>JAWPHD010001326.1:0-333441 GCA_037043455.1 Cyrtodaria siliqua
AATCGGGAAATACAGACCAGTAAGGATACTAGTCTTAAAGGGAGTACATCATGATTTTTCGAGAAATATCTTAAATTTTAAAAATGTTCCAATTCATGATAAAACACTTATATCCATCAAAATATGATGTTGGAACCATATTGTTAAGGTTTAAACTTCAAATACACCATATAGCTAATACGGAATCGGGCATAAAATGCTGAAATTAACTCTGGTGCGTAACATAGGATAGCACGTATTGCTGTACATAATGAATTTCCTTGTAACTAAGGTGTCATTTTTAGGATCTTTCATTATGTTTAGGCACTTTAAAATACAAAATATCATTATTTGTAAATTTTAAGTCGGACCCCTAGACCCCTTTGAAAAGCTTGATGTACTCCCTTTAATATAAGCTGGTGTCAAAACTAGTCTGTATTTACCAAAAACAAAACTTAAAACCAAGGGATATTAAACTTTGAAAATAAAAGTTAAGAAAGTTTATTTCTCTTATGTTATATTATTTCACAATTTTCACAATTTCTAGAAAAATGCTGCTATTTTTCACAATGGCACGGGCACATGCTGCATTCACAAAACACATAAAAAAAACATTGGGAATGTTTTTTAAGGGGACACTTTCATTAAAATGTATGTTTTATGTTTGATATCAATGTAGTATTGAATTGAACATATTATTTATTTACACGAGTGACTGTGTATTGTTGATTTTAATAAACGAGTTGGATAAAATGAAAGGATACAAGGCTCTGCCGAGTATCCTAGCTTTTTATCCAACGAGTTTATTAAAGTCACGAATGTAAGATTCTATTGATCACATAATACACCTGTGTGGTGATAGTTTCATTTTAATGTTGTAAGTTGCCTTGTATACGGCGGCAATTTGTAAAAGAAAACATGACAACGTGCTGTTGTTTTCAAGACATCAGCTACGTTACGTGGCTGTAATGCGTCCGTCTACAAAATTAATAATGCGTCACCTTAAGCTAAATTTAACGTTACTAACATGCATTTTATAAAGGTCGATTTCAAATAAGGATAAATATGTAAGGTGTCTGAACGTATCGTATGATATACCATGCAAGCAATTGGAATTAAATATTTTCGGTCCTCATTTGCATTTAGATCTGTAATACACTGTTGTATTACGAGAAATAAGTCATGGGTTTATTACACTCCCAGAAGCCATGTTGTGTGATAAAGAGGTTTTTGCAATTAACATTGTCAATCATTTATCCATGGAGCCAGTCAAACCAATATCATACCCATAGCAAACAAAGCATTTTGTCAATATACTCCGGGCCGACCATGTTGTTGGGTTGCTGTTTCCCTACCCACCCAAAAACTTTTTATAGCAATTCTTTAAAGTAGCTATAAATAACGGCAAAACGTTGCACTACAAAATTGTTTATCAAAACTCCATCCAGGTGTTCAGGTCAAATAATAATGTATATTATCAGATTAAAAGTATAGATTTTTTCATGGGATTTTAAAATACCCACGATTGCATAAGCATAAAATGAATTATGAGTTGATAACTGTTGTTGGCGGGATAGTTACTGTAAAATTATTTGTTGTATAATTTTCTTTAATTTATTAAGGTGTCTACTGTCCTTGGCAAAAAAATCCTGGGACGGGAAACAGCAGACATTTTTTTAAGGATGGCCCGACATCAACAATAGGGCAGAGATATCTAAGTACTGGCGTTGTGTTAATTGGGAAGAGGCCGAATTTCTTCCCCACTTAAATAGGTTAAAAAGGAAGGCCTTGTCGATCATTTCATTTCATGTCTTCATTTTTAATTTAATCTTTTCTCAACTTTGTCAGGGTCTTTATATCAAGCTCGGACAAGTTCGAAAACCAGCCAGATCGGATTAGTAACACCAGAGTTATGGCCCTTGTTTTACTGAAAAATGTCATTTTTAGTCTTGTGAACACTCTAACACCTTCTTCAACATTTAACAATCTTTGCCAGACTGTTGATATTAATGAAAGCTTGGACAAGTTTGAAAACCAGCTATATTGATTAGTAAGTAACACAAGAGTTATGGCCCTTGATTTATTGAAAAATGTCCTGTTCTGCCTTGTGAACACTCTAGCACAATCAGCTTGTATTTGATCTAAATTTAGCAGATTGTTGATATCAATGAAAGCTCGAACAAGTTTGAAAACCAGCTACATATATATCGGACCAGGAACACCAGAGTTGTGGCCCCTTGATTTATTAAAACAATAAGAGTCATATTCAGCCTTGTGAACACTCTAGTGCCTTCATTTTGTGTTTGATCTTTACCAAACAGTGCTCAAAGAAAATTATTTTAAGAGACAAGCCCAGGGCTTGTTGCTTCTGAAAATGGACAGGCCCCGATTTGAAATGGACAGGCCCTGATTTGAAATGGACAGGCCCTGATTTAAAATGGAAAGGTACAAAAAAAAAAATCATTATTGGAAATGTGCCTTTATTCACTTTTAATAGCACACATTAATTTTGTTACGTATGTATTAATGAAGCTCAGAACCTCCTCTGACTATATTTTTCTTTTTGCTACCACTTTATGCTCCCTGGTCAGCGGACTTAAAGTTATTTACCATTTCGTTTAAAATATGTTAGAATAGAATATTACATAGTAATTTATAACCAATGCAAAGGAGAGTACTAGCACTTTTGCTAAACGATAATAATCAGAGCCGACTTGGTGAAACTGGAGCTAAACTTGGAGCCAAATTTTTAATCAGGTTTTATGAGACTATCAGAGCCTCCTCTGGCTATATTTTTCTTTTTGTCACCACTGTCTCCAAGTAAAGAATTAGGAGCCTAGACTAGAATTCATTTAAAAGTAGGATTCCAGGAACTCCTTACACCTTAAATTATGAATAGAAATATACTTTATATCTGTATTTATACATATACAGTATATATATTTTTCTTTCCACCAACATGTATTTGTAAAGGACAGTTTTTCTTTTTGATTATGTAAAAAAAAAAAAAAAAAAAATAAAATAAATAATATATCCGAAATTATGTACCATCCGAACTACTATGACACCGCACTTTTACGGACCGAACATTTCACAAACATTCAATCGAAATACCATCAATAACGATTTTTTTTCACGCATTAGTGTGTTTTTAATGACAAAAACGGTATTTCTTATCACAAAGGAAAGAAAACACAACCCTAATAGCAGAATAATGAGTTTTATGTCAACAATTGTCGACCTCAAAGTTGTGACAAACTGCCGACACGAAGCCAGGCAAAATATTCAAACTTCTTACTGTTTCAATGTGTGTATAACACATTATTTTAATTACTTTATTGCAAGTGTTTTCACAGTTCACAATACACATGGGAGTATTTTGTCTTTAGGAACTTGAGCTTGAGATCCAGTAAAACTGATTTTTTGGGGGATCTTTTTTTTTTCTTTTTTTTTTTAAGACAGGCCCGACGGGCTCCTCGTCTGCAAAATGAGACAGGCCCGGAATGGATTTCGAGGAGCCCCGGGCGTCGGGCTATCCTATTTCTTGAGCACTGCCAAACATTGCCAGAATGATGATATTAATGAAAGCTCAGAAAGTTTGAAAATCAGCTATATTAATAAGTAACAACAGAGTTATGGTCCTCGACTGATTAAATCAAAGTGCTAAAGGCAATAATGGGCGGCGCTTTTTGTAAGTGTTGGAATGGATGGGGAATGGAAGTGCTGTAACATAGTTTGTAGCACTAAGATAGTATGGGTACAGGGCCGTCGATCTGCCGAATTTGCGTCCGGTAACCGGACGCATTCCCCCCTCCAAAAAGTATGTTTTTTTCCCCCATTTCAGTCTCGAAATTCCCCCCTGAAAAAAAAATAATATCGAGTACGAACTGTATTTAATACAAATAAAACATGTAGACTATAGTATTTAAAACAATGATTATAATCAAAATGTTGTCCACAAAATAATTCCCCCTTTCCTGTTAAAGGGACACTGTCCGTAACTTTTAGCTTATAAAACACACACTAATTATGTTCGCAAACATCACACACTAAACATTATTGAATATTTACTAATTAAAAGCAAGATTGTTTAACGGAATTCAATCGCGGTACAAAAAAAGTAAATCCGCTTTGTGCGTTTGAACTCGCAGCCCAAACTAAAATTACACTCACCGTAATAATAGTGAGCGTAAGCGTAAAGTGGTCGGCAACGCTCCCAACTGAGCTAAGCGGGCTATACATCTTTCGCAATACATACTGTGGTGATAACCTAATGCGCTAATGGAAGTCACGTGATCGCGGAAAAGGTAAAAATTGTGGGTCCCACTTTATTTACATATAATAATTAAAACTTTTTTTTTTCAAACTCACGAATGTATTCCTACATACTTCTTAGGGTCTATCCTCATGTTTTCATGTATACATTTCACTGAATAAAAGTCAGCCAGTTATTTGGTTATGCTCAATATCTGCTTACTTACGGACAGTGTCCCTTTAAAGCACGCTAAAATTCCCCCACCCAAGGGTATGGGTCGCAGTCCCCCAAAACAGATCGACAGCCCTGGGGTAAACTGGTGTGGGAGAACAATTGAAGCATGGATAGATAAAAAGAACGATAAAAAGAACAAAGCAGCATAGAGCGTAAAAACTTTTATTAAACAAGAGATTATTAAACAAGAGAATACTGGAACGTAACAGTTTCTTTGAGCAATGTAAATATATTTCTGTAAATTTGGCAATGATGGCATAAAAAACAGTACCATGTGTGTAAAGGGTTTGGCATTTGAACATGTGATAATAATAAACTGAAAATGAAAGAAATGATTGACATCTAAGCAACAGTAGTGTGTATTGTGTCTTTGACAATGTGTAGGGTTCATGATAGTGAACATATGTAGCAAGTATTAATTATGTTTGACTAATTAATGGTTACTGAGATGTGAATTTGCGATAAATCTTTAAATTTGCATGTAGGAAAGGGGCATAAGTTTGACAAATTGATGGATGGAGTTGTGGAACTGTAGTCAATGAAAAGGGTTCATGTTAGTGGACACATAATCCAAGACTTGAAGTATCAATGATATATCATTATTGGTGACCGAGATATGTTGAGGTAAAAATAACAAATATTCTAAGTGATAAAGAGGGATAATTCCATAAATAAATGAAGTAGAGTTATGAGACTTGTCTCTTTTAGTCGACCAAGTGATGTTGCATATACATGTGAAATGAAAGGGTTTGAAAAGGTTGTACTTTTATATCAAAACGAAGTTCTTTATTCATGATGGAAACGAAGAAAATAATGCTGTAAGTAAATACAAGAGGCCCAAGAGGGCCTGTGGCTTAAACGGCTCTTTGGGGTTGTTATCTCAAAATTTCCATCAGTACTATATTAGAATATTGCAAAAACAAGAGGGCCTGAGAAGAATGACGGGATTGGCCGAGTGTTCACGATTGAAATAATCGGTCTGGCTTGTACGGAAAGATCCGAGTAGTTACGTTCTGATTTCCGAGAGTATACGGACATATACCCTTTTCTCGTGTATTTATACATAAACAATCTAAGGATTTTACTTAGGAGAATATTTGTTAGTTACACAGTAAGCGAACTCACCTGAGCCAAAGGCTCAATGTGATCTATATATCAATATATCTATCCTCGTTTGTCGTCTGCCGTCCGTCCGTCGTCGTTAACTTTTGCTTCGAACGACCTCCTCAGAAACCTCTTGGCCAATTTTGACCAAACTTCACATGGATGATCCTTAGATGAATTCTTTTTAGATTTGTTAATATTAGGTCAGCGAGACATCTAAGATGGCCAGCATTACCATACATGTATATGGTCGAAACCTTAAAAAATCTTCTCAAGAACCGCTGGACAGATTTCGACAGTTTTTCTTTTAAAATGATCGCCAACACCTAGACTATCAAGTTTGTTCAAATGAAGTTCCCTGGGTCAAAAATGGCCATGCCCCAGGGGTCCAAAGTTTGTATATTGAGATTTTGCATGTTTTTCATAGACTTATATAGGATTATTTTTTTAAAATCTTCTCTGAAACCACAAAGCACAGGGCTCATGTATTACATGTAGCATCAGCTTATGGTCCTCTACTACATGTACTAAGTTTGTTCAAATGGTGCCCCTGGGGTCAAATTTGGCCCCACCCCAGGGTCACAGTTTTACATAGACTTATATAGGAACAAAATTAAAAAATCTGTCTCTGAAAATACAAGAGCCGGAGGTTTAATATTTTGCATTGACTATAAGCTTATGGTCCTTTATCAAGTTTGTTCAAATGGTGACACTGCGGTCACATGTTTTACATAGACTTGTTTAGGGAAAACCTTAAAAAATCATCTTCTCTGAAACTGCAAGACCCAGAGGTTAAATATTTTACATTTGCTATAAGCTTATGTTTCTCTACCAAGTTCGTTCAAATGGAATGGTGACCTTGGGGTCGCATTTGGCCCCGCCCCAGGGGTCATATGTGTTATATAGACTTCTATAGGGAAATAATTAAAAAATCTTCTTCTCTGAAACTTCAAGAGCCAGCTAGAGGTTTCCATCGTCCATCATCTGTCTGTAAACTTTTTTTTGTGGCGACTACACCTCTGAAACTACCGGATGCATTTTCATGAAACTTCACAGGAATGTTGCTCTTGATGTCTAGTTGATCCTAGCAAAAATTCAGGATGGCCAGAAAATGAAGATGGCTGCCACGTCTAAAATAGATTTTAAACTTCGCAAAAACCATAAGCAATATTGATTTGGAACTTTTACCAAAATGACTGGCACGACATGTAGTTGATCCTAACCAAAGTTCAATTTGATTGGATGTCAAACTTGGCCGCCAGCAGCCATCTTTGTTTACATAGAGTTATATAGGAAAAACTTGTGGCGACTACTCCTCTGAAACTATTTGACGCATTTTCATGAAACTTCACAGGAATGTTGCTCTTGATGTCTAGTTGATCCTAGCAAAAATTTAAGGCGGCCGGAAATTTAAAATGGCCGCCACGGCTATTGACTACTTCGTGAAAGCTATAAGTGATATTAATGGGACTTTTTTCGAAAATGATCAGCATGACATGTTATTGGTGAGCACTGTAATAACAACACATAAAATATTTTTTAAACTTTAATAGATTTGGCAAATATTGGGCGTGGCATGGATTGATAAACAAGCCCCAATCATGGGGCTTAACTATTGGGCTGCCGGTAAGCACAAAAGACCATTATGGCAAGCATTAAGCAATAAAGCAAATTGAATATTACAATATTAAGGACATAAATACATGTGCACCAAATTAAATGTTCATTATGAAAGCAACTTTTCTGATAAGCATTTCAGCAAGTGTTGAAAGCACGGTTGATATTCAAGCATAATTACAAGTGCACCGAATTCAATCAATTCAAATGTTTTTTAGCAATTCGTACGGACAGCAAATTTGTATATAATTTATGTTTAGATTACGATTCAGTCTCTGGGTATACAGGAGCTGAATAAAGTTAAACTCAAACTTATATGTCCTTCCTTTCACACCTTCGCTGCCCGCCATATGGATGGGCGCCCGGACACTCCCTGATGCCCGGACACTCCCATCATGGAGTGTCCAGGCTCCCATCCACCGCCAAAAACGGAGGAAACATTTTTATTTTTGGCAGCAACGAAGAGTGCGTATCAAAAGCAAAATATCCAAATGCCACGCCCAAAACAGAAACGGTGCCAAAAAAGTATATATTTCCTTAGCCCTGACCACTTTTAATGAAACATTAAAATCCAGCCAGAAACTGGTTAAATTAAGAAACAAGTTTTTCCCCACATTTGATAAATGAACACCATCCGGTTCAAGACAGGTATCATCAGCCTGAATGTCTTCGTATAGCAGATAATGACCCTAATATCTATTATCGCCTTAGCAGCATAACTGTTTAGCCTCTTTCTGGCCCTTTCCATTTCAAAAGGGTGGTTAGGCTAACGCCATGAAAGCCTAGGAAGTATGTGAGACCAAATAACGACCACATTATGTAAATTGACCCTAAAAACTCAGTCAGAAGCTTAACATGCTTTCTAAGAACATTTAATGGATATTTCTCTAAATCAATTCCCCAGGACCACATGAGTTGATGCATCAGACATTGACAAAATAAATAAATGTCAGAAAAATATGCAGTATGTAAAGGTTGGAGGAAGATTGTAACCTTTAATGTGTGGCGCCAAATACAAAGTGATTGTTAAACGTTTCGAAGCTGTCATAAATTAGCATCAGAAATATAAATAATATGAAGTCTAACATGTACATGTTACTCAGTGTCAGACCTTGAACATTGAATGATTTCTGATTAAGGATGTGTCCTTTCCTCCTGTTTCGTGCGCCACTGTTATTTCATTTCAGTCAGCAAACAACTGATATACATTTGTTCGTATATACTATGCACATTTTCCCAATTAAACTTTTGGCTCCTTGATAATCAAGTTTATGTCTATTGTGAACTGGTCTTTAACTGCATTTTTACCTTTAACCTACAATCGATTTTTAGAATTTTGTATCAATCATCATCATCATCAGAGGCCTAAGTAATTGATGAACAGTTAGTCAATCAATCGGTACATGTCTGTGTACAAGCCATATATAGTAACTCACAATTGATGTCCTTGCTCCACTGTTTTATTAGCCACACTAGAAATAGCAAGTATTTGCATAACGATCTAAAACTATCTGAAAGCTGATCAATCCATACACTCCGACAACAATAGACGAAGAACATGTATCCATTTCAAGTAAATTCACGGTTCGACATTAACAGTTGTCCCCTTGTCCTGTGCGAAATAGATTCTACTGGGGACAAGTTAATTGTCCCAGGTGACCTGTCCTACGGACAACTAAATTTTTTAACAGAAATGAATTTTTCATCTTTAAAACTTGTGGCTGAAAAAATGTCAAAACATTGGCGAGCACATTGTAAATGACAAATAAAAACCATCTTGTTGTCATTGGTGGAATGCAACTGAGGGAATGTAATTTCACTTTCATGATTGATCTTGTTTTTTGTATCACTTTTACATGAAGTGCTGGGAAAAGTAAATTTGACTGGGGACAAATAAATGGTATAAGTTACTTGTCCTATGGAGTAGTTGCTGAAAAAAGTTAATTTCAAACCCTGAAATTAGTCCACATTTAAAAGGTTAGCCGCAAAACTATGTAAACTCCTTTTAACTAATACATAAAGGTGATGTCTTCCTGATTTGATTCTGACTTGAAATGACATTTACCTCATTTATCACCTTCCTGTATGACAACGTAAGATGAGGTTGTTTAATTGGATTACGTGTTATTAGAATACCATTTGCAACCTGCCCAGGTTCTATTGTGCATATACCTTTTGGACGCCCTGTTGTGTATATGACTATTGACTATAAACCCCAGAGCTACACACACACATTGCAGTGTGGAACCTTGCAGAGAAGTCTATTTTGAATAGAACACAGCATAGATAGAAGTGGTTTTATAATTTGGCGACCATGCACATAACTGGTTTAAAGTGCTATGTATTGAATAGGGACAATCGGAAAGGAAAAGCTAACTAAACTTCAATGAACCGCTGACAAAACTACCTGGTGCTGGATAAATAAAACATCATCCCGTTGCAGGATAAATAAAACCTCATCGATCAAAAGGAATAGCCCTAAACTAAATCAATGATCAAATAGAATAGCCTTAAAATAAGGCTTATGAAAAGTATGTAACTTCTTTCCAGGTCTTGAATATGTACACAACTGATAAGGCACTGTCGATGTATTAAATATGAATGTATTAAAGAACTGTAGGGATATATTCCCCAAACTCCACACGAAAAAGTTCGAAATGAACCATGTTTTGAAAAGCTGATGGGTGGCGTAGGCTTATCTTGTATAACAGGAAAAAGTGGAACTTTACATACAATACCAACACTGGAGGACTCTATGACCTGTTCCACACATTGCATCCGATACAGACATAGGAACGTTTGACCGGTCTTAAGTGAACTTGATGGTTACACAAACTGAAATATAAGGCAACATGTTGGAGAGAATGAACAAAATAAACCTTGAAAGATGTGATAGAGATCCAATCATAAATAATCGGCAATAGCAACAGCATCCGTATATAAACCTGTAATGAAAACATCATTGTACGCAAACTGAATAAATGTAAGGCTGATCGCTAGACGAAAAGCATTGTATGTTTTATAAACAGTCAATCTAGAAAAAAGGCAAGTACAAAGCAGGCATGAATTGATTTTAAACTGTTAAACAGTATTAATTCAAATGAAAATAATGCCATATCCAACACAATGCTTCCGCACTATCATAGACGCACTCCCAGACAGTATGACGTCACCTATCGCTCTGGGTCATGAATATGCATTGCCTCCATTGACAGACCAACAACTTTTATTAGCAGCAACAGTAAACAGCAGCAAGTTAAAATTAGCGGAGATCAACAAACTGTTGAGATATACTTATCCGCAGTAAGAAAACATACATGTATTGCCCAAACACTCCAATTACATGGTTAGTATCATAAAACACGATTTCACCAACAGCGTTGGAGTTAAATAATAGCAGCAGAAGCTGAAAACATAGTGCACAACCACGATGATGATAACAATAGGCTAACATTATGGCTAGATCAACATTTCTCCATCAACTAGATGGTGTCAACAAATTTTTCTTATATAAATGGTTTTCATAATAGTTCTTAAGTAATATTTGCAGTAGATATGGATCTCATCCGCATAATGACAACATGACAAAATTTAGCTCTGCCTTGAGACGAATAATAATATTTTCCAATGTGACTCACTGTTATTTACAGTTTTAATTGCCTCTCGAATGACTCAATAGTTGTTATGATTATTTTTTTCATTGTGTTTGCAAATTGATTCACTGAGTTGAAAATGTAGTCTAACTACTGTCATTACGAACAGGATATTGTTTACTTTGATACCATTTTAAATTTCCTAGTGTAAACTGTTTGCAGTAACAATGTTTTACTGTAACAAAAATTGAAAAGTTGTGAACAGTCATCCGCATAATGACAACAGCCATACATCACCCACCAATATCTACAATGAATTTGCAGACTCCTGGTGGAAACATGATAATATGATAATGTTTGGTGATTTTTGCATTATCTTCGACAACAGCATTATAAGTGTATAAAAACGAGTTCTGTTTCCGGATGAAGTGCAACATCTGTTCCTCTAACTGACTAAAGTCTGTGTACGGCCGCTTCTGCAACCAGTCGAGCCACTCAACGATCTGTGACGGCACTGAATAGCTGAACGATATTCACACCCCGGATCTGCTGGGAGGCAACCGCTGACTTTTCCAGGCGTTAACTGGCAGAGAAGTAACCCTTGAACTGGCTCGCTTTCAACGACGTATTATCCAGTGTGATTATGAAAACAAAATTGACGTACAATGTATAAACCACAAATGGAATACAAATGAAAATAAAATCCTAAATAGTAATACCAACTTATTGTAATAACTGTTTGTGCAGTCTTCATGTAGAACTAGTCTATTTTTATTTTTATTTTTTATTTATTTTTATTTTTTTATTTTTTTTTATTTTTTGATGTATTTTTTTGTTTTTATTTTTTATTTTTTTATTTTTATTTTTTTTATTTTTTTATATAGGTTTGATATTATTATCATTATTAGTATTATTATTATATTTATTTAATTATTATTATTACCATGGATTTATATGTACACTATATAAATCCATGTTATTACCCCACACCCAAAAACTGAATAAACGCACCCAGCAATACACATTTGCAGTTAATCTCTAGCTCAGCTGGACATCCACATTGTTCTAATTTTAGCATAGGCCCTATATATAATCAGCTGTTGACCGAGTTAACGTTAACATGAGAGTGCATTCTCGACCTGCATACACGTGTAAACAGATATTAAAGGGACATTCCATTTTGGAATTAGGTGAATCAGGTGGATAAGTTACTCCCAAACCCGCGGCAAACCCCGCTAAACGAACGCGTTAAACACAATCAAAGGCAAGCAACGAAGTTACCAATGTGTAGAAACCATTTCAATTCGACCCCGACAGCCACAAACCACACAATACTAGAGTAATAATAATCAATGTCTACCTAAAGTCCCTGAAATCTTAACTGCGTGAGAAACGATAACGGCACTACACACACGGCGGGAGGAATGCATGTTTTTATTTATTAATATCCACAACCTATATGAATTATCAGAATAGAAACAAAGAAAGAGACGAAATAAAGCTTATGTGAATAAAATTGGAAGAAAAATTTCTCCGGCGAGAACCCAAAAAATGGCGCAAAAATGGTAAAATGGAAAACATTATTTGCATTCAGAAACCACGTAAACATTGGTATGAATAAATAGAAACGAATACATCCTAATAGATGACAAAATCATGAGCACCAGCAATATTACAAAATCTTAGATCCTGCGAGTCTGATGTTAATAAATTTAAGTTTTTAAATGTAAGCTCAAAGCAAATCTTACATATTTGTGAACAAATCAACATGCCAGTGTACATATACGAAGAAATGCACCGTGAAAATTACTCATGTCCTCCAATAACTGTGACTATAAAATAGATTTTTTATAGTCAGTAATATTTGTCCTTGTTGAACATTATTTTGATGCGGCATTAAACATGGCCACCAGTGGCCATCTTTGTTTACATACAGTTATATAGTAAAACCTTGAAGCCCGGTACTCCCATGAAACTACTGGACAGATTTTCATGAAATTTCACAGGAATGCTGATCTTGCTATCAGAACCTATCAGTAGAGCTTCAAGGTCATTGACCTCTTGTTTTACAAAAACATTCTTCTCAGAAACAGCGTGGTCAATTCTGAGCAAACTTCACATGGATGATCCTTAGATGAATGTTTTTCAAATTTATTAGAATAAGTTAAACGTGACATACAAGATGGCCACCATAGAAAAAATCTTTGAATTACTTCTTGTACACTGGGAAGCCAGGGCTGGGTTCAAATCACAATTTTTAATTTATTTTTTTTTAATTCTTCATTGATGTCTCGCCTTTTCGAAGAAAAAAAGAGACATAGTTGTTGCTTTTCCGGCGGCAGCGGCGAAGGCGTCATCATTCAAGTTTTGCGTTTAGGTCATTTTCTCTACTCTAAAACAATCATTGTTAGATTATACAGAATGAATTTAAAAACAAACTTCAGAGAAATGAACTTCTAAAAAAAGAGAGAGATGTAGACAGTGTTGCTACAATATCAGGTTACATAATATGTAGTAGTAGATTTCCTGTATATAAATTATATATCACATGTCACTTGCTTTATGGGACATAGTCGCTATAGAACAACAGTGTTGGTTTTATGCCTTATAAATACAGACATTACAAACAGAAATGGAGATTAAACTGTGAAATATAATTACTATTGTATTGTGTTACAGTACAGACCACCAAATTCATTTGCAATAACTCTTTTATATTAGTTTGAACTTATTTATTTTATATGGATTATAAGAATCAATGTCTTCCTAGGTAGAAGCGGTACAGTGCATTAGGTAGTAAAGGATCACTCGGGTTAAAAGCGTAAATTTAAAACTAAAGGACTTTATCAAGAGCGTTTCTTACTGGATTCTGCTCTCTCAGTAATATGATAACTATCATTATTATGAACTATGCCTTATTCATGCGCTAGCTGAGTGTTGAAATCTGCCATTTTGCCCGTATACAGGATCATTGTCCCTAAAAGTTTAAAACTTCAAATCATGGATGTTTTGATGATCAGGTCTGAGCATTTTAAACCAAATTGTAGGAAAAAACTATCTGTTACACCTTATTTCATTTTAAGGGTATTTATGTATTCCTTTTAAAAACTCACATCCTTCAGGCGGATCACTTTTTTTGATAGGTGTTACACTAAGTAGGTAATTACTCTCGGAAATATGTACCAAATCTTTAGGCTAATGTATATATGTATGCTTATATGATAACTCTTCAAACATGGAAAGTTTGATAAAAAACAAATGCATATGTGCTGAAAAAATTAAATGTAAACAGAAACTGATCCGTTACTACCGATGATCCGCTATTGCCATATCAACTGTACTAAACAATGCAGATAAAGTGTCATGCTCAGGGACACAACACATATGATTCTTTTTATATTAGTACGTGTTCGAAACGTAAATGAGTGTCTGTGCATACAATTTTAACATATCGACACATTTTCTGGTTCCCTGCATCAAGCCAAATCTGAAAAAAAATCTCTTTTTATTTAGAGCACCTCCCAAAATTTAACTTTCTTGTTATGGGCTATTTTTAGAAATTCTGCACTTCAATGTTTTATTTTTTTCCCCTTTGAGGTAGCCCAATATGAAGTATATGTTTCTGAGGTATTTTTGAGGCTGAATCTAAATCTGTCATCGGCTTTGTTATAGCCAGTGTTAATTGCTATTGCAATGCCAGCAGCAACATCACATTAATTCAGCTGACATTTCTTGATAAAACATGATACCCTTAGATTAAAATGTTATTTTGTGAAACAATACAAGTTGACAAACTGGTTAATTGCAACAATTATACAGCAAGTCAAAATAACCTATATGTTGACAAGCATTTAATACACAACAACCATCAGTAATTTATGTTGATTCAAGATGGCCACCACAGCTAAAAATAGATTTTTAAAAATCGAGTTTGTAGCGACTACTTCTTGAAAACTATAAATTATATTGATATGGGACTTTTTCTAAAATGATCAGCATGAATTGATGTTGATCCTTGTCGAAAATACACAACAACCAAATTTAAGATGAATTTCAAGTTTTTTTTAAGTACATTTATCTAAATCAAAAAGAATTTCTCTGTTTAAAGGGACTCTGTAACTTTGAGATTATAAAGCACAATATACATATATAATTATGTTAACGACATTACACAACTACAATACTGAATATTCCAATGATATCGTCTTCAGACGGTACATGTATTTAAGTGGACTTTTTATTTCTCTATATATCCAACATATGTAAAGATTCTTGAAGTAATATGTTAACTACTAAAAAAATCAAAAAATCTTTCTTCCTCTCTCTCTCTCTCTCTGGGGTGGCTCTAAATGTTTTTATTGATGGACAGTGTCCCTTTAATACTGATAAATGGAAAACATTCATGATTGTTTACCATATTACTTCTAATACAAGCTTTAAAAGGCTGTATAACTCTGCCGAAATGAAAGTCAGAGTTATTGGTCATGGAATTGAAGATGGCCACCACGGCTAAAAATAGGTTTTAAAAAGCAACTACTTCTTGAAAACTGTAAGTGATATTGATATGGGACTTTTTCTAAAATGATCAGCGTGACATGATGTTGGTCCTTGTTGAAAATTATTTTGATTCGGCGTTAAACATTGTTGCCTGCGGCCATCTTTGTTTACACAGAGTTATTTATAAATCTTGCAACGACTACTCTGAAACTACTTGACAGATTTTCATGAAACTTCACAGGAATGTTGATCTAGCTTTCAGAACCTGCCAGTGGAGCTTCAAGTCACTGACCTCTTCCTTATCTGATCTTTACGAAATTTGTTTAGAATGTTAATATCAATAAAAGCTGAAACAAGTTGCCTGATTCATAGCCATCCATATATTCACACCCCACACCCCACTACCCACACCCCCCAACCCAGTTTTAGCTCTACTGATCAGAGATCAGCAGAGCTTATGTCGTGGTGCGGTGTCCGTCGTCCGTCCGTCTGTCGTTTCACCCGTAAACTTTTTTTATAGCAACTACTCCTCTGAAACTACTGAATGGATTTTCATGAAACTTTACAGAAATGTTGCCCATGAAGTCTGGTTGATCCTAGCAAAAAATCATGATGTTGTGAAATACAAGATGGCCGTCAAATCTAAAAATAGGTTTTTAAAAAACAAGTTTGTAGCTACTACTTCTTGAAAACTCTTAAGTGATATTGATATGGGACTTTTTCTAAAATGATCAGCATGACTTAATGTTGGTCCTTGTCAAAAATCGTTTTGATTCGATGTTAAACATGGCTGCCAGCGGCCGTCTTTGTTTACATAGAATTATTTAGTAAAAACTTGTAGCGACTACTCCTCTGAAACTACTCAACAGATTTTCATGAAACTTCACAGGAATGTTGCTCTTGATTTGATGTCTAATTAATCCTAGCAAAATTTCAGGTCGGCCAGAAATTCAAGATGGCCGGCTAAAAAAACAAGTTTGTTGCGACAACTTCTTGAAAAGTATAAGTGATATTGATATGCATCTTTTCCTAAAATGATCAGTATGACCTGATGTTGATCCTTGTCGAAAATTATTTTAATTCGACGTTAAACATGGCTGCCAGCGGCCGTCTTTGTTTACATAGAGTTATATAATGAAAACTTGTAGCGACTACTCCTCTGAAACTACTTGACGGATTTTCATGAAACTTCACAGGAATGCTGATCTAGCTATCAAAAACCTATCAGCAGAGCTTCAATGTCATTGACCTCTTGTTATGAAATCTCATTCATAGAAAAAAGTTGGACAAATTAAAAATACCCATGGCAGACTAGACATAACAGACTTATTGCCCATGATTACCAGGTGAGCGATCTAGGGCCATCCTGGCCCTCTTGTTTATTTATTTATTTTTAAATTTGTCTTATTTTTTATTTTTTAAATATTTTTTAAATATTTTTTTAATTTTTAGCTCTACTGATCAGAGATCAGCAGAGCTTATGCCGTGGTGCGGCATCCGTCCGTCCGTCTGTCCGTCTGTCCGTAAACTTTTATTTGTAGCGACTTCACAGCTGAAACTACTGGATGGATATTCATGAAACTTTACAGAAATGTTGCCCATAAAGTCTAGTTGATCCTAGCAAAGATTCATGTTGATGTGAAATCCAAGATGGCCGCCAAAGCTAAAAATAGAGTTTTAAAATACAAGTTTGTAGCGACTTCTTCTTGAAAACTATAAGTGATATTGATATGGGACTTTTTCTAAAATGATCAGCATGACATGATGTTGATCCTAGTCAAAAATCGTTTTGATTCAACGTTAAACATGGCTGCCAGCGGCCATCTTTGTTTACATAGAGTTATATAGTAAAAACTTTTAGCGACTACTTCTCTGAAACTACTTGGCGGATTGTCATGAAACTTTACAGGAATGTTGCTCTTGATGTCTAATTGATCCTAGAAAAATTTCAGGTCGGCCGGAAATTCAAGATGGCCGTCACAGCTAAAAATAGATTTTTAAAAAATAAGTTTGTAGCGACTACTTCTTGAAAACTATAAGTCAGGGAACGAAATGGGCGCTCGCCCCCTCGCAAATGCGAGCTGGACGAGGTACGGGCGAGTACACAAACAGGTGCACTAGTCCGTATTTGCGAGTGCTGTAATCTGCTGTAGTCTACCCAACATCGTCAAATACACATCTTGCATACATACAACAAAAGGACAAAAGCGTCTGAAAATCCATTTCGTTCACTGAGATGTTTAAAAGATGACAGAAAATAATAAATATGGGAGACACGGCTCTTGTACTTGACTAGAAAACAGTCTAGGAAGTGATCACTTGTGATTGGCAGGAAACGCTGGCTGTGAACCAATCGCTACGCATCTTATAAATGACGGCAAATCAAAATGGCGGCGCCCATTTGTTTTCATAGGTATGTGTGCGGTCAAAGGCTTAGCATGTAAGAAATTTTTACTTCCTCGTGTCTAAATGCAAATAAAAGACAATGTAGGACGATTTTGAACCTTACAGAGGTCACCTCTGCGTGTTTTAGTATGTTTTATCAGAGAAAACAGTCGATTTATACCAGTGGTCGCGAGTGACAAAGTAACGCGACACGTGTTTCTGAATGTCACACATTTTCGTCGGTCACTTCCTAGACTGTTTTCTAGTCAAGTAGATAATATACACGAATGGTGAATTGTATAATAAAATGGCTTTATATATGTTAGAATGATTTTTGTTCTGATTTTATGGATATTTATTATACGGACCAGTACCGATTGACACGAACCAGTACCACTTAAGGTCCACTGGTCCGTAAAAACCAGTACTACATCGCATCCCATTTTGATCCCCGTAAGTGATATTGATATGGGACTTTTTCGAAAATGATCAGCATTACATGATGTTGATCCTAGTCAAAAATCGTTTTGATTCAACGTTAAACATGGCTGCCAGCGGCCATCTTTGTTTACATAGAGTTATATAGTAAAAACTTGTAGCGACTACTCCTCTGAAACTACTTGGCGGATTGTCATGAAACTTTACAGGAATGTTGCTCTTGATGTCTAATTGATCCTAGAAAAATTTCAGGTCGGCCGGAAATTCAAGATGGCCGTCACAGCTAAAAATAGATTTTTAAAAAATAAGTTTGTAGCGACTACTTCTTGAAAACTATAAGTGATATTGATATGGGACTTTTTCTAAAATGATCAGCATGACATGATGTAGATCCTTGTGGAAAATTATTTTGATTCGACGTTAAACATGGCTGCCAGTGGCCATCTTTGGTTACATAGAGTTATATAGTAAAAACTTGTAGCGACTTCTCCTCTGAAACTACTTGACGGATGTTCATGAAACTTCACAGGAATGTTGCTCTTGATGTCTAGTTGATCCTAGAAAAATTTCAGGTCGGCCGGAAATTCAAGATGGCCGCCACAGCTAAAAATAGATTTAAAATAAATAAGTTTGTAGCGACTACTTCTTCAAAACAATAAGAGATATTGATATGGGACTTTTTCTAAAATGATCAGTATGACATGATGTTGGTCCTTGTCGAAAATCGTTTTGATTTGACCTTAAACATGGCTGCTTTGTTTACATAGAGTTATATAATGAAAACTTGTAGCGACTACTTCTTTGAAACTACCTGACGGATTTTCATGAAACTTCACAGGAATGTTGCTCTTAATGTCTTATTGATCTTAGCAAAATTTCAGGTCGGCCGGAAATTCAAGATGGCCGCCACGGTTTAAAATAGATTTTCAAAAAACAAGTCTGTAGCGACTACTTCCTGAAATCAAAATCAATCAGTAGAGCTTCAAGGTCATTGACCTCTTGTTCTTTTCGGTTCGTTGATTTTGGACGAAGTACGACCCCTTGACATTTTTATCATTCCGTAATCATTGCCATGTTACGGTTGAATGATTTTTAGCAGAGTTACAGCCCTTTAAAGGTTTTAATACACAAACTTTGTCTGGACTAGTTCTCCTGAACCCCTCGCCAGATTTCAACAAACTTTACAGGGATGATCTGCACCAAGCCTAGTTGCGCATGTCATCGTCGTGTTCCGGTTACCGATTTTTGGCGGAGTTATGGCCCTTTAAAGGTTTTTGATACACAAACATTTTCAAGGCTAATTCCCCTGAACCCCTGGCTGGATTTCAACGAAACTTGATAAGGATGATCAGTATCAAGCCTAGTTGCACCTGTCATTGCCGTGTTCTGGTTGAATGAATTTTGGCAGAGTTGTGACACCTTAAAGGTTTTAATACACTAACTTTGTGCAGACAGGGTTCTGGAAATACGGTTGCCCGACGCCCCGGGCAAGTGGATTTTGGGTGCGGGCAAGTGACCTTCGCAAATCTGGTTGCCCGTCACTTGCCCGACGGACATTTCCATTCCAGAACAAATGAAGTGGCAAACTAGCCATATCATAATTTCATTTTGATAACTGAGTAAAACTGGCCGCTGTTTTTCGCCGCTTGCGATTGTTAATAAGATCAAACAACTTTCGGTACAATCAACAATCTCGCCCCAGGCAGCTTAATTTGTGGCATTATTTCAATAAACAACTAATTAACCCACACGCGCATTTCACACCGTTTGAAAACAACACCGTATCATAATTTATCCTGACACGACCGTCAGACGTGTTTCCATCGGCCAATGAAATCGCGTCAATTATGACCGTGACCTTCCAACCATAAACATAGCTACTTTCAGATAATCTCTGAACGTCATTTGGACCTTCTACCAATCAAATCAGAAAACTCTTTCTTAATTTGCAAATTTAATGTGTCAAAATAATGATTGACAGACCCACGTGACGTTATGTTTTTGTTTATATAATTTTGCCGAAGAATTTTTAGTAACGAAAATACGTTTCTTTTACTCGAAGCACTCGCTTATCAATCGGCTTTTATGAGGTATTTGGTGTATTTCATTGATAGAGTCCGTAATTAAACGTATATGGAAGTGCATACTGCACAAATAAGTTGCATAACTTAGTGATATGCGCATGTCATGGGTTTTCGCAATTTCGGAATAATCACGAAACTTTTTCTCGAGTTCTGAACTTCGCTGTTACTGCTACTACTTCTTAAACAATTCCTATGGAACCCTAGTAAGGGAACCCCTTTTCATGTCTCTTGCTTTCATCTAATTCCCTTTAGTTAAAATATAAAACCGTAGAAACGTTACCATGGTTGCAGAAATTGGGGGCCCAAGTGACTATTTTTCATAACGTTTTTGTCTTGTTTCTTTGCTTGTCGCACATTTAAAGGAATACAATAGCTTCTTTTTTTCTGTCAGCTGGTTAATTGTACACAATGTGACATATTAAAAGTTCCATACACTAGCTGACAAGCATTTATTTTGGATGGTCATCAAAAATGATGGGGTTGTGTGTGTGGTGATTGGTGGGGTGGGAGGGCGGAATAAAATGAGTTTGTATACTGTCTCATCATTTTATGATTTAAATAACACAAATATGTAATAAGACACAAAAGAAGAAAATGCAACCATTTTATTTTTTTATATGAATAAATACAATGTATTAACTAATTCATAAAATACATTCTGCCTTCCTTTTCTAGGTATAATGGTCCAAATTATGTGGCTGTCCGTCCTGTTTAACACAAATAATGGTACAGCGCCAATTTTTGGGGCAATTAAGTGTTCTTAAATGTGGGGCAAGTGACATTATGGGCAGGGCAAGTGACTTTTGAAAATCCACTTGCCCTGGGCTTTCAAAATATTTCCAGAACCCTGGCAGACTAGTTCTCCTGAACATCTGGCTGGATTTCAACAAAACTTGGAAGGGATGATCAGTCCCAAGCCTAGTAGCGTATGTAATCGCCATGTTCCGGTTGAATGATATTATTTATACATAAACTTTATGTTTAGCAAGTAGAGCTTCCACAGGCCCTCTGCGGCCTCTTGTTCATCCGATCTTTACCAAACTGTATCAGATTGCTAATATCAATGAAACCTCGGACAAGTTAAAAAACCAGCCAGATCTGACTAGTAACAGCGGAGTTATGGCCCTTGATTTAATTAAAAAAGGCTATATTTTGCATTGTTACGACGATAGGGCCTTCATTTTTCATCCGATCTTTACCGAATTGTTAATATCAATGAAAGGTCGGATAAGTTCGAAAAGCAGGCAGATCGGACCAGTAACAGCGGAGTTATGGCTCTTGATTTAGTTAAAAATACTATATTTTGCCTTGTTAAAACGATAGGGCCTTCATTTTTCATCTGATCTTTATCAAACTTTACGAGATTGTTAATATCAATGAAAGCTCGGACAAGTTCGAAAACCAAAATGCCTTCATTTGGCTTGATTTCAGTGAAACTTTGCAGGGATGATCAGTACCAAGCCTAGTTGTACATGTCGTCACCTTGTAGCGGTTGAATGATTTTGGCAGAGTTATGGCCCTTTAAAGGTTTTAATACACAATCTTTGTCCTTACTATTTCTCCTGAACCCCTAAAAGGATTTAAACGAAACATTTTAGGGATGATCAGTTCCAGGTCTAGTTGTACAAATCATCACCGTGATCCGGTTGAATGATTTTTTGAAGAGTTATGGCCCTTTAATGGTTTTAATACACAAATTTTGTCTGGACTAGTTCTCCTGAAACCATCGCCAGATTTCAATGAAACGTTGCAGGGATGATCAGCACCAAGCCTATTTGTGCATGTCAGAGTCGCGTTGCGATTTACAGATTTTTTGTGGAGTTATGGCTCTTTAAATGTTTTTGATACACACTTTTAACGGGCTAGTTCTCCTGAACCCCTGGCTGGATTTCAAGGAAACTTGACAAGAATGATCAGGTTACCAGGCCTAGTTGTGCATATCATCGCCATATTCTGGTTGAATGATATTTGGCAGAGTTATGGCCCTTTAAAGGTTTAAAGACACAAACTTTGTCCAGATTAGTCTCTTCTGAACTCCTTGCTGGATTTCAACGAATCTTGGTGATAAACTCGGTCTTTATCCTTGATGTTCAACCAAGTTTACTGTTAAAACTAAGGTATCTAAAGTTTGGTTATTTTAAAGTCATGCATTTCAAAAAAACATAAATTATAGTCCGCGCAATTTGTCAATGTTATAAAAGATATGTTAACCTGTAGGGCATCCACAGGCCCTCTTGGGCCTCTTTTTAGATCACCTGAGCCGAAGGCTCAAGGTGATCTATTGGGATCACTCTTCGTCCGTCGTCGTCGTTAACTTTTCTTCAAACAACTTCTCCTCAGAAACCGCTTGACTAATTTTGACCAAACTTCACATGGATGATCCTTAGATATGTTAAAATTAGGTCAGCGCGACATCCAAGATGGCTACGATTACCATATATGGTCGAAACCTTAAAAAATCTTCTTCTCCAGAACTGCTGGACAGATTTCAACAGTTTTTCTTTTAAAATGATCGACAAGGCCTAGACTATCAAGTTTGTTCAAATGAAGTTCCCGGGGTCAAAAATGGCTGTGCCCCGGGGGTCCAAAGTTTGTATATTGAGATTTTGCATGTTTTTCATATAGACATATAGGAAAAAACTTTAAAAAATCTTCTTCTCTAAAACCACAAGGCACAGAGCTCTCATGTATTACTTGTAGCATCTGCTTATGGTCCTCTACTAAGTTTAGTCAAATGGTGACCCTGGGGTCAAATTTGTCCCAACCCTGGGGGTCACAGTTTTACAAAGAGTTATATAGGGAAAAAAATAAAAAATCTTCTTCTCGGAAACTACAAGAGCCAGAGGTTTGATATTTTGCATTTACTATAAGCGTATGGTCCTTTACCAAGTTTTTTCAAATTGTGGCCCTCGAGTTAAATGTTGGGTCAAATTTGACCCCGCCCCAAGTGTCACATGTATAGGGAAAAACTTAAAAAATCTTCTCTGAAACTGCAAGAGCCAGAGGTTTAATATTTTGCATTTGCTATAAGCTTATGGTCCTCTACCTAGTTTGTTCAAATGGTGACCCAGGGGTCACATTTGGCCCCACCCCGGGTCACAGTTTTACATAGACTTGTATAGGGAAAAACTCAGAAAAATCTTCTTCTCTGGAACCACATGGCACAGAGCTCTCATGTATTACATGTAGCATCAGCTTATGGTCCTCATTTAAGTTTGTTCAAATGGTGACCCTGGGGTCAAATTTGTCCCCGCCCCGAGGGTCACAGTTTTACATAGACTTATATAGGGAAAAACTTAAAAAATCTTCTTCTCGGAAACTGCAAGAGCCAGAGGTTTGATATTTTGCATTTACTATAAGCTTATGTTCCTTTACCAAGTTTGTTCAAATGGTGACCCTGGGGTCACATTTGGCCCCACCGCAAGGGTCACATGTTTTACATAGACATGTATAGGGAAAAACTTCAAAAATCTTCTTCTCTGAAACTGCAAGAGCCAGAGGTCTAATATTGTGCATTTGCTATAAGCTTATGGTCCTCTACCAATTTTATTCAAATGGTGACCCTGGGGTCACATTTGGCCCCGCCCCGGAGATCACAGTTTTACATAGGCTTGTATAGGGCAAAAATGAAAAAAATATTTTTCTCCAAAACTGCAAGAGCCAGAGGTTTAATATTTTGCATTTACAATAAGATTATGGTCCTCTACCAAGTTTGTTCAAATGGTAACCCTGGGGTCAAATTTGACCCTGCTCCGTGGGTCACAGTTTTACATAGATTTATATAGGAAACACATTAAAGTCTTCTTCTCTGGAACTACAACAGCCATAGGGTTAATATTTTGCATTTACTACACTCTTATGGTCCTTTACCAAGTTTGTTCAAATGGTGACCGTGGGGTCACATTAGGCCCCAGGAGTCATGTTTTACATAGACTAGTATAGGGAAAAACGTAAAACATCTTCTTCTCTGAAACCACAAAGCTCTCAATATTACATGTAGCCCTGGGGTCACATTTGGCCCTGCCCAAGGTGTTACACTCTAGCACCTTCATTTTGTATTTGATATTTACCAAACTTTGTCAGTGTCTTTATATCAATGTTGTTATACATAACAGAGCCCACATTTCTTGAACAATCTTAACCAAACTTGCACAGATTGTATATGACCATAACATTTCGAAGAAGTTTGATAATGTGCCAGTACTCAGGTGATGTTTATCTAATCTTTACCAAATTTGTTTAGAATGTTAATATCAATAATGCTTAAACAAGTTGCCTGATTCATAACCATCCATATACTCTCCTGCCCCCCACTCCCAACCCCGCAACCCGTTTTTATGAAATCTCATTCATAGAAGAAAGTGGGACAAATTAAAAAATACCCATGCCAGACTAGACACACCAGATTTATTGCCAATGATTACCAGGTGAGCGATCTAGGGCCATCCTGGCCCTCTTTTATTATTAATGATCGCTAACCCCTGATCTATCAAGTTTGCTTATTGGCTGAAACCCCTGGGTCCAAAGTTTGCATGTAGACATTTTGAATGCTTTTACATAGACTTACCTAAGGAAAGACTTAAAAACATATCCAATCAGCATTTGCTCGAGGACAATTTTTTCATCATTGCAAAGATCCTCATGTGGTCGATTCAGGTCCATCTTGGCCCTCTTATTTTAAAATAACTCTGTTACTCAGATACATAAATCCATACGTTTTTTATACTTCTTGAATGCGCACTTACATCTGCTTGCTAGCAGTAGGTTCCTATAAAAAGGAGGTCAGTATGAAAGACCTTGACCTACATAACATGCTCTACAAATTGAGTTGATTTCTCGGACAATAACAGCCCTACATCTTCTGAACTTCATACATACAAAAATCCATACGGCTTTTATACTTCTTGAATGCGCACTTACATCTACTTGCTATCAGTTGGTTCCTACAAAAAGTAGGTCAATATGAAAGACCTTGACCTACATAACATGCTCTACAAATTGAGTTGATTTCTCGGACAATAACAGCCCTACATCTTCTGAACTTCATACATACAAAAATCCATACGGCTTTTGCACTTCTTATATGCACACTTACATCATGTACATCTACTTGCTTGCAGTAGTTTCCTACAAAAAGAAGGTCAGTATGAAAGACCTTGACCTACTTAACATGCTCTACAAATTGAGTTGATTTCTCGCGCAATAACAGCCGTACATCTTTCAAACTTCATACATACTAACATCTACATGGCAAACTATTCCTACTAAAGAAGGTCGGTGAGAATGACCTTGACACATGCTTACCCACTATTGAATCTTTTATAAGACTGACTGCGCTTTTAAAATCAGAGCATCTGTGTCCCAGGGACACATCTTCTAGTTTGGTAAACGTGTTATGTCCAGAGTGGAACCTACCTGAGTACCCCTTCAGAACAAAAATGACAGAAATTAACATGCTAAAAATAAAACAACCCTAGAGTAGAAAACCTTATCCACAATACATAACAAATGCATTTTATATTTACAGTTGTGGCTGTTGTCCTCGCTGACTGTAATAATCCACCAAACATCAACAATACCAAACTTACATTGACTGGTTCTCCACCGTTTCCAGAAAACACCACGGCCGAATATCGCTGTAACTCAGGTTACACCGAAACAGGAACCAGTAGAATATTCACTTGTACTGGAGACTCATGGGCAGGTAAATACAGCTGTGATGAGATCTACTGTGGTTATGTGGAGACTCCAGAAAACGGCAAGGTGACAAACACTCCAACCTACAAAGTGGGTACCGTCATCGCGTTTGTTTGTAATGAGGGTTACGACTTGATTGGTCGGGCCAATCTGGTCTGTAGGATAGACGGTAATTGGAATTACCCAGCACCTAAATGTAACCCAAAGATGTGTGGAGACTTTGGAGATATTGCCAATGGGGAAACCTACCAAGTGGCTTATGACGATTTGAGAAATAGCTACAAAAGTGTTGTAACATTGGATTGTAATCTGAATTACATTCTGAGTGGTTCCCGTAAAGTTACGTGTGGTGCTGATGGGAATTGGGGTACCAAACCCAAGTGTGAAAGAATATCCTGTCCTCCATATCCAGGGATGAACTCGTCTTGCATTGCAGAAAGTGAATTGATGAGTGATGGGACCACACTGTATTTGTTTTGTAAACAAGGAGATAATGTTTCCGTGACTGAAACTGGAAACAGTGTTGTTTATTGTGAAAATAATGCGTGGGATGATAGTGGTACACTGGTGGCATGTTACTGTGACTGTAAGATCGATGCAGATCTCAGTCTTGTATATCTGAAAAATCTCAATCAAAAAGGCTTTCTAAAGCACGGGGACGAGTTGGATTGGAGCTGTAAAAAGAATGCACTAAAGGCTGCAACTGAAAAAATTGTTTGTAATGACGGAAAAGTAGGTACTCCTATTTGTGCATCGCCCATCACTCCAGATCCCACAGTCACTCCAATTCTCCCAGTCACTACAGAGGCCCCAGACCCAAGTAGCCCAAATTGCACAGTAGAGGCAGGAAGTGTAATTTTAGAAAATGTTGATGAAAAAGACGTGCTTAAAAATGGGGAAGTGCTGGTATGGAGCTGTCTTGATGATAAAGCAGAGAAAATTATTAAGGAGGTTTTACGATGTATGAATGGAAAATTAGTCACACCAAATGGAGAATCACGCAAACCTGGTTGTCGATACCCTCCGGGACCTACCCCTTTTCCTGTTTACGCAATTATTATAATTGTCGTAGCTGTTTGTTCATGTATAGGCTTATTAGCTGGTGCTGTAATTTTTCTTCTGTATTCAAAAATGAAAAAAAAAAGAAGGGATGATAAAAATGAGAAAGAAAATGGTACAAATCATGCCTTGCTGGAAGTACCAACCAGTACACCAGATAAAACGATAGATGAGCCCAAGGAACACCAGTAACACTGTTAATATCCACTGGTTATCGTAAATTTTGGATGGAGAGAGTTGGAGACTGAAGTAAGTGAATAGAAAAATCAGGAAAATCTGAAGCAAGGATGCATGCACCTAGCTAAGCTTGGGCGATAAAAGTAATTTTAGATAAAAATAATTTTAGAAAAACATTGTAAAACAAGGTCAAATAATAGTTAAGATACTACTGAAGTAATTTTAATAATTTGGGAGATTCTGTTTGAAAAGGACTCGCCATCTCAAAATAAGTTGAATCACATGATAAATTTACAGATTCCCTTTAAGACGACAATTTAAAAGAGAGACATTGGAATGATAACTAATTTGAAGTTAACAAACACAATTCTTCTCCTCAAATCTCAGAGTGAGAATTGTTAGCCGCATTATAGGCACAGTGACTCTGGTGCGTTTGTTCCCCTCGGTGACTCCAGTACTCGATATTAAATCTGCC
Organism: Cyrtodaria siliqua; assembly: GCA_037043455.1. Taxonomy (NCBI): domain Eukaryota; kingdom Metazoa; phylum Mollusca; class Bivalvia; order Adapedonta; family Hiatellidae; genus Cyrtodaria; species Cyrtodaria siliqua. The sequence goes on from JAWPHD010001326.1 coordinate 27,595, forward strand.
AACATGGTACGTATTAATCTATCTCACCTGGACTAACTCTCCATAATCACTAGCCCCGTGTGGTTTACTGTTACCGGATGTAGAATAGGACCACTGCAAATCCCGCTAGAGGGTTTGTTCCCCTCGGTGAAAATCCCATTAGAGGCAGAGGGGAAGAACACCCCGAATCTTCGTGTTCATTTTGTCATTATTAGTTCTACAGATCAAAAATCACCAGAGCTTATGCCGTGGTGCGTTGTCCGTCATCCGCCCGCCCATTCCAAGATGGCCACCAAGGCTAAAAATAGATTTTTAAAAAAACAAGTTTGTAGTGACTACTTCTTGAAAACTATAAGTGATATTGATATGGGACAATTTCTAAAATGATCAGCATGACATAATGTTGGTCCTTGTCGAAAATCCTTTTGATTCGACGTTAAACATGGCTGCCGGCCATCTTTGTTTACATAGAATTATATAGTAAACACTTGTAGCGAGATGGCCGCCCCGGCTGAAAATAGATTTTTAAAAAACAATGATCAACATGGCATGATGTCAAAAATCATTTAACATGACTGCCGGCGGCCATTCTTTGTTTACATAGCGTTATATACTAAAAACTTGTAGCGACTACTCCTCTGAAACTACTTGACGGATTTTCATGAAACTTCACAGGAATGCTGATCTGACTTTCAGAACCTGCCAGTAGAGCTTCAAGGTCATTGACCCCTTGTTTTTTTCAGTCTCATGATAGGTTAATCTTGACCCGGAATAGTACCCACTGGGTCAAAACGATGTTACATGATGATTGGTTCCTATGTACAGCACGTATCAGATTCCTATTCATAATTTTGCATTGCAGACATGTTGAGATTTTATTTTATTTTCAGTAGGTGATAAAATATGTGTTACTCGGTTTTTATCCTTAGGTTCCATAGTAAAATAAAAATCTTTGGCAGAGTAAAAATAACATAATTTTCAAGATTTTGATTTTAAAAGATACATATATTGAATCAATTTTCCTGAATGTGCATGAAATAGGCAGGGTTTTAAAAGAGTCACTCTGTAGATACCTTAATATTAACAGTAAACTTGGTTGAACATCAAGGATAAAGACCGAGTTTATCACCTACCAGAATGTATTGTCTTATTTCTGGTCACTGATTGGTCAGTTTTTTTTGATGATGCTCTATCAAAATTATGAATGACTGTTGTTGCTATTTATAGGATTTTGTACTTTCACTGTCACTGACACATTGTTTTGAAAAGCATATCAGCATTACACACACGGTTTTCTGTTATCTAAGTAAGAGAGTGCATGAAATATTGTCCAATTAGTTTCTTTTGTTATTTTCTAACCATGCCGTGTGGTTGCCGGGGGCCCCGTTTGGTCATGGGGCAAAGAATACGGCCACTGCAGATCCCTTTGGAGGGGTAGGCAGAGGGGTAGAATCCCCCCAAATTCATGTTCATTTTATCATTTTTTGTTCATGTTCATTAAAGGTCTTCATCATGATCCATCCCTGCATTGTTGCAGGTGCTATCTCGCTCGCATCAAAAGAGCAGTGGCAGAAAAACAATAACGTGGCTCCAGCGTAAATGGAGTTTCTACGATAGAATTTGCAGCAACTCTGCAGTTCAGGGTGAGAAGGTTATAGGCCCATTTTCCATATTTTATCTCGATGTACATGGAAGATGAGCCTGGCATGTTCATGCCTTTTAGGCGCCATATAACCTTTTCATGTGTTGGTGCGCCTTAAAATCCCAATTCAATTCTAACCATGCGCTTGTAGACTGTCTATAAAGCGGAATTAAATGGTCAAAACAAGGGAAACTGTCTTTTACTGTAATTTGTATATATATGTTTTAGCACAATTTACCTTATTCCGAGAAACATGAACAGTGATGTTACACTGTTAATTATATTTTCAAGCGGTAACACATGTTTCAGAAGAGATTTATTATTTGAATAAATTGCCAAAATGGTAAAACATGATTGCATTGAATAATCTGGATGCATGTCAGATTCTGCAGGCATACAAGTTTTATGTTACAGATTCTTCTGTACAATATTCTAGATTCTAACGTACGTTCGAATATCACCATTTTCATATTAGTCTGTCTAGTGTTATTTGACGACGGACTCTTGCATGTCTTATTTCCTTTATACATTCTGTTGTAATAGACATTTTATGGAGTATTTGATTCTTCAGATACGTTTGGCTTTTGTGTGATAAATCAGAAATACATCTTGTTCAATCCATTTGTTGATCTCAATCGACGTGTTTTGTATAGTTTGGATCTCTACTTCTAACCTTTTCTCCTTCTGGGAAAGTGTTGGTTGCACTTCGTTTCCAAAGAGATCGACCTCGCCTGCAGTCTTTCCGAAACCTGCTGTAATTTTTTTGCCATCAAGGCATATATGGTAAGCTTTCTGTTTTGCGGACAATGCCACAACAGCATCACTATTAGATTCAATAACACCAGGTTTAGCACACATTAATTAATACGTCTTCTTCTGTGCGTTTAATGTTTTCGGATCGGGACATACGAAATTCAGAAGAGACACGTCAGTTTTACTTTTCGCAATATTCCTCTCGTTTCCTCCATGTACTGTCATTGTTTTATAGCCTCCCATAAACCTGATAAGTTTAGAGCTAATAAGATTGCCTGACGACCCATAACTGTTCCACGTCTTGAAAAAATCGCATTAATCGTGCATCACCGACAGTTGAAAATTGAATTACATCGAAAAACGATCGACACTGAAATCACCATTATCTACCACGTCAAAGAATGCTATCCACTCCGTTAGTCGACCATGCTCTGCTAAATGTGATGTTACATATGGAAGTCAATCACGTAGGCGTGAGGCTCGGGTTTGTATGAAATCCGCATCTGCCAAAATGTCTTTCTCTCCAATTTCTTCAGTTTCGACCGGGATATCCTCACTAAGTTCAGTGAAACCTTCACTTTCCCCCAATACTTCACTACATGGACCAACTTGAATTTCATTGAGTCCTTGATTTGACAAATGTGTATTACAAGTTTGGATGTCAGTAAATAGCTGTTTATGAACTGATTTAGTGGTGGTGTTAATTTTACACATTTTTCTAAGCGGGCTATCTGTTGTTGGTTTTGTTGGTGTCTGTAATTTACCGGTTATATCGTCTACTGACAAGTGGGTCACATTTAATGTCTTTGCCTAACAGCTGAAAAATCCGTATCTTAAATTTGGTTCCTGTTGATGTCTGACACTTAAGTATGACAGATATTTTGTCATTCTGATGTTATGGAACACAATGTTGAACAGCTTCGAGGCTGCTTGCAAACCATAATGTGCAATATGCGCACTGTGTAGTCAACATTTTCACCTGAAACAGAGAGTATATGTGTTTAGAATCTGATACATTTCTGCACAAGAGAATCTGATACAAATAAACTGACTGTACATTGTAATCAGCAATACCTTCCCTTGGACACCGTAACATGTAGATATAAAAAATCGATGATTAATGATAAATGAAGGATTGATTTATAAAAAATATATGTTTATTTCAGATTGAAATACATGAAAGTTCTACACCAGATGATTCTTTATGATCTGGGCTCATATTTAGAGTCTTTGTTCGCAAAAATAAAATATTGGATAATTCAGACATATATTGGTTAAATACTGAATGTTGACTTTGTCTATGACAATAACTGAATAAAAGGCAACTTACAATAAATTCCAGAATGAGTTCAATTATCGTTATCACTCAAACATCATTTTAACAACAATTAGACTCGCCACATGGAGAGAATCCACAACAATGTACAAAAAACAAAACAAGGTACTACAGAATCTGACACATGCTGTACATAGGACTCAAACATCGTTTCGACCCAGAGGTACCATAGTATTTGCAGCAACTCTGCAGGTCTGCAGGTTAGGTTCTGTTGTTTGGGGCGCTTGTTTCAGCCAAAGGTTTTCCTGCAGTAGTTGAGCAATTTAAAAAATACATACATCAACTATATATTATTAGAACTAGCATTTTTAGTATTAAATAAAAATATCTTAGTTTTGAAATTGGTTGAGAAATAAATATTTTACAGCCCAAATGATTTTTTGATGGGTCTTTTCCCATGTAAATTACTTGTTGGCGGGCCAGCAGAAAATTCAGGAATTTCAAATAACTTCAGTTAGCCTTTATATTTTGCTATAAAACTTTCAGGACGTCTTAATTTATGAATATCCAACAGTTTAAAACCATTTTTGGATAAAAAAAAGTTAAAAAAAAAAAGATTTGTTTCATGCTGCAGATTTTGCATTGAAAATGCCCCACTTAAAACAGCTTTTGCGCATGAAATTTTTATTTCTCAACTCATTTTGAAAAGTAAGGTAATTTTATTTACCACTAAAAATGTCTGTTTCACTGATATACAACTTACTTAGGTACTGGATGAATTTTTGTCTATAAAGTCCAAAAACCTTTGGCTGAAACAATCGCCCCAAACAATAGGCTGATTCTCCATATTTTATCACAATGTAAATGGAGGATGAGCCTGGCATGTTCATTCCTGTTTGGCTGTTGGCACCGTATAACTTTTCTTGTGTTGGTGCGCCGTAATAACACTATTCAGTTCTTAAAATTGAGAAAAGAGACTAAAATAACATGATTGCATACATGTTATCAAATAACTAAAACAGCAATGAAAACAAAAATCAAGCATCAGAAAGCAAAAGAAATTCCATGGAAGCAGTTATGAAAACAATTAGGGTTTTATTCTCTTCTGTACTGGATGACCTTTAGTGTAAAAATTAAATTGATTAAGACAGTCTTACCATAGTTATTCTATCAAGTTTATCTTTAATTAACAGGATGAACAGTTGATCTCTTTTTCATTTTTTATAAAAAAAATGAACATTAAGCAAGATTGTGGAGTGTTTTAAACCCATATTTTCTTACCATATTGTTCATACCTTTGGAGCTTAACTTGTTCTCTGTACAGCAATTTTAGATAATAACTCCACTGTAAATATTTAAACATAATATTCATGCACTCTTATTGATAACCATGAGGGTCATAGCAACATAGCATCATAGCAGCATATCAGCTAGATTGAAATACAATCCACCCTTGAGAATAATCAATACATAAAGCGTGAATCAGTCTACATGAATGTTGAATTAAATAATTTACAATCAATTCCACACATTGTTTGGAAAATCATTAATGCCGTCTGCTATTTTGCCATTTTCAAAACTTGTTCTGATGGAGTTGGCCCGTAAATGATTTAGGGAAACTACATGTAGCTTTGTAAGGTTTTTAGCTCTACTGATCAGAGATCAACTATGCCGTTGTCCGTCTGTCCATAAACCTTTTTTTGTAGTGACTACTCCTCTGAAACTACTGGATGGATTTTCATGAAACTTTAAGGAAATGTTGCCCATGACTACTCCTCTGAAACTACTAGATGGATTTTCATGGAACTTTACAGAAATGTTGCCCATAAAGTATAGTTGATCCTTGCAAAAATTTGTGTTGATGTGAAATCCCAGATGGCCGCCAAAGCTAAAAATAGATTTTTAAAAAACAAGTTTGTAGCGACTACTTGTTGAAGACTATAAGTGATATTGATATGGGCATTTACTAAAATGATCAGCATGACATGATGTTGGTCCTTGTCGAGGAAATCGTTTTGATTCGGTATTAAACATGGCTGCCAGCGGCCATCTTTGTTTACATAGTTATAAAGCAAAAATTTGTAGCCACATTTCCTCTGGAACTACTTGACGGATGTTCATGAAAGTACACAGGAATGTTGCCCTTGATGTCTAATTGATCCTAGAAAAATTCCAGGTCAGCCGGAAATTCAAGATGGCCACCACAGCTAAAAATAGATTTTTACAAAGCAAGTTTGTAGCGACTACTATTTGAAAACTGTATGTGATATTGATATGGAACTTTTTCTAAAATGATCAGCTTGACATGGTGTTGATCCTTGTCGAAAATTATTTTGATTCAAAATTAAACATGGCCGCCACCGACCATCTTTGTTTACATATAGTTATAATAATGAAAACTTGTAGTGACTACTCCTCGGAAACCACATGACGGTTTTCATGAAACTTCACAGAAATGTTGCTGTTGATGATCCTAGCAAAATTTCAGGCCGGCCAGAAATTCAAGATGGCCGCCATGGCTAAAAATAGATTTAAAAGAAAACAAATTTGTAGCGACTACTACCCGAAAACTATGTGATATTGATATGGGACTTTTTCTAAAATGATCAGTATGGCATGATGTTGGTCCTTGTTGAAAATCGTTTTGATTCGACGTTAAACATGGCTGCCAGTGGCCATCTTTGTTTACATAGAGTTATATAATAAAGACTTGTTGCGACTTGTAACTACTCTGAAACAACATGATGTTGATCCTTGTCGAAAATTATTTGGATTCGACATTAAACATGGCCGCCAGCAGCCATCTTTGTTTACATAGAGTTATATAATGAAAACTTGTAGCGACTTCTCGTAAACTACTTGAGGGATTTTCATGAATCTTTACAGGAATGTTGCTTTTGATGTCTAGTTGATCCTAGCAAAGTTTCAGGCTGGTCAGAAATTCAAGATGGCTGCCACAGCTAAACAGATTTAAAAAAATAAATTTGTAGTGACTACTCCTGAAAACTATAAGTGATATTGATATGGGACTTTTTCTAAAATGATCAGCATGACATGAGGTTGGTCCTTGTCAAAAATTATTTTGATTAAACTTTAAACGTGGCTGCCAGTGGCCATCTTTGTTTATATAGAGTTATATGATAAAAGCGTGTAGCGACTACTCCTCTGAAACTACTTGATGGATTTTCATGAAACTTCACAGGAATGCTGATCTAGCTATGATTAACCTATCAATAGAGCTTCAAGGTCATTGAACTGTTTAAAAAAATAAATTAAAAATAAAATACATGTATATCAAGACTTGATTTTTGTGTCAAAAGATACAGTTTGTTACTGTTTTTAATTAAAACTTATACACGCATATAAATGCATAAGAAAAAAGGCTTTGGTTACAAATGATATAAGAATGATTACATAATTTGAATCCAGCTTTTTTTTAAGTCCATGATACCGAGGTTTTACACGTAAAGCTTCTGGAACCTGTGATTTGATCATTAAAAACAAGACGAGGCGTTTCTCATATTTAGATTTTCTCTGTTTTCAAGAAATGTAATTGTCTGTTGATGCGCACATCCGAGAAGTCAAGTGGTCATTGATAATGCAGGCCGGTGGTTAATGGTATAATATTGTTAGTTTAACATTGTGGATGTGTATATATACATTTGTTAATTTTTAGCTCTACTGATCAGAGATCAGCAGAGCTTATGCCGTGGTGCGGCGTCCGTCGTCCGTCCGTCTGGCCGTCTGGCCGTCTGTCCGTAAACTTTTATTTGTAGCGACTTCACAGCTGAAACTACTGGATGGATATTCATGAAACTTTACAGAAATGTTGCCCATAAAGTCTAGTTGATCCTAGCAAAAATTCATGTTGATGTGAAATCCAAGATGGCCGCCAAAGCTATAAATAGAGTTTTAAAATACAAGTTTGTAGCGACTTCTTCTTGAAAACTATAAGTGATATTGATATGGGACTTTTTCTAAAATGATCAGCATGACATGATGTTGATCCTAGTCAAAAATCGTTTTGATTCAACGTTAAACATGGCTGCCAGCGGCCATCTTTGTTTACATAGAGTTATATAGTAAAAACTTGTAGCGACTACTTCTCTGAAACTACTTGGCGGATTGTCATGAAACTTTACAGGAATGTTGCTCTTGATGTCTAATTGATCCTAGAAAAATTTCAGGTCGGCCGGAAATTCAAGATGGCCGTCACAGCTAAAAATAGATTTTTAAAAAATAAGTTTGTAGCGACTACTTCTTGAAAACTATAAGTGATATTGATATGGGACTTTTTCTAAAATGATCAGCATGACATGATGTAGATCCTTGTGGAAAATTATTTTGATTCGACGTTAAACATGGCTGCCAGTGGCCATCTTTGGTTACATAGAGTTATATTATAAAAACTTGTAGCGACTACTCCTCTGAAACTACTTGACGGATGTTCATGAAACTTCACAGGAATGTTGCTCTTGATGTCTAGTTGATCCTAGAAAAATTTCAGGTCGGCCGGAAATTCAAGATGGCCGCCACAGCTAAAAATAGATTTAAAATAAATAAGTTTGTAGCGACTACTTCTTCAAAACAATAAGAGATATTGATATGGGACTTTTTCTAAAATGATCAGTATGACATGATGTTGGTCCTTGTCGAAAATCGTTTTGATTTGACCTTAAACATGGCTGCTTTGTTTACATAGAGTTATATAATGAAAACTTGTAGCGACTACTTCTTTGAAACTACCTGACAGATTTTCATGAAACTTCACAGGAATGTTGCTCTTTATGTCTTATTGATCTTAGCAAAATTTCAGGTCGGCCGGAAATTCAAGATGGCCGCCACGGTTAAAAATAGATTTTCAAAAAACAAGTCTGTAGCGACTACTTCCTGAAATCAAAATCAATCAGTAGAGCTTCAAGGTCATTGACCTCTTGTTAATTACTACATTGCAACATATCCTCTTTATCAAAATCTAAAATAACTTATCTGTCTGTCTTTATCAAAAAGGAATGCGAAATGAATCCACATGATGGATAATACATTCTCTAATAATGTTTGTGTGAGTGTACATAAAATCCAAACATGTTTGGGTTTAATTTTGAGCGTTGTTTTCTAAGTGACTGTTGACGATAATGTTACGCATTGTAATGATTGTATGACTCATCCAAGCTCTTGTTGTATATAAACCTCATGTTGTAAGTTAAGTGGTTTGAGTGGAAGGGTATATTTTCACAACAAATGGGAATATCTCTTTCCTACTTTGACAAGAAAATCCTTGAGTAGAACTTGAGATAATAGTCACTAACAACCACCCACTCAATGAATAATGGTGTTTTATGAAATGTTGACACCATCAGGTCATATCGTGCGTGAAAACTGATGAAAATTAAAAGTCAGTTCTTGAAAAATACAGACTGCTTCACAAATGGTTTTACGGTCAAATCGGTTTTGACATAAACGATGCAATTTTAGTAGCACATTAAATATCTAGTCAATATTAATAAACATGTGTTGTGTAAAATAATTGTATATCGAGTATTGAGTGCATAATAATTTGTTGTAGCTATTTTAAACTTTTTGCTTGTCAAAGATAGTAAACAATATACATATATTTGCCATGTTTTCATTGTACTTAATAACATATAAATGTAAATGAGGCTCTGGAGGGGTATAACAATTTAATAGTGGTCATATTAATTTTGAAAGTAGTCATTTCACAATGTAAGTAATATTAAAGTTCATTGTAAAATACATATTTACATTGAGCCGAAAGAAAATGCTTCAAACAGGACAGGCACATTTTTTTTTTTAAAATCAAAATCTTGACTTAAAGGGACGCATGGCAGTCTTTATTTATTTGTTTACTTTTTTTGCAATCATGGCTTAAAGAGACATACAGTTATCTTTATTTGTTTAAAACCCGCGACATCCCGTTAGTTTTTCTACAAAACTTGCTTCATTATTAATTACTATTTGAAAAACTCAAAAGCTAATTGTTTTTGAATATCAGTATTACTTTGAATTGTTGATTTTATGTTTATTCTGGTTTGTGTTTAACTTCGAGTATGCTGATGCTATTTGATACATAAATCTCTCCATCTGGCTTATGTTCAGAGTGCAGTGCCAAATAAGTGTCAATCACTACTACTGCTTTCATCAAATGAAAGATCTGTATTTTTTTATACACCCATCTTTGGCTGGGACGTATCATGTCCTGGCTTTGTCTGTCCTGGCTTTGTCCGTCTGTCTGTCCGTTAAATTTTAGCTGACAATTTTTTGTGGCTAATAACTTTAAAAGTATTAGGCCTTCAAGAATGAAACTGTGTATATATCTTTCTCGTGATTCAATGAAACTTTCTTTTTTGATTTCCTTTAAAAAAGGTTTAACCCGTTATTTAACCTTGCCTTTTAGTTCTTAGTTATCAGTGCTAAGGCTTTGAAGCTTAGAACGAATACCCTTCTTTACTCACAACATCTAATAGGCCCATACATGTAATTCATAACTGAATATTTTTGAGTTGTGTCCCTTAGAAAACGGCATAACTTGAAACTTAACCCACTACATATATATACATATAATGGACTGTTCTTTCTTTGAATTTTTGCCATTCCTTTTATGTGACAAAGGGGTGTTTTGGGAAATATGACTGACCAGCAGCTGGACATTGTAAAGCCTGATGCAAAGGCTATTATAGTCTCGTTTTATCCCTTTTTTGTGGGATGTAAAAGAATTTTGATAAATATTGTGCATGCCTCTTCAATATGCATTTATCTTAATATCACATCTTTGAAGTTTGAAGTTAAATCATGCATTAATTTATGTTGTAAATAACTATGGTGCACCATTACTGTGTGCCTTTTGTATATTTTATATTTAAAGTAATATTTTTTATCTGAACATGCTTTTGAAAGAAGCTCTTCAGATCAAAGGTCAACAGAGCTTATTGTATGGGGTATTGTCCATTTGCCAGCTTTCTGGCATGGCCCAGTTGAAAGCATGGTTGAATTTACAACTGGAGGAACCCGGCTCAGGCCCTACTGGTGCCACTGGGTTTCATCAGTGTGTTCTTGGCACTTTCCTATAGCCAGTTGTCTACTGGATGGGAACATAAACGGGGCAGTCCCGAGTCTATCCTCTGAGCATGTTTAAGAACCATAGTTAGTAAGAGTACCGTAGATCAGGTTCCTGGATTCCTATGTATTCTTCTGCTCTCTCTTGGGTGGCTCTTAATAACATGTAATGTGTTGATGAGCCATTAAACAACATTAAATTCATTTGGTAATAGATACTCATTTAAAAATTAATGAGCAGAAATTCATGCAACTTTATGAGAGATCCTTAATGAAATCCATGTTGGTCTGACTTCCAAGATGGTCACAAGATAGCTACCAGTGGCCATCTTTGTTTACATGGGCTTTTATATGAAAACCTTGTGATTGTTGCTCCTCCTAAATGTTAGATACATTCTTCACAAATCTTCAAAAAAACATTGCAACTGATGTCTAGTCTTGCTGCATGTAGTTGGACCTAAATAAAAACTTTCTACTAAATCCAGGTTGGCTACCACAGCTAGAAATCGACTAAAACAGATTATTTATGGCGTAGAATTGATGATCTTCAAACATTTCCTTTGAAAAACACATACCGGCATTGTTAAATTACTGTAAATGCAGATAAATTAATGATCTTACCTTTCTTCTAAAATCTGGAAGAGAATCTGGCCTTTGTGAATTGAATGTTGAAATGGTAGTTCAGTTCATGTTATATACATTTGTGCGATGAAAATTTTTAAACCACTGTATGGATTATAATGTGTCTTTACTCGAAAAGTAATGCTTTTTTAACTGTATGGATTATACCGGTCCTTTGAATAAGAAGGACACAAGGCAATATTGATTTAAAAAAATGATTGCAGCGCTAAATGTCCTTTTGCAGAATTTGAATATTTCAAAATTAATGATTCCTTGTGTCAACAAATAATTATCCATCTCTTGTTGAAGATTTATAACAAAAATTCAACATTATTTTACCATAAATTTCACAAATTAATTTGATGGAATAATGCATCAATAAATTTGTGAAATTTATAGTAAAATAATGTTGTTGTTTTTTATTATTAATTTCTCCGAAAATGAAATATTGACATGCAGCTTTTAAATAAAATTGACATCATACTCATTTTAATGGTTTATAAAAATATATCATGATTTCCATAAATATATCATGATTTCCATGTGTCCCTTTAATTAGGACTGAAATACATGAATTGTATAATCTGGACAGTGTTCTACCTTTTATAGTAAATTTTGTAAATAATTTAATTGTTCTAGATAAAAGGAAATATTGAGATGAGGAAAAATAGTCAAAATCATGGGAAATGTTAAGAAGAGGAAAAAAGTCAAAATTAAAGGAAATGTTGAGACGAGGAAAAGAGTCAAAATTAAAGGAAATGTTGAGATTTGTTTGAAAAAGCTTTGAACTTGATAATTTTATAACACAGTGCAAAGGGTGAAATAATTGTCAAAATCAGATGATAAACATAGAAGATATGATCCTAAAACGGATATGAGGTTTCCATATTAGAACTAAGACGTACTACGAGTTCTAAACTGCGGCAATGCCAGTAAAATACGGTATATCGATAAATATCATTTAATGCAAGGAACACATAAATTGATCATATACTAATGCATTACAGCACTCGCGAACAATTAAGTTTCATGCAGTTGGTGCGATTTTCTTTCCTATAAATCAATAAATTATCATATTAATTTAGGACTATGACATTTAGAACAAAGACATCAATGTTCTCCATAATAGGCTGGCTTCCATATCCGTTCTAATGTTTATGTCTTCTTTGTGATTTTTTTTATTCATTTCTTTTACCCTTTTCCAAGTTTTTCATAACCCTCAATAATAAAACTTTTCTGAAAGTGTGTCAATATTTTCTGTAAGAATAAAGGGCGTCAGGTTTAATTGTGCTTTTTTGGTGCATCGTACACGTTATTTACATGAATTGAACCATTTTTGTTTGTTCCGAATATCTGTTTCTGTTTTATAATTTAGTTTGGCCGCTGTGGCCCAGTGGTTAGCATGTTCGACACTGAATCCTCAGATCATGGATTTGAGCCACGCTGCACCACTGGGATACTTCGGTGTGCCCTTAGGCAAGATACTTTCCTAGCCGCATCCAATGGATGAGATTAGGACTTAATACGGACCCGTGTATCAGAGGCTATCCCTTGGGTATGTTAAAAGAACCATAGGAATCTGTTCGATACTTTCAAAGAGTAAGGCAAGGCTCTCCGATGCCCATGTATTTTTTTACTCTTTCTCCGACGTGGCTTGAAATAATATATACAAAGTGTTGATAAACCGTTATAACAATAGTTAATTTCATGCCTTAGTCCTTCTGTATGTTATCATAGTTAAAGATCAATATCACTAATCAGCATTTACAATATATTTATATCATCTTGTGTTCATGATGGCAGTATGTATGGTACACTGCAGTATGTTAGAATTTCTTCAAATAATTGTGTAATACTCGGAATAATTACAAAATATATGTAAAATGACTCGGGAGTAATTTCACGTGGATTTCGTTTTTTAGGCGTTTATGTTATTGTCAGTTTCATTGTTGATGCTTATACCATCTTTTGTTTCTTTTAAGTGTTTTCAGTGTAAAATAAATTGTGTAATACTCGGATAATTACAAAATACATGTAAAATGACTCGGAAGTAATTTCGGAAGGTATTTCACGTGGATTTTGTTTTTTAGGCATTTATGTTATTGTCAGTTTCATTGTTGATGTTCATACCATCTTTTGTTTCTTTTAAGTGTTGTCTGTGTAAATTATAAATAAACCCTAAGAGCAAAAAACATTGTCTTAAACTGTGTGGAAATTAACATTCGATGGAAATTTTGCATTTTTTTTGTTCACACTGAACCATGCAATTATACTGGTACATGCTGTATCGATGTTCAGTAAATGAGTAAGATTAAAATATAACTGGGAAGGGTTTAAACTAATGTTGGTAGAACTTGTTACCCAACTCATTTGTCCTAATATGTCTATCGTATATATGTTGATATTACTCTGTATGTAAAATATTGGCAATAAAATATGTTTAAATCATTAAAATGTAAGTTTTGAAGTTTTGATTGCCCGTTTTATATTGTTGATGTTAAGTTGGAATTTACACATTCTTTTTGTAAGACCTACATAATCTTCTAATCTTCTAATCTTGGTCCAATTCAATTTCTTATGTTTTTATATATAAATGAAATAAATAATTCTATACTGAACCAAACAGCTAACGCACCAGTAGACAATACCTTTAATATCAATAATAACAATCAATAAATCAAAACAAATTTCATTCTGAACGACTGTAAATTTAAAAAAATCATTCAAATCACCTGTCTCCAATGGTACCAGTCGGTGTATAATAAGTTCATACATTAAAGGTATTGTCTACTGGTGCGTTAGCTGTTTGGTTCAGTATATATTAACTTAATTTAGAGGAGTGTAGCCAGGCCAGTGTCGGTCGGACAAGTGTTATCGGTACATTCTGGTTGAATAGGATCTTCCAGCATTTCTTGTTTTGTTTTATGTAGTTCTAGGGTTAACCGTATTGAACTTTTTAATTTTGCGACTTTATATCAGTCGTTTAATGGTTGCACACATTTTGTTTAATGGTGACGCATTAGGGGAGCCTTTAAACACGCTTTGCAACCAATAAACGGCAGATATACTGTTGCAGAATTCGAGATTTCATACTGCTTAGGTAACCCATATTCTAATGAAGTTCATTATTTTGGACAGTTTTACTCACAAACGCATTGAAATAAAAGTAAATGATGTCACACTTTTGATGTTTTAATATTTTAATGATTTTTAACGTCAACCAGTTGGATTGCAGGAATTTTGCCAAATGCATTAGAATATGTATTAACCTTTTCAGTGAAATATATGCTGAATTTCAGTTTCATGCATCTTTCATGTGTAAGCACTTGTATATTAAACAGTATATTATACGGATTGTTTTAAATTAAAACTAGTTATAGGACCTAGTGAAAGGCCAGGAATTTGAAATATTTCCAATTAAAGTAAAACAATGTTAACAAATTTACTTTCCCAGTGAGAGGGTGGGTACATTAATTATAACATGTATGTGATTTTATTGGCAAAATTCCTAAAATCTGGTACAAAATAATGTATATATATATACACACTGTATCCAAGTTTTGATTTCACTGTTATAAAACATTATTTATTTTGGAAATCTGAATTTTTTTGTTTGCTATATAATATAACTTGACAGAGATAAAAATAACATCTATAATTAAAGTGGATGTTGTAATTATACAGAAACGCCTGTGACCTTGGTTTGGATAGGCAAACACAATTACCCAAATACCTGCCAAAACAACTAGTTTACCACTTTACATCAACTTATATTAACACTTTTATCATGTCAAGTTATAATTATATCGTTTGTTTTATTTATATACCAAATAGTAACTCCAGCTTGTCTTGCCCAAACAGATTATTTGTTGTTCACCTCGTTCATTTGTTTCTATCAGTTTAGGCAAATGGGTAGTAGTCCATCTCAAAGTGGAGTTAAAAGGGACACAAAGTAATCTTGCGGTGTCCCGTTATTTATTTTACGTAACTTGCATATTATTATTAATAATTATTGGAATAACTCAAAGCGAATTTTTTAATGCATTTTATTGTTTATTATATTGAGCCAGTAATATATTTAAAACTATGGCAGAATAGTGTTTCTTTAGTGTTTCTTTTGTAAAACTCAATTTGTGTCGCCTGCGTAGCATGGCAGACACTTTGGGATCACTTTCTCCGTCCATCACACTTTAACCTGCAGCCTAACCTTGGCCATAACTTGAAAAGTATTTGACATATGTAGGTAGGAAATTTTTTTTTTTTTAGATATCATTTTTATAGATATTTTTCACATATATTATGCCATTTTTGTACTAAGGCAACTTCTTGATAACCTTTGTGTCTCATCAGGATACAAACTGTTTGACACTTACATCGCATTGCAACAAACGAACAGGGGCATAACTTCATGTTAACCCAAGGAATGCTGCTACATGTCCAATAACTCTTGACTTTCATTTCAACAGAGTTATGCCCCCCCAACCTAATCAAGCTCATAACTGGCGATAACTTAAGAAATATTAGACCTATGTTTATGAAGCTTCACACACATTCATCTTAGCACACAGAATATTGTTACCCATGATCAAGAACTCTGACTTTAATTTTGGCAGAGTTATGCCCCTTTTCAGCAAAATATTGACCTGTGGTCATGAAACTTTATACAGTAACTGTTCTTCCTTGTCAATAATTCAGTGCAGATTCCTGCCCCTCTTTCATAAACTTAAATACTTTAAAAAAAAAAAAAAAGCTCCTAATTCATGAAGGATTGCATCCCCTGTCTTCAAACTTTATAGTTTGATTGTACTTGCTGAAATAAGCACACGGATGGCGACACAAGTGTTCTGGGAAAATCCTTCTAGTTTAAATATATTTTAAGCAGATTTAAAGTTACAAGGATAATAGAATACATTCAGGTGTTGATTTTCAACTACTTCAAGATTGTAGTGCGTTCCTTTTTAAGATTTTTGTTTTAACGAAAAGGAGACATGTGCCTTCCAGGGAACTGCCTGGTCATTTTGTATTTTAGAGGTGAACATTTTAATGTTAAGCTATTTTTAGCTATATGGCCATTGACTAGAGAAGCATATATGATAGCAGCTTCTCCTTTGTCCATCGTTAAGCATGTTCTTGTTTACGCTATAATTTTTGCAAACAGTATTCAATTTTCACCAAATTATGCTTTGTTTGTTGCAATGCGATCCAAGAGTCTGACAGTGAGTCATGTCAACACAAGAAATTTCAAATTGCGTTAGTAAATGGTATTTGAGAGGAAAACCAAATTGGGAAATAAAGAATTTGTTCCTTATAACAAATTTATTGACTTCAAAGTGCAATAACCATACTAAATTGCTACCAAATTTGGTTTGAAAGTTTAATAATATCTGGTAAGATCCAAAATCTAGCAAAAGCTATGAAATATGAATTCATGCACAACCCATGGAAGTAAATAGGTGGGAGTAAATTTGAGAAAATGGAATGTTGAGTGCTCATGTATAGGCAACATGTATGGCATCTGACCATCTTATTCTTGCATTGCTAGCTTAAATAAATTGATGTATATATGAAATTGTTGTTTTCTTGATTTAAATCCAGGTTTGCTTAAAATATTTTTTCATTCTAGTATTTTCGAGTTGGTATCTTGGACATTCTGGGCACAAAGTGGAACAAGAATAGCAGTAAAACCAAAGGGTTGTTTTCTTGCTTTGAGAGTAAAATGTATGATTATATATATTTAATCTTACTAGAAATCCTGATATTTTACCAATAGAAATGTAATTAAAAAGTTCTTTAAAGGGACTGGAGGCAATCTGGCAGTTTTCAATCCAAATACAAACATATCCATCATAATGTGTAATATGCAACATGCATATGCACTGAACTAGGACCCATTATCCATGATTTATTGATAATAGTTTGGTCTGGAAAACTAGACGACTCGGCTAGTTTTGTTCTATAAATCATAAATTGTAAGTTACATGATACTTTGAGGCTATTATAAATGTTTTTCACCATCATGAATAATTTGAAGTTAAGATTTGGCTGTTCCAAATACATTCATTCTGAGTTTTGACAAAGAAAATACATTCTACTTACCATTTTTAACTGGAATATTTTCTTTATTTCTCACAGATCTGCTTCTTCCATATTCTGACTCGGGCGTACTCGTGTATGTAAGGTTAAGGAAAGTATATTTTTATTTTTTTTACCAGCTGTATTGTCTGTAAGAGGTGTCGGTGCATTTTTTGATAAAGTTTAATATGCGAGGCTTAGTAAACACAGGAAGGCGAGTTACTGCCAAGCTATTTTGTGTTTTTGTGCCGAGCCAAATAAAATTGAATGTAAAAGGCACTGACATAATATTATTTTTACCGTGCAGTTATCCACAATTTGTGTATGGTTGACTTGTTTTATTTATTAAACAGATGAGAATGTTACACTAGACAGGGACACCACCATATTGTTTTCTTCATGGTATTTTATAACGCCAAGACATTACATACAATAAATGCCAAGAATTCCGCACTGCTTTTGCCTTTTCATTCAGACGCTGATAAAATTTATTCAGTCAGCCTTTAATCTAGCAGGAAAGTACATATCTGCATGATCAACTTATTTTCCAGCTTCTTTTTTTTACAAGAGTTTATTTTGCAATAAGAGGTGATATACTAATTTTTCAACTTTCTTTACAAGCGTTATTGTCATAAGAGGTGATATACTAATTTTCCAATTTGCTTTACAAGCGTTCTTGACGTAAGAGGAGATATGCTAATTTTCCAACCTTCTTTACAAGTGAATTGAATTGAATATTGTTTAACGGCTCATCAACACGGTATAGGTTATTTAGAGCCGCCCCAGAGAGAGGGGAAGGATACATAGGAATCCGGGAACCTGCCCTACTCTTATTATCGAATAGATTCCTATGGTTCTTTTACATGCTCGGAGGATAGACCGATACACGGGACCGCCCGGTTTACGTCCCCATCCGACGGACGAGGCTGAGAGAAAGTGTCTTGCCCAAGAACACACAGACGGAACTCAGTGGCACCACGGAGGATTGAACCCGGGGCCTCCGGTTACAAATCCGCCGCGCTACCGACTGCGCCACGCCAGCCCTCTTTACAAGTGAATTTGTCACAAGAGGTGATATGCTAATTTTCCAGCTTGCTGTACAACAAGAGGTGATAAGCTAATTTCCAACTTGCTGTACAAATGTTATTCCAACTTGCAGTACAAGTTCTTGTCAATAGGTGGTATGCTAATTTTCCAAATCACTTTACAAGCGTTATTGTTACAAGAGGTGATATGCTATTTTTTCAAGTCACTTTACAAGCAATATTGTCAAAAGAATGAATAGTTCTCCACAAGCATTTTTATATGCTAATTTTCCAACCTCTACTGTCAGACATTGCACACAGGATACCAGCTGTAGCACGAGTAAACAAGTATGTCGGTGATGAATAATTACAATTAGCCGGTGAGGAATTATTATTATTAAGGTAAGGGACCAATTAGGGGTAGAAAACAACTGTTGGTATCATAATACCTAGATACATATAACTTACCTAAAAAAAGTAATCTGGACTGTATAATGAAGCCCCATTTCAAATATTTCAAGCATTAGGGTAATGAGGGGTCATGCATATATATTGTGCTGAACTTGAATGCATTGATTTTGATAAACTTCATTTGTTCAATTTATCTAAACTGAGTTTTAAACAAGCTGTGGTATAATTTCTTTAAAGTTCTCCAGCCATGTTTTGTTTCATGAACAGGTTTATGTTTATTTAAATCGAACTCATTACCAACAATATATATTTACAATTCACACATTGCAATATCTGTGAAAAGGGAGAATAAGATTTTATTTGATGACGTAGAAAACTTTGAACAGGTAAATTAACCCACAGGTAAATGTATCCTTTGGGTACCTTTCACCGGTGGGTACTGATCGCGATGTAATCTGAAATCGCGCTGTTACTTCCGCTGTTCTTTGTTTACAAATGGTGCGTGTCAACTGTCAACTTACCAAAGTGTAGTGAAATGCCCTTTTTACATGTAAGGTCCATTATATTTCATTTGAATTCATAAAACTTGGTATTCTGGAGAATTTTAATCACCACGTTTAATACTTCCATTTAAAAACATCGAAAAACCTTGCAAAGAAAAGTGCGTCTGCTATATAGAAAGCGAAACAATAATTTCATATGACGTCATAGACATATTATGCACTTTTTCTCTTTTTTTGTGCACCGTCCGTCTGGATTCTGTCCGTCATTCCGAAGTTCGTGTCCGGACCATAACTTCACAACCCCTGCAGGGATTTTTAAATAACTTGGCACAAGTGATCACCATAACAAGACGATTTGTCCCCCGCAAAACCCAGGTCCGTACCTCAAAGGTCAAGGTCACACTTGAAGTTCATAGGTCAGAAACAGGTACGCAATTCCGTGTCCGGACCGTAACGTCACAACCCCTGCAGGGATTTTTAAATAACTTGGCACAAGTGATCACCATAACAAGACGATGTGTCCCCCGCAAAACCCAGGTCCGTACCTCAAAGGTCAAGGTCACACTTGAAGTTCATAGGTCAGAAACAGGTACGCAATTTCGTGTCCGGACCGTAACGTCACAACCCCTGCAGGGATTTTTAAATAACTTGGCACAAGTGATCACCATAACAAGACGATTTGTCCCCCGCAAAACCCAGGTCCGTACCTCAAAGGTCAAGGTCACACTTGAAGTTCATAGGTCAAAAACATGTACGCAATTTCGTGTCCGGACCGTAACGTCACAACCCCTGCAGGGATTTTTAAATTACTTGGCACAAGTGATCACCATAACAAGACGATGTGTCCCCAGCAAAACCCAGATCCGTACCTCAAAGGACAAGGTTACACTTGAAGTTTATAGGTCAAAAACAGGTACGTAATTTCGTGTCCAGACTGAAACGTCACAACCCCTGCAGGGATTTTTAAATAACTTGGCCCAAGTGATCACCATAACAAGACGATTTGTCCCCCGCAAAACCCAGGTCCGTACCTCAAAGGTCAAGGTCACACTTGCAGTTCAAAGGTGAAAAACAGGTATGCAATTTCGTGTCCAGACTGTAATGTCACAACCCCTGCAGGGATTTTTAAATAACTTGGCACAAGTGATCACCATAACAAGACGATGTGTCGCGTGCAAAACCCGGGTCTTCAAGGTCAAGGTTACACTTGGAGGTCAAAAGTCAAATTGTGTCTGGTCAATAACTCTGGCATTCATCGACGGATTTTAAAGGCCGGGGTCACACTATAAAAGCTGGGCACACTGAAAAATGGCTACTATCACTGAACACTCTAAGCTGTCTACAAGCAAAGCACCAGTGGGATTTTTTTCAAAGTTTTAATAGACCTACACCACACATTTTGTTGAAACTTGGCATGAATGTTCTTGAATGTTTGATGAATATTCCTTGTGAATTTGAAAGCACTGTGACATTTGTGAGTGTTATATCCAAAAAATCTTTTTTGAAAACTGTTGTAAAATTCAAATTTTCCACCACTGGTGATTGACAGTTGATGAAAGGTCATGACCTGTCTGCCAGCCAACTAGAGTTGAGATGCTGGAGATTTTCTTTTAGCTGACATATGGTGGGGAATACAATACTACTACAAATACTACAGTGTTTAGATGTACAGTACACTGACATCTTATGAAGTAACTTCATGAGGCATGACATTAGATATTATGAAAGTTATATTATTTTTTTCATAAATATTATGTGTACAGAGATTATAAAATCTTATGTGCATATGTCCTGACTCAATTATTCCCATAAATGACCCATGCTGGGAACACTTTGTAAATTTGGGGACCATTGCCTGACAATTTCTTAAACACATGTTGGCATTATATATATCCCTTCTATGTCATACATAACTCCGGAAGCATAAATTTGTCATTCCAGGTGCCCTATTTTTCTGTTTTTAATCCACAGGTGCTACGTAAATTATGTATTTGAGATTGAGGTTGCCCTTTAAATTAATGCCTTAAGTTGCTCTTCTGAAACTGCAAGTATTTTTTTGTTCCTCAAGAATGCAAACAATGCTTATATATTAACAAAAATTAAAACAGATACCAGAAATAATTTTGAAACTTACTAGTTTATTGCCTGAACAAACCCTGGTGAACATTTTATAAATGTATACAAAAGAAATCTATAAAATTTGAGTTATTTGTGGAAAAAAAGTTGTGATTATTTGTTTTACTAGAGTTAAATAGGGACACACTCCCAACTTTATAATTCCACTTATTGATAGGTAATAGATAATTGCCTAGAATGATTATATCTTCATCTTTATCTCTGGTTTACATAATTCACCACACTGAAGTTTATTGCTCTACCATACCGCATGTGTTTATGTTTACAAACAGCACAAACTGACCAGTAGATAAGCCACTCCTACCGTGCCTAATTTGCTTAATGGCCTACCATACGGTTATTGAAGATTTTGAGACCCGGCCTTTAAAATAACTTGGCACAAGTGCTCACCACAACAAGACGATGTATTGCGCAGAAAATCCAGGTCTGTGGCCCCAAGGTCAAGGTCACATTAAGAGGTCAAAGGTCAAATCGTGTCCAGTCAATAACTTTTGCATGCCTGGACGGATTTTCAAATAATTTGGCACAAATGCTCACCACAACCAAATGAGGTGTCGTGCACAAATCCAGGTCCATGGCTCCAAGGTCAAGGTCATACTTAGAGGTCAAAGGACATTTTGGGGGCATTTATCACTTACAAAGTTTCAAAGTTTATTCAAGTCATGGCCCCATAAGGGCATCTGACAAAACAAGAATAACAAACAGTTTATAACATCATTGCAAAATAAAAACAAAGATAATGCTGTATATCAAACAATCTAACCATATCTTTCTTGAGATCAATTGAACAAAAATAAATAAAAAGAAAAGAAATAAAGACGTAAAAAGGGAGAATTTGCATATTGTTGAAATTTAAGAAGAAAATGGAAAATTTAAAGTTTTGAATGCTTAACATGACCTAATGATAATAACAATCAAAAAGACAACAACAACAATAACAAGTTAATTATTTACATTTTATCATAACTTTTTTGCAGAAAAGTGCAAGTTTTAATAAAGTATTTCTATCTGTGCTATTCATCAGTGTAGAAAACTTAACAGAGTTAGGATGTAAAACAAGATTCCTAGGAATGTATCTTCTTCTATCCTCATCAAAAAATTTACATTGAAACAAATAATGGAATTCGTCACCAAATTTTCATGGCATATATGACAGGTTCTCAGTTCTCTAGGAATGTTTTGAAATCTACCTTTTTCTATAGGTAATTTGTGACTCATACAGCGGAATTGGATAAGGCACTTTGCTAAATGGGATTGTAATAAATTAGATAGTTCTCAAAAACTAGAGTTTGTTTATACATTCTATAATTCAAACATTTACTAGAAATGCTTATGAAACTCTGCCAGGGCTGCAGAAATTGATCTTTAATTCTTGTTTTAATAGTGTTTTTAAAGATATATGGTGAAATAGCACAGTTATTAATCCAGTAATTTGACAATCCAAGTGAATTCAGTGAATTGAAAACAAAATTAGTATTATTAGAACTAAATAACTTGTATGAGGTTTGGTACAAAATATTGCATATTTTCTCTTGTTTACAGTTCAATATTCTATTCCAAATACTAAGAACTCGTCCCTTTATTTGTAGAGATAAAGGCATTACTCCAAGGTCGCCGTACACCATATATGATGGGGTACTTTGCTTCAGGCCCAAAATAAGCTTATAATACTTAAGCTGGAATCTATCAATCACATCAACATGTTCAATTCCCCAGACCTCACAACCATACATCAATACAGGTGCTACCATGGTATCGAACAAGTGTAATTGCAGACTTACTGGCAGGGCTAACTTTCTAGCTTTAACAATTACATAGAACATAGCTTTTCGAGCTTGGTCTATCAAGTAACTTCTGGTTTTATCAAATTTACCATTATAAGAAAATTTAACACCTAAGTATGAATAACTATCAATAACCTCTAAAACATTGTTATCAAATCTGAAAATAGGTAAATTATTGGGGGCAATTCCTCTTTTATTTTTCCAGAACACAACAATTTTGGTCTTGGCAGGATTCACATTTAGATCCCATAGTTTACAATAACTAGACATGCCATCAAGCGCTGGTTAAGTTCATTGGCTGATTCCGAAAAAATGACAGTGTCATCAGCATATAACAGAATAAAGAGTTTAAAGAACACTTCTATATCAGCATCACTGAGAGTCTCATTAACAATTTCTGACAAGAGATCTAAACCTCTATAATTCTGAGACAAGAACTGGTTCAAGTCATTGAAGAACAATGAAAACAGCACAGGTGATAGGCTTTCACCTTGTCTAACTCCGGTATGACTTGTAAAGAAATCAGACACAACACTGAAGGAATTAACCTTAACACATGACTTGGCTTTTAGATACATAGTATGTATAATTTTTAAACATTTCCCATCAATATTACAACTTAGTAATTTGTGCCATAAAGCAGTCCTATTAATATGCTATCGAAAGCTTTACGATAGTCAATAAAAGAACAATAAAGCTTTTTGTTCCTTGATAAGTAAAGATCTATCAACATTTTCAATGAAAAAATGTGATCAACAGTGCAATATGATTTTCTAAACCCAACTTGTTCTTCACATAATATACTGTGACTTTCTAGAAATCTATTCAATCTATTGTTAAGTACATTTGCAAAGAGTTTACCAGAGCAATGGGAATAGTTATTCCTCTATAATTATCAGGATCCCCAACATCGCCTTTGTTTTTGTAGATTGGAAGAATAATCCCCTTACTCCATATATCAGGAAAAATACCAGATTCAAGAATAATGTTGAATAAGCTGCAAAATATTTCTTTCATACTTTCAGGAGCATTTTTCAGGTATTCGTTCAATATATTGTCAAAAGAGGAAGGTGTCTTGTTATTTTTCAATGATTTGATGGATTTTATCAACCTCTCCTATAGTAAATGGTTCATTTAATTCACCATTCGCACCACTAATTCCTGAAATATCAAAGTTTTCATCATCACCATCACCATCCCTGACAATATTTTCATTAAGTTTAATGAAATGTTCATAAAAAGCTTCAGTTGAAACTTTATTCAAAACTTCTTTCTTTGCATTGGAGTATTTATTCAGTAGGCTCCAATATGGCTCCAATATGCCTTTGGTTCAGAGTGTTTTAATCCTTTCAACTTTTTAATGAGACAGTCTTGATGTTGCTTATTGAGTTGTCTCCTTTACATAAAAGGATAACTTAGTGAATAGTTATTGGTTTCCTTTTTAGTATAATCTTTATCTAATTATAAACCTTAAGTTATTTTTGTTCATTTAATCAAAATCAAGCCTTCGTTTCTTTATATGCTTTGTTTGCATGTTATATTATGTGATTGTAATGCCAGAAATAGCCCATGATTGGAATAAATAAATATTCTATTCTTTAAAATGTGTCTGGTTACCGGCTTAAGATAAACCAACTGCTTTGGCTCAATCTCTCCCAGAGGCCATTAAAGACCATTAAATTGACCTCTGGCAACGTCTAAGAAAATAGTCTGCGATCACATGATTAATTTGTCACATGACCATAGCTAAAATATAAAAATAGCAACAGAACTTCAACACCGTGACACCACCAACTATCGGCCGTTGATTGACATGTAAACAGTCGAAAGAAACACGATTTATTATCTACATTTTGTTACATAGTATAGGTTAGTACTTTAATTTAAGTAGTTTGTTAAGATCTACGTGATATTGTAAAGTGCTGGTAAGCAAATGGCTGTACTGTTATGCTATGGGGAACGATTTGGTGGTGCCTATTTTAAAGTTTTGACGGCGGAATGATATGCCAAAGTACAAACCTTTATTCTACCGCAATAAAATCCTGAGCATAATTTACTGTGTATTCAAAACATTCAAGCTGAAAATTGTTTTCTTTGTAATAGAAGCATTTCATATGAAGTTAATTCAGAAAATATTAGTATCATCAAGAAATTTTGCATTTTCACCGTTTTTCATCGTTTGCCAAGATTCTTGGTATTTGGTGAGACGTTGACAGAGATGTATGTATGCAAGGAACGACAACTATGGATAGAGATTGGCTTTGGCTTTCAGGAGGTATATTTAGAGGCTAAAAATGCGCTTGAGACCGTGGTCTCTTTTATCACGTGATTTGTTGAAGAGTATCTAAGGGAGATAATTTGAGACCTCGAGGGAGCCAGATCGAAACGAAAATAGATAATTTTAATAATGATTACATGTACTTATGATGAGGCCACATGATTACACGAGGTATACAAATCAATGACACAATAATGATTCGTTGTCTTCTAATATATAGTTCAATTTTGTAAGGTGTCATTGGACACGGTCTCTTCTAGAAACTGTTCGATAGATCTGGACTCGGGACTGTCGGGGGAAAAAATATTCAGTAGATTGAAAAACCCTGCTGGACGGAAAACCGTGCACATACATGGTGTTTGCAAAAGCCGAGGTCTCCTCTAACGGTGTCATTTAATGAGACTGTTTCTGGAATAGACTTGCACACATCTACGGTCTCTTCTAACAGTGTCCTTTCAATTTCATGAGACCGGGCACGCATATGGCATCGGTCTGTTTTAACAGTCATTTCATGAAACTGTGCACACATGGTATCTCTGCAATAGCCGCGGTCTCTTCTAACAGTGTCATTTCATGAGACCATGCACAGATGGTGCATCTGTAATAGCCGCGGTCTCTTCTAACTCATTTCATGAGACCGTACATTCCTAGTGTCTCTGCAATAGCCGCGGTCTCTTCTAACTGTCATTTCATGAGACCCTGCATTACCATACATTCCTGGTGTCTCTGCAATAGCCGCGGTCTCTTCTAACTCATTTCATGAGACCCTGCATTCCTGGTGTCTCTGCAATAGCCGCGGTCTCTTCTAACTTTCATTTCATGAGACCCTGCATTCCTGGTGTCTGCAATAGCGGCGGTCTCTTCTAACGGTGTCATTTCATGAGACCAAGCACAGATGGTGTATCTGTAATAGCCGCGGTCTCTTCTAACAGTGTCATTTCATGAGACCCTGTATTCCTGGTGTCTCTGTAATAGCCGCGGTCTCTTCTAACAGTGTCATTTCATGAGACCATGCACAGATGGTGTATCTGTAATTGTCGCAGTCTCTTCTAACAGTGTCATTTCACAAGACCGTGCATCCATGGTGTCTCTGAAATAGCTGTGATCTCTTCTAACAGTGTCATTTAATGAGACCGTGCATGCATGGTGTCTCTGCATATGACTGCGGTCTCTTCTAACAGTGTTGTTTGATGAAACAGTGTCATTTCATGAAACCGTGCATTCATGCTGTCTCTGCATATGACTGCGGTCTCTTCTAACAGTGTCATTTCATGAGACCGTGCACACATGGTGTCTCTGCGGTCTCTTCTAACAGTGTCGTTTGATGAGACCATGCACACATGATGTCTTTGCAATAGCCGCGGTCCCTTCTAACAGTGTCGCTTGATGAGAACGTGCACACATGGTGTCTCTGCAATAGTCGCGGTCTCTTCAAACAGTGTCGTTTGATGAAACCGTACACACATGGTGTCTCTTCAATACCCGCGGTCTCTTCTAACAGTGTCGTTTGATGAGAACGTGCACGCATAGTGTCTCTGCAATACCCGCGGTCTCTTCTAACAGTGTCGTTTGATGAGACCGTGCACGCATGGTACGCATGGTGTCTCTGCAATACCCGTGGTCTCTTCTAACAGTATCGTTTGATGAGACCGTGCACGCATGGTGTCTCTGCAATAGCCGCGATCTCTTCTAACAGTCTTGTTTGATGAGACCGTACACACATGGCGTCTCTGCAATACCCGCGGTCTCTTCTAACAGTGTCATTTGATCAGACCGTGCACAAATGGTGTCTCTGCAATACCCGCGGTCTCTTCTTACAGTGTCGTTTGATGAGACCCTGCACACATGGTGTCTGCAATAGCTGTGCTCTCTTCTTACAGTGTCACTTCATGAGACCGTGCACCCATGGTGTCTATGCAACAGCTGCGGTCTCTTCTAACAGTGTCATTTCATCGGACCATGCACGCATGGTTTCTCTACATATGGCTTCTGTCTCTTCTAACAGTCATTTTATGAGACCGTACACACATGGTGTCTCTGCAATAGCTGCGGTCTCTTCTAACAGTGTCGTTTGATGAGACCGTGCACACATGGCATCTCTGCAATACCTGCGGTCTCTTCTAACAGTGTCATTTGATGAGACCGTGCGCACATGGTGTCTCTGCAATACCCGCGGTCTCTTCTTACAGTGTCGTTTGATGAGACCCTGCACACATGGTGTCTGCAATACCCGCGGTCTCTTCTAACAGTGTCATTTCATGAGACCGTGCACCCATGGTGTCTGCAACAGCTGCGGTCTCTTTTAACAGTGTCATTTCATCAGACCATGCACGCATGGTGTCTCCACATATGGCTTCGGTCTCTTCTAACAGTCATTTTATGAGACTGTACACACATGGTGTCTCTGCAATAGCTGCGGTCTCTTCTAACTGTCGTTTGATGAGACCGTGCACACATGGTGTCTAGGCAATAACCGCGGTCTCTTCGAACAGTGTCATTTCATTAGAACATGCACACATTGTGTCTCTGCAAAAGACGCGGTCTCTTCTAACAGTGTCATTTTATGAGACCGTGCACGCATGGTGTCTCTGCAATAGCCGCGGTCTCTTCTAACAGTGTCGTTTGATGAGACCGTGCACACATGGTGTCTCTGCAATAGCCGCTCAGTCTCTTCTAACAGTGTCGTTTGATGAGACCGTGCACACATGGTGTCTCTGCAACAGCCGCGGTCTCTTCTAACAGTGTCATTTCATCAGACCATGCACGCATGGTGTCTACATATGGCTTCGATCTCTTCTAACAGTCATTTTATGAGACCGTACACACATGGTGTCTCTGCAATAGCTGCGGTCTCTTCTAACAGTGTCGTTTGATGAGACTGTGCACACATGGCATCTCTGCAATACCCGCGGTCTCTTCTAACAGTGTCATTTGATGAGACCGTGCACACATGGTGTCTCTGCAATACCCGCGGTCTCTTCTTACAGTGTCGTTTGATGAGACCCTGCACACATGGTGTCTGCAATAGCTGCGGTCTCTTCTAACAGTGTCATTTCATGAGTCCGTGCACCCATGGTGTCTGTAACAGCCGCGGTCTCTTCTAACAGTGTCATTTCATCAGACCATGCACGCATGGTGTCTCCACATATGGCTTCGGTCTCTTCTAACAGTCATTTTATGAGACTGTACACACATGGTGTCTCTGCAATAGCTGCGGTCTCTTCTAACAGTGTCGTTTGATGAGACCGTGCACACATGGTGTCTCTGCAATAGCCGCGGTCTCTTCTAACAGTGTCATTTCATTAGACCATGCACACATTGTGTCTCTGCAAAAGCCGCGGTCTCTTCTAACAGTGTCATTTCATGAGACCGTGCACGCATGGTGTCTCTGCAATAGCCGCGGTCTCTTCAAACAGTGTCGTTTGATGAGACCGTGCACACATGGTGTCTCTGCAATACCCGTGTCTCTTCTAACAGTGTCGTTTGATGAGACCTTGCACACATGGTGTCTCTGCAATACCCGCGGTCTCTTCTAACAATGTCGTTTGATGAGACCATGCACCCATGGTGTCTGCAATAGCTACAGTCTCTTCTAACAGTGTCATTTCATGGTGTCTGCAATAGCTGCGGTCTCTTCTAACAGTGTCATTTCATGAGACCATGCACACATGGTGTCTATGCAACAGCCGCGGTCTCTTCTAACAGTGTCATGAGACCATGCACGCATCTGCATATAGCTTCGGTCTCTTCTAACAGTCATTTCATGAGACCGTACACGCATGGTGTCTCTGCAATAGCTGCGGTCTCTTCTAACAGTGTCATTTCATGAGACCGTGCACGCATGGTGTCTCTGCACATGACTGCGGTCTCTTCTAACAGTGTCATTTTACGAGACTGTGCACGCATATTGTCTGCAATAGCTGCGGTTTCATCTAACAGTGTCATTTCTCGAGACCGTGCACACATGGTGTCTTTGCAATAGCCACAGTCTCTTTTAACAGTGTCATTTCACGAGACCGTGGCGCACACATGGTGTCTCTGCACTAGCCGAGGTCTTTAGCAATAGACGTAATCTCTTCTACATCAAGTCTCTTGAGCTTTTACTAGAAGTAGACTTTTAAAATATTGTTTTTACTAGAGACTGTTTACAATGCAGATAACCGCGCTCTTCTTTAGTTGCCTATAAAGACTACAGACAGTGTTTCTGTCAACTTGGTACTATTAGACTATCCATTGTCTCTTACAAATAGTGTTGTACCTTAATTGCTGATAATCATGGCTCACTCAGATCAGTCAGGACATGGCTCACTCAGTTCAAGATATGGCCCACTCAGATCAAGATATGACTCGCTCGGATCAAGATATGGCTCACATAGATCAAGATAGGATCCGCTCAGATCAAAATATGGCCTACTCAGATCAAGATGGAATAAATTAGTCTTCCGACATTCCATTTACTATCTTAAGAACAAGGTTTAGAAAAGGTAAAAATAATTTTCATAAATGTTGAGCTTTTTATTAACGAGACAGATCTCATCCTTTATGACTGCTTGTAATGTGTTTAAGTTTGACGTAGAAAGTAAACAATTTGTATCTGTTATTAAGTAAAAACAGCTTTTGATCAAATTCCAGATTTTGACAAAAATATCAACAATTTATAGGATTATTAACCAGATATTAGTTGGATGTTTAAGTTAAATTGGTACATTTTATAGTATCTATAAATAGGCTTCTGAAGGTAAATGCTTTGGTTTATTTGGTTGATGATAAACATTTAGTACCGGTATGTATATACTTGAAATATTTAAAAGTGCATTTGATATTTCATCATATTTTCAGCACCTGAACGGATTATCTGTGACAATGCTTGCAAACTACAGGAGTACTGTCTAAATAGAGATCCTCTGTATTTTCAAGAAACAGAATTTTATGTGGATAGACTTCACTGGGACAACCGTACAAGTACGTCATTTTAGTAATGCATAAGTTTTAGTGTCGCCTGCATAGCATGGCAGACACTTAGGGATCACTTTGTCTGTCTTAGTCGTCCATGGCATTTTAACCTGCAACCTGACCTTGGCCATGATTTGAAAAGTATTTGACCTATGTTCATGAAACCTTGCCAACGTCTTTATCTTATCCAGCAGGTGTCATTACACATGTCCAATAAAGCAGACTTTCATTAGCAGGAGTTATGCCCGTTTTCATATACTGAAAGGAAAAAGAAACGCAGGGTGCATATTTCCGCTATATATTGTATGTTTAATATGCTACTGCTAATCGAATGGTACAGGGCGACATTAGGCCTGTCCTTTTAGAAAGAAGGTTTAAACAGCACTTTACACATCAATGGTTACCCCTTTAAAGTTTCATTATCGTCAGAATGCGCATTTGGCTCAAGCAGGTGAGCAAACTTAGGCTTTAAATGTTGCAATCACTTAACATTAAATACAGTACTGAACTGGCTCAATTTTTCAAAGATGAACTTCAGCATTTATGAATTTCTTGTTACAACGTGTGCTGTGATTAAAACGTCTACAACATCACAGTTGTGTCCTTTCTCTAACTAACTGCACTTTTTTTTTTTACAAAACATCTTGGGATTTCCTTGGAATATATATGGAATTAAGTGTGCAGTATATGCAGTATATGCAATATATAGCGGAAATACGCACCCTGCGTTTCTTTTTCCTTTCAGTATATAATAACCTGCAGCCTAACACAGCTCATAACTTCACAAAATATTGAACTATGGTCATGAAACTTCACACAGTTCTTCCTTTAATATCAATTTATATTCAGTGCAATTGACATGTCCAATAACTCTGCAATTTCATTTTGGCAGAACTCTTTTCTCTCTGTCAAATGGATTTGATTTGAAGTTGTTCAATATAATCTTAGTATCTTAAAAATCCAAAGGCGAGATGTTCAGTCTGCGTATTTATTATCTTTAAAAGGTTCAAGCTTTTAGATACAAACAGTATATATGTTACAGTAGCAATTGTTCAAATAACATTCATGATAATGCAATCCTTTTGTCATTTATAATGCTTGTTTCATAATTATTTTCAACTATATCACATATCTCTTTCAAATTATTTACTTTTAGGCTGTAGTATTGCATATGAGCTCTCGCAGTACCCACAGTTTGATGCCATCAACAGCCAGTGTAATGAGCAAGCCAGTGCTGGCTTGAAACGGATAAAGGATCAGCTTTCCGATATGACGGCCACAAATTTCATGTCGCATTGTGCCTTTTATTTTTGTAACAAGAATTTGTACAAGTTAAATAAATGCAAAATAAAAGGTCCTTCTAACAAAATTTGAGTCCTACAGAGCATGGAGTGTTTGCATATCAACACATATTTAAAAAGTAACTACTTTAGTTAGAAATTAATATTTGTAAGCTTGCAGGACTGAGGCTTATTGGGCACCCAGTAGCCCAGTGCGAGTGATATTCTGCATGGGCGAGTTAAACTCACAAGAAAATCGTCCAGTTGGAGATTGGGAAAAAGTCTGGTGTAAACCACTATAATATACGATCATGCCTTTCACCAATTATTTACGGCTAAGGGGTAAGCTTCTCTACTGGCAAAAATATTTATGAGATAACAATTTTTAAATTAGATATATTAATGAACCTACATTAATATGACGACATCTGGTACACAGCCAGTATATTACCTCAGTTTTAAGGCATGCGCAAATGAAACTTACCTGTACATGCACGTATTTGTGGGTAAATTGTTATCCGGCAAATAAATTTGAGCTATTATGAAATGTATTAATTGTTTAGTCCTTTTTACAACAATTGGGAATGAATGCAATTCCATATTTAAGGACATACTCTATTAAAATATTTCTTTATTTGGTTTATGGTTTATAAAAAGGACAGGTAAATTTTTGTTTTTTTCTGTAATAGAACATCATTTAGATATACATGATATAAAGACATTAAAAATGTTGTTGAATTTGAGACATTGTAAATAGAATTTGCTTTGCATTATATATAGAATTTGCTTTGCTTTGCATGGAATGGTACTTTCATACACATTCAATATTTTCAAGATCTCTCATGATTTTAATTACATTTTATATATTATATAAATCACTCGCTTTTGGAATAATTTTCTCGATATGTTTGGCACAATAGACAGTTTGTGGTTGGATACATACTGTGTTGAATTGAACTCTGTGTTGTAATCTAAAAAAAAGCTCTGTTTGGTTCCCGGACAAAGAACAAGGATACTGCAGATCCCGTAAGATGGGAAGAAACCCCACAAATTCATGTTATTTTTATTTATTTTGTTCATGTCATACCCACTGGCCACAAAGTTGAAGTGGGGTATACTGGTTTAACTCCTCATTCATTTTAAGGTGGATTATTTTAATATTTGTCATGCTGATTAATCATGAAATGAAGATGTCAGCGAAGAAAAATATTTGATTTGATCATTTTTACACAAGTTATGGCCCTTTGATTTTTTAATCTATATATATTATATAGGAGCCAAAATCATGTGTTTAACACCTCATACATTTTTAGTTGGATTGATTTAATATTGTACATGCTGATTAAGTATGATGTGAAGATGTTAGCCGGAAAAAAAAGATTTTTGATTTTATCATTTTTACATGAGGTATGTGCCTGTTATTTTCTTATATGTATTATATAGGTAAATCTTGTGTGTCTAACTCCTCATTCATTATTAGGTGGATTGTTTTAATACTTGGTATGCTCATTTACTATGATGTGACTATGTTAGTGAAGAAAAAGATTTTTGATTTGATTATTTATTCATGAGTTGTGGCCCTATGTAGTTTTAGACAATGGGAATCCTTGTGTGGCTTACTACCAATTCATCTGCCTATGGATTGTTTTTATACATTTCTGGTGATTCAGTTTCAAGTGTATGTGGTCATAAAGAAAATAAATATTGGTGCAATAAAGTACAGGGGTCAAATGGGCAGAGGTGTGGGGTATATTTGTCTGCATTTGGCAACAGTTCTAGTTTGTTCATGTTCGTTAAAGGTCTTTATTATGACCACTGCATTGTTTTAGGTGACATCTCACTAAAATCGCTAGAGTTGTGGCAGAAAAACAATAAACGTGGCTCTAGCATAAATGGAGTGTCTACAATAGAATTTGCAGCAACTCTGTAGTTCAGGGTGAGAAGGTCCTAGGCCCATTCTCCATATTTTATCTCGATGTTCATGGAGGATTATCCTGGCATGTTCATACCTGTTAGGCGCCATATAACCTTTCATGTGTTGGTGCGCCTTAAAACACCAATTTAATTCCAATTCAATTATTACATAAGATCTTGTATAAGTTTGACAATGACTATTTCTTCGTTGTTTAAGAAAACATGAATTGTCTTTAACTTACAAATGACTGTATATACATTGAATATATTTTAATAAAATATTTCACTGATATTAAATGTGTAATTTGTTTTTTATTTTTAACCATTGTAGTAACTTTGTAATAAGTATATTCTGTTTTGTAGTATATAAGAGACAATAGCTAGTGAAGAGACTTAATCTATTAAGTCTCATTTAATAAGAGATAATAGTCCTCCAAAAAGAGACCACCACAACATGCAGAGACATCATGTACTCGTGTAGTAGAGACCACTGTTCTCAGAGAGAAAATATTTGCATGGTCGCTTGTAAAAGTGCTATATAAGAGATCATAACATGTCTTGATACGTAATCTGTTCAAAGTCTGATGTAAATAACACTTTAGAATACCACTGCTGTCAGAGAAGAGACCAAGGCAAACTGACGGACACTATATTTACGTGGTCTCTCAATAGTAGCTCAGTATAAGAGGCCATAACAAGTCTAGAAATCTAATCTGTTCAAAATCCGATGTAAACGAAGAGACCGAGACTAACTGAGGGACACTCCTGAAGGCGAAACATTCTAACAGCTCTGTACACTAAAGTAAGATGAGTTATAAACTTTGTAAACGATAATAATAGATTTAACTCAAACAAGATATGGTTAAATATTGTCAGTTAACATTAAGTCTTGATTCTGTGGTATTTAATATCGGTTTGCAACAACGCATCACTTTCTCATGATCCCAAGAATATATAGAAAAGACAAGAAATGTTACTTGTGGTGAGCACTTTTGCAAAGTTATTTGAAAACCC
Source organism: Cyrtodaria siliqua (assembly GCA_037043455.1). Classification (NCBI taxonomy): domain Eukaryota; kingdom Metazoa; phylum Mollusca; class Bivalvia; order Adapedonta; family Hiatellidae; genus Cyrtodaria; species Cyrtodaria siliqua. The sequence goes on from JAWPHD010001326.1 coordinate 62,310, forward strand.
CTCCATGAATGTCCGAGTTATTTACCGAACACAGTCGTGACCTTTGACCTTTAAGTGTGACCTTGACCTTGGAGCCACGGACCTGGAAATTGTGCGCGACGCGTCTTGTGGTGAACACTTGTGGCAGGTTATTTGGAAATCTGTCAATGAATGCGAGTTATTTACCGGACAACGAAATATAGACAAGAAAGCACTTATTTCTGACCTTGGAGCCACGGACCTAGAAATAGCGTGTGACACATCGTCTTGTTGTGGTGAGCTCTTGTGCGAAGTTATTTAAAGTCCGTATAAGAGTTATTTACTGGACACGATGGATGCCACGGACGGACGGTGCACTACTATATGCCACCCTTCGAGGGCATAAAAAAAGAGTAAAAAAGAGTTTAACTGTCTTAAGTTGTAATGCTTGATTGTTTATAATTAAATTCATAACAAATTGTAAGGTGCATAGACGGGTGGTCCTCATGCGTGTATGACGGAGAGGATAAATGGATCACCATATTAGCACAATATAAAAGGCCATAATAGTCCAGATCACAATATAAGCGGACATAACAAGTCTAGGTGTCTAATCTGTTCAAAATCTTATGTGCAGGGGCGGATCCAGGATTTCAACTTAGGGGGGGCGTAAGATTTTGGTAAATTTTCGGGTCCGTTTCTAGCCTCATAAAACGGTTGCGGTAGTGCATTGATAGGGTAAAAAAGTCCGTTTTCAAATAAAAGGAATTATCAATGTGTTAATCCAACCACTCATTAGCCATTATGCGTCGAGCGAGCGAAAAAAATTGTTATACTGAGGGCGTGCATCGAAATTGTTTGATATTTTATGTACAGTAACATGGACATACATGTATGAATAAAAAAAGTGCGTTTTCAAATAAAAGGATTTAACAATGTGTTAATTAAACCACTCATTAGCCATTATGCGTCGAGCGAGCGAAGCGAGCGGAAAAAAAAATTATACTGAGGGCGTGCATCGAAATTGTTTGATATTTTATCTACAGTAACATGGACATACATGTATGAATAAAAAAAAGTCCGTTTTCAAATAAAAGGATTTAACAATGTGTTAATTAAACCACTCATTAGCCATTATGCGTCGAGCGAGCGAAGCGAGCGAAAAAAAAATTTATACTGAGGGCGTGCATCGAAATTGTTTGATATTTTATCTACAGTAACATGGACATACATGTATGAATAAAAAAAAGTCCGTTTTCAAATAAAAGGATTTAACAATGTGTTAATTAAACCACTCATTAGTCATTATACGTAGAGCGAGCGAGAAATGGTTTTATAATGAGGGCGTGCATCGAAATTGTTTGATATTTTATGTACAGTAACATGAACATACATGTATGAATAAAAAAGTCCGTTTTAAAATAAAAGGTTTTAACAATTTGTTAATTAAACCACTCATTAGCCATTATGCGTCAAGCGAGCGAGCGAAGCGAGCAAAAAAAAAAAAATACTGAGGGCGTGCATCGAAATTGTTTGATATTTTATCTACAGTAACATGGACATGTATGAATAAAAAAAGTCCGTTTTCAAATAAAAGGATTTAACAATGTGTTAATTAAACCACTCATTAGTCATTTTGCGTAGAGCGAGCGAAGCGAGCGAGAAATTTTTTAATACTGAGGGCGTGCATCGAAATTGTTTGATATTATATCTACAGTAACATGGACATACATGTATGATCCGGAATTTTTAGGGGGGGCGCGCGCCGGGTGCGCCCCCCCCTGGATCCGCTAGTGATGTGAATGGCACGTTAAGAAGAGACCACTACTATCTGAGAAGAGATTGTGGCAAACTGAGGGACACTATACGTGCGTGGTTTCTAATAATGTAAATGACACTTAGAACAGACAACTGCTATATGAGAAGAGACCACGACTATTTGAGGGATAATATATTTGCATGATCTCTTGTAATATCACAATATAAGAGACCATTACAAGACTAGATGTCAAATCTGTTCAAAGTCTGATGTAAATGACACGTTTAGAAAAGGACCACTGCTATCTGAGAAAAGACCACGGCAAACTGACGGACACTATATTTGCGTGGTATCCTGTAATAGGATAATATAAGAGACCATAACAAGTCCTGATGTCAACTGTTGAAAGTCTGATGTAAATGACCTGTTTAGAAGAGACCACTGCTATCTGAGAAGAGACCACGACCATTTGAGGGACACTATATTTGCATGGACTCTTGTAATATCACAATATAAGAGACTATAACAAGTCCTGATGTCAACTGTTAAAAGTCTGAGGTAAATGTCATGTTTAGAAGAGACCACTGCTATCTGAGAAGAGACCACGACTATTTGAGGGACCTATATTTGCGTGGTCTCCAGATGTCTAATCTGTTCAAAGTCTGATGTAAATGACACTTTTAGAAGAGACGACTGCTATCTGAGAAGAGACCATGACTATTTGCGTGGTCTCTTGTAATAATATAAGTCTAGATGTATAATCTGTTCAAATTCCTATGTAAATGACCTGTTTAGAAGAGACCACTGCTATCTGAGAAGAGACCACGACTATTTAAGGGACACTATATTTGCATGGACTCTTGTAATATCACAATATAAGAGAACATAACAAGTCCTAATGTCAACTGTTGAAAGTCTGAGGTAAATGACACGTTTAGAAGAGACCACTGCTATCTGAGAAGATACCATGACTATTTGCGTGGTCTCTTGCAATATTATAATAGGCAGTTACAAGTTTAGATGTCTAATCTGTTCAAATTCCTATGTAAATGACACGTTTAGAAGAGACCACTGCTATCTGAGGAGAGACCATGACTATTTGCGTGGTCTCTTGTAATAATATAATAGGCAATTACAAGTCTAAATGTCTAATCTGTTCAAATTCCTATGTAAATGACACGTTTAGAAGAGACCACTGCTATCTGAGGAGAGACCATGACTATTTGCGTGGTCTCTTGTAATAATATAATAGGCGATTACAAGTCTAGATGTCTAATCTGTCCAAAGTCCTGTGTAAATGACCTATTTAGAAGAGACCACTGCTATCTGAGAAAAGACCACGGCAAACTGAGGGACACTATATTTATGTAATCTCACAATATAATATCATAATATAAGATGCCATAACAAGTCTGTTTAAATTCAAAAGACACTTTCAGAACAGAACACTATTATCTAATAGACCAAGGAAAACTGAGGGACTGAGTGACACTACATATGCGTCTCTTATAATAGCACAATGTAAGAGACCATGAGTCCCGAACATTCATGCGTTTTAAGTCTAATGTAATGGCACATTGAGAAGAGACCACGGCTATCTGAGAAGAGACCACAGCAAAAGTGAGATACAAAACATTTGTCTCTTGTAATAGCACCTTATAAGAGACCTGATCTAAGAGACCATTGCCAGTCCCGATACATAATGGCATATGTTTAGAAGAGATTTCTGGGAAAAGACCACGGCAATCTGAGAGAAACTATATGTGCATCATCTCTTGTTTGATATCACGCTATAAGAGACCATAATAATGGCAATTGTTGAAGTTACCGCAGGCGATAACAAGTTCGACAAAGTCGTAATACATAAGAAACTCTTTACTTGGCGGAATATACGTTTGAACGTATACAGCAGTATTGGCCATCATCGTTTATGGAATGCACTAGTTGTCTCTTAGTGGCCAGTCATTTGGAGTGTGTTACTATCCGCTTGTTTAACAGTCATGTTATCTTGTTTAACAGTCATGTTATCTTGTATTTTGTTCAACAGTCTTGTTATATTGTTCAACAGTTATTTTATTTTTTGTTGAACAGTAATATTATCTCATTGAGCAGTCATAATTATCTTGTTTCACAATAATGTTATCTTGTTCAATAGTCGTGTCATCTTGTCCAACAGTCATGCTATCTTATTGAACAGTCTCACTATCGTGTCAAACAAAGTCATAGTCTCTATGTTTTGTTCCACATCCGACATTGTTCCATATTTTTGCCTGAAATTTCGCTATTAATAAAGGGACATATTGCAATCTGTAAAGCTATAGGCCATTTACTTAAAGCACATGCCTATTGTATGCCAATCATTAAAATGTGCATTCCAACCTTTTTGTCAGATGTATATGCTACTGAAACGCGATGTTAAATTGTAGGGTTATAACAGAACTACTCAAAGCCGTTGAGTTCTCCCGGTGGTCTGGCTTGGTTAGATCTCCAGTCTGTAAGACTGCCAGTTGTTTACTGTCAACTGTTTCACGTCAGCTACTTCATATCAACTTCCAACTGCTTCCTACCAAATGCTAACCATCAACTGTCAACTGCTATATATCAACTGCTTACTGTCATCAGTTTCACGTCAACTATACTTCATATGAACTTCCAACTGCTTCCTGCTAATATTTACCATCAACTGCTTACTGTCAACTGTCAACTGTCTACTGCATCTTAGAACTACTTCCAGTAAAGCCCCAACTGCTACCTGTCAAATATTTACAATCAACTGTCAACTGTTGTCTGTCAACTGTTTCATTTTAACTATTTTATTTTAACTGTTTACTGCCAATTGCCAACTGCTTTATGTCAACTGCTGACTACCAACCGTCTTCTGCTTTACTGCAAACCGTCTTCTGCTTTATGCCAACTGCTTACTGTCAACTGTCAAATTCTTACTGTAATTTTTCATGTCAACCGCTTCCTGACAACTGTTCGTAACTGCTCCCAATTGTTTCCTGCCAGTTATTTCAGTCCACAGAAAGTGATAGTAGTCAATTGACAATGATAATTTGACAGTAAGCAGTCGGCAGAAAGCATGAACAACATGACTATGAACAAGAAACATCGGTAACACCGATGGATGCTCCCGAACATCCATCACCAAACGAGTGCTTGATTCAGAAGTGTGTTTTTGTTAGTAAAATAACAATTCAGAAGCTATACTGCTGTCAAAAGTTACTGTTTCGTCAACAAGATTGCACGATTCTGGAAGGAATTACGTTCTTATTCAGTTGGTTAATTTTGAAGTTGTTGAAGAAACAGTTATCTTTGAATGTACCCATATGAATGCTCATGTGATGAAATGTTGCCTACCTTCAATAATACGTATAGGTTCACTCTAACTCCATATCCAATCTAGCAGAAAGAAAAAAATATCCTGTATGTCTATTTTAATGTGTGTGTGTGTGTGTGTATTTCTAAGGATTATAGTCCCTCCGACTACGACAGGCGTCCTACCCGACGATTATAGGCACAATGTCTGGACTTTTATCTGTGTGTTGCTGTATCATGTGATGATATGTCTACTTGAAGCAGCGAACTCAATATTTTCTTTAGAGTGCTGCCACACTGGAATACCACGCCGTAGTAGACATGATACCCCCACCAACCCAGTCACATTATTCTGACACTGGTCAATCAGTCGTAGCACATGTCTATTTTAATGGACTCCGTCTAAATATATATATATACATACTGATCATAGACTTCTAGAATACTCTATTTTACTGCACTCCGTCTGATTGAATTGATCATTTCTACAAACTTCTATAACTGGTTCTAGCACTCCTGATCATTCACCCAAACTTCCATAAAGGTATCTTCGATATTTTAAAAATTCAAGAATTAACAAGGCTAGAGTTAAAGAAGGGAGATAATTCAATAATCAACAAGGCTAGAGTTATGGTTCCTGTGCACTGCACTTCGTTTCCTTGTGCTGCTCATTCACACAAACTCATATCTTCAATACTTAGAGTTATGATCCCGACAAGTTTGTTTTTTTGAAAAAGGGAGATAAATCAATAATTAACAAGGCTAGTTATGGTTCCTGTGCACTGCACTCTGTCTCCTTGTACTGATCATTCACACACACTTTCATAAAGGTATCTTCAAAATGCTCTGCACAAGATTTTTTTCAAAAAGGGGAGATAATGCGAAAAGTAGTGCAGGTAGAGTTATGATTCTTGCACTTTGCACTTCCTCTCATTGCCCTCTATCAATGTTTCAATTATCATTTGATATCCTTCAATACTTTTTGAGTTAGGCTCCGGATAAGGGTGTGCCGGACGCACGGACAAATTGGCGACTATATACTCCACTGAACATTTCAGGGAGCACAAAAATGGGCAGTAAACATAGAAATAAGAACACAAAATAAATTTTACGAAATAATTTATTACAATGTAATAAAGACATATCTGATATACAAACTGTCAAGTGTCTATGTAGTGTGTATGCCTAGTTTGTTACTATTGGCAAGACAAACATATTTTCATATATACATGTATCTTTTAAACATAGCACAAGTAAAGATAATTCAGTTTATATCAGTGACATTTATCATCTTATTACATAACTTGTTGTGTAGGAGTGTTTTAAAACCTAGTGTAATAATTATGCAAATGAAGGCCAAGTCATCATTCAGTCTTTTCCATTCAGCCCAGAGTACATATTGTTGGTTTTCTTTACAGTTAAAAATATGGGATTATGGAGATGGACAAGGTAGTTTCATTGTTTGGTGTCATATGGAGAAGACCCAGTCAACATAAGATCATCATACAAACATGCATCTTCTTCGTTTATGTTATAAATAGGCAGCTACAACAGTATCTGTTGCTTATGACTTTTCTGGAGTTATGTGATAAATAGAATCTTGCATTCATACCTTATTATTATTTAATTAACTCATTCAATAAAATTGATATAATGACAAAGCCTCGCATCATACAATTTTATCCAACTCATTTAATAAATTCAATATTAATCATGTAAGATCCTCTATATACAAGTAACATTTCTTAACAAATTTATCATGTAAAATGTTTTCTATAATAAAAAATGGCAATAACTCCAAATGTTGCAAAGAAACAGTGCCGTTATTATAGTGTTTTTTTATTCACAAAAATACAAGTCTGTTTTATGATAAAAAATATCAAAGTTTAGACATTTAGAACATTTATCACTTTAAAGATTTATTCAGACAATCATTATAACATAGGGCTGTCAAAACTTTCAAAGACAAAATCTGAAGATTTTTAAAATTTAAGATTTAAAGTGCACGATGATTTTTAAATGGAGATTTCAGTGTGCAACAAAACTTTGCGCACTTATTTTTTTTAAATGCAAATTTAATTATGAAAAATTGTGCATGGTACCCTGAGGAAATGACCAAAATACCATCTATTCTATATGGCAAAAATAGCATGATACTTTTTAGAAAGTAATTACAATCTTACAATATTTGGCAATTATTAACAAATAAAAAGTAAAATGATCACTCAATTGAATATAACGAAACATATAATTATATTCAATTAACTTGACCTGCTTAGGGCTATTTCATTAAAACATACGAGGGACCCCAGAATGGCAATTTAATAAACATCTATGGGTGAACCATATTTTCCGCAGTTTTGTTCTGTAAAGTCAATTTCGCATCTATGGGTGGGTGTTCAATTTCAAAAGTGCCTTCCTGGGGTATCATGTATGTTTTAATGGAGTGTGCCCAAGCATAACATGTTCATTACACGTTCCAAATCTTAATGTTTTGGAGAAAACAACACCAACACTCCCTCCCCGCATACAAGTTGTGGATATCATGCCATGTGTCAAGGGTTTGGTATTCCAGCGTGGCAGCACTTTAAAATTGAGCACTGAGCTCTATGCTATACACTGAACAAAATTTCAACTTTTGTATCTTAACTAATTTTCTTATTTTAAATATATTTTAGAATAGATATATGATAAGTATTATGTTTGACCAATAGTTTGTATAACACTTATTGTTTAAATTGTTACATCTTTTGAGAGTTACCCTCCCTTTATATGTCCTTATATGAAAACATGAAATGTGCTGACAAAACACATAACATGAGTCAAAGATCGCTTAAAGATATAAAATTCTTAAAATTGGTATGCAATAATAGAAAAAAACATAACAATTTGACCCATTTATCGCAGATTTTCCGTCTATAAAAAAATGAAATATGGATAATCTTAAATTACCTCCCTTTAAATTGAATATTGTTTGAAATTCAAGTAACTGTAATTCAGAGTTAACATGTAATTTTTCGAAAATTTCTTTTGCAAACGCATTTGTAGTGCTAATGCTAGTAAAACATGATGTCAAAATAATTTTAACTGGCATATTTTAGAATAAGGAACATCGAAAGCTTCACTAATTCGAAGTACTTAATAAAATCCTATATACCCCATTGTATAAGTGTTATAACTTATTTCTAAGAAAACACATTGACTTAAAAAGTTTTAAAATATGTTCATGCAATCAGAGCAGACGATTTACACTCGTTATTTTGCAGTTTAACTGTATCTCTAATCAAGCTCAAAATACACAAAACAATGCGAATATTACTGACATATTACGTAGATACTTAGCAATTTGGTTTAATGTATAATTGAATAGGGTTTTAAGGTGCACCAACACATAAAAGTAGACATGTGATATGACTGAAATTTTATTAAAAGTGACTTTAATCCCATACATACACTAAACAACACTATAAGTACCTCAGTTACATTTTATTTCATAAATGATTGAATATTATAACAATCGTATGAAAACCCATCCATATATTTTCTAGCAGATTCCAATAATTTCTTGTTTTGTGAATATTACATGAAGTACATTTTATTTGAATTATATGTAGAATCGTTAGCAATATAACCCCAACCTAAATTAATATGTATGATTTTGCAAAAAAACACTTTAAAGCTTTACAGACCGAACAGTGTCATTAACATTAATTAACCAAATAGACATTTCATATGAAAATGAAGTACATTATGAAGGTTGTCAGTGTATTTGTATTGACACCAATTAATTTTTCAAGATCACTTCCAGTGCCTTTAAAGAACGTATTTAAAATTTGAGAATTGAATTGAATTGGGGTTTTAAGGCGCACCAACACATGAAAAGGTTATATGGCGCCTAGCAGGCATGAACATGCCAGGCTCATCTTCCATGTACATCGAGATAAAATATGGAAAATGGGCCTAGAACCTTCTCACCCTGAACTGCAGAGTTGCTGCAAATTCTATCGTAGAAACTCCATTTACGCTGGAGAAACGTTATTGTTTTTCTGTCACTGCTCTTTTGATGCGAGCGAGATGGCGCCTGAAACAATGCAGGGATCATGATGAAGACCTTTAATGAACATGAACAAAAAATGATAAAATGAACATGAATTTAGGGGGATTCTACCCCTCTGCCTACCCCTCCAAAGGGATCTGCAGTGGCCCTATTCTTTGCCCCGTGACCAAACGGGGCCCCCGGCAACCACACGGGGCTAAAATTTGAGAAATAATGATAAAAAATAATTATATGATTAGCATTTAAAATCGGTATACTTGTGTCATCTAGTGTACCTACATAATCAACAACATTTTTAACACAATCTTAGTTGACTATAGTTAACATATATTCTTCATCAGAATTATTTCTGCCAGCAGACGGTTAACCTTTTCTTGTCCCATGATGATTTGTAGGAGAATCTGTTCAAAAAAGAAAAAAAAGAAAGATTAAGGTCTCTGAATTCTTATAGCATTAATATAGAGGAAGTATCAACAATATGCTTTTTAAATAACAGTATAGCACAGCTGCCTGAAATTTATTTCTAGTTGCAACTTTATGAATCTTCTAAATGCATCAAATGTTAACAGAGTATATGAATAACAAAACTGGGGTGATTAAAGGCCAATAGTAATTGAACATCAACTACTACACACAGTAAAACATTGCTGTAAAGAAGAAACATTTTACATTTATTGACATTTCATACCTAACTAATGAAGCCCGAGTATGTGTAATCAAAACTCTAAAAATGTAAGAATTTGAATAGTAGGAATGCTATGTCCGGTCAGAGAAACCAGAGATTCGAAACTAATGCCTTCAGATAGAAAATACTCAAAATTGAACCTTTTATTTGCAACTGTATAGAAATTGTCATTTCCAACATCAAGTCTGCAACTGGTCCAAAATTTAAGACTAGAAGGGTGTTCTGCGGCACACGTGTGTCGCCTATCAGGACTTTGTCAGTAAACAAGGTGTTATAGAACCAGATGCATGACCTTTACAAATCAGCCCCACTAAGTGTGACCTTGACCTTTATATTTCAGGATTTTGATTTTATCTTAAGTTATAGTCAATGTTGTTTTCACGAAAAAAAGAAGAATATTTAACCTTCAGTGTGAATTGATCTTTATATTTTAGTATGGTCATGTTGATGTGGTCATGGTGAGTGTATATTAAAAGTTTGATGAAGAAATATGGAGAAATGACAAAGTTATAGCCAACGTTTAGTTTGCGTATTAACCCATATAATGACCTTCAGTGTGACCTTGACCTTTACTTTTAGTATGGTCATGTTGATGTGGTCATGACGAGTATATATTGAAAGTTTGATGAAGAAATATGGAGAAATGACAAAGTTATAGCCAACTTTAAGTTTTCGTATTAACCCATATAATGACCTTCAGTGTGACCTTGACCTTTTACATTTTAGTATGGTCATGTTGTTGTGGTCATGATGAGTATATATTGAAAGTTTGATGAAGAAATATGGAGAAATGACAAAGTTATAGCCAACGTTAAGTTTTCGTGACGGACTGACTGACGAGAAAGTGATCCCTATTATCGCATTTTCTTCGAAAAGGAGACACAAACTATATTTGGTATGCAGAGGTATTATTACATATTTTTTCTGTCTTAAATATATATGAGAAAGAACGAGATTTGACAGTTTACCTTGTGTCATACGAGATTATGTGAGATTTCAGAAATACACAATCTGTATTTCTTAGATCTCTGGTTCGGTTTATTAACCTGACCATACCTGACCATACATGTTGTATAAAAATATATGTTCTAAGTTTTAACTCAAGACTAACCTCTGGCGTGTAAATATCTGGCAAGTGTCTATGTTTCTCTGGTCTGACAAACTCCAACAACTTTTCATTGTGCATAAATAGGTGGGTGTTAAAACACTGAAAAAAAAAAATAAAAAAAAATAAGCAAAGATAACTTAAATATGTTAGTACATGTAGCAAAGTGATGGTATAGTATAAGGAAGTCATGCTTTTTCTGCAAATGGCTTACATAATATATATAGAATGTTTAATAAGCTAGTAAAACATCAGTGTTTTTATATAATATTTAGCAGTTGAAGAAACAGACCTAATTACTGCATAAGTATATATACACCGGGAATGCAGGGTCTCATGAAATGACACTGTTAGAAGAGACCGTGGCTATTACAGATACACAATCTGTACATGGTCCCATGAAATGACACTGTTAGAAAAGACCACGGCTATTGCAGAGATACCTGGAAGGCAGGGTCTCATGAAATGACTGTTAGAAAAGACTGATGCAGGGTCTCATGGAATGACACTGTTAGAAGAGACCGCGGCTATTCAGCAGAGATACCAGGAATGCAGGGTCTCATGAAATGACACTGTTAGAAGAGACCGCGGCTATTACAGATACATCATCTGTGTGCATGGTCTCATGAAATGACACTATTAGAAGAGACCGCGGCTATTGCAGAGACACCAGGAATGCAGGGTCTCATGAAATGACACTGTTAGAAGAGACCGCGGCTATTGCAGAGACACCAGGAATGCAGGGTCTCATGAAATGACATTGTTAGAAGAGACCCCGGCTATTGCAGAGACACCAGGAATGCAGGGTCTCATGAAATGACACTGTTAGAAGAGATCGCGGCTATTGCAGAGACACCAGGAATGCAGGGTCTCATGAAATGACACTGTTAGAAGAGACCGTGGCTATTACAGATACAACATCTGTGCATGGTCTCATGAAATGACACTGTTAGAAGAGACGACGGCTATAGCAGAGAAACAATGTGTGCATGGTCTCATGAGACACTGTTAGAAGAGACTGCTGCTATTGCAGATACACCGGGAATGCAGGGTCTCATGAAATGAGACTGTTAGAAGAGACCGTGGCTATTACAGATACAACATCTGTGCATGGTCTCATGAAGTGACACAGTTAGAAGAGACGACGGCTATAGCAGAGAAACAATGTGTGCATGGTCTCATGAAACGACACTGTTAGAAGAGACCGCGGCTATTGCAGAGACACCAAGAATGCAGGGTCTCATGAAATGACAGTTAGAAGAGACCGCGGCTATTGCAGACACACCAGGAATTCAGTGTCTCATGAAATGACACTGTTAGAAGAGACCTCGGCTATTGCAGAGACACCAGGAATGCAGGGTCTCATGAAATAACCATGTTAGAAGAGACCGCGGCTATTACAGATACAACATCTGTGCATGGTCTCATGAAATAACCCTGTTAGAAGAGACCCCGGCTATTGCAGAGACACCAGGAATGCAGGGTCTCATCAAATAACCTTGTTAGAAGAGACCGCGGCTATTACAGAGACACCAGGAATGCAGGGTCTCATGAAATAACCCTGTTAGAAGAGACCGCGGCTATTACAGAGACACCAGGAATGCAGGGTCTCATGAAATGACACTGTTAGAAGAGACGACGGCTATTATAGATACACCATCTCTACATGGTCTCATGAAATGACACTGTTAGAAGAGATCACGGCTATTGCAGAGACACCAGGTATGCAGGGTCTCATGAAATGACAGTTAGAAGAGAACGCGGCTATTGCAGAGACACCAGGAATGCAGGGTCTCATGAAATGACACTGTTAGAAGAGACCGTGGCTATTGCAGAGACACCAGGAATGCAGGCTCTCATGAAATGACACTGTTAAAAGAGACCGCAGCTATTGCAGAGACACCAGGAAGCAGGGTCTCATGAAATGACACTGTTAGAAGAGACCGCGGCTATTACAGATACACCATCTGCGCACGGTCTCATGAAATGACACTGTTAGAAGAGACCGCGGCTATTGCAGATACACCAGGAATGCAGGGTCTCATGAAATGACACTGTTAGAAGAGACGACGGCTATTATAGATACACCATCTCTACATGGTCTCATGAAATGACACTGTTATAAGAGATCACGGCTATTGCAGAGACACCAGGTATGCAGGGTCTCATGAAATGACAGTTAGAAGAGACCGCGGCTATTGCAGAGACACCAGGAAGCAGGGTCTCATGAAATGACACTGTTAGAAGAGACCGCGGCTATTACAGATACACCATCTGCGCATGGTCTCATGAAATGACACTGTTAGAAGAGACCGCGGCTATTGCAGATACACCAGGAATGCAGGGTCTCATGAAATGACACTGTTAGAAGAGACCGCGGCTATTACAGATACACAATCTGTGCATGGTCTCATGACATGACACTGTTAGAAGAGACCGCGGCTATTAAAGATACACCAGGAATGCAGGGTCTCATGAAATGACACTGTTAGAAGAGACGACGGCTATTATAGATACACCATCTCTACATGGTCTCATGAAATGACACTGTTATAAGAGATCACGGCTATTGCAGAGACACCAGGTATGCAGGGTCTCATGAAATGACAGTTAGAAGAGACCGCGGCTATTGCAGAGACACCAGGAAGCAGGGTCTCATGAAATGACACTGTTAGAAGAGACCGCAGCTATTACAGATACACCATCTGCGCATGGTCTCATGAAATGACACTGTTAGAAGAGACCGCGGCTATTGCAGATACACCAGGAATGCAGGGTCTCATGAAATGACACTGTTAGAAGAGACCGCGGCTATTACAGATACACAATCTGTGCATGGTCTCATGACATGACACTGTTAGAAGAGACCGCGGCTATTAAAGATACACCATATGTGCATGGTCTCATGAAATGACACTGTTAGAAGAGACCGCGGCTATTGCAGATACACCAGGAATGCAGGGTCTCATGAAATGACACTGTAGAAGAGACTGCGGCTATTGCAGAGACATTAGGAATGCAGGGTCTCATGAAATGACACTGTTAGAAGAGACCGCGGCTATTACAGATACACCATCTGCGCATGGTCTCATGAAATGACAGTTAGAAGAGACCGCGGCTATTGCAGATACACCTGGAATGCAGGGTCTCATGAAATGACACTGTTAGAAGAGACCGCGGCTATTACAGATACACAATCTGTGCATGGTCTCATGAAATGACACTGTTAGAAGAGACCGCGGCTATTAAAGATACACCATTTGTGCATGGTCTCATGAAATGACACTGTTAGAAGAGACTGCGGCTATTACAGATACATCATGTGTGCATGGTCTCATGAAATGGCACTGTTAGAGGAGACCGCTGCTATTGCAGAGACACCATGTGAGCAGGGTCTCATGAAATGACACTGTTAGAAGAGACCGCGGCTATTACAGATACACCATGTGTGCATGGTCTATTGAAATGACACAGTTAGAAGAGACTGCGGCTATTGCAGAGACACCAGGAATGCAGGGTCTCATGAAATGACAGTTAAAAGAGACCGCGGCTATTACAGATACACCATCTGTGCATGGTCTCATGAAATGACACTGTTAAAAGAGACCACGGCCTAGAAACAGTGACACACCTCGCTGCAGCTATGGGGATATCAAACTACATTCAACACCACCTAGAACAGGCTCTGTGTGCCATCTGATACCTTTATTTATATATACATCATGTCACGGAACATTCAAAAATCACTACAACCACTCGATTCACCACTGATATGACATAAAACAACTGTTGTACAATAATATATACCCACCGAAATATATTTTCAATAATAGAATATCTGTTTACAAATACTGCTATAATATGCTAGCACTGAAATTTTCAGAAGAAGGTAGAAACGAGTTGATGAAATCTCTCAAAGAAGCTCCTCAATCGGCAAAACGAAAGTGAAATACGGCCTCGTTTTGATATGCAAAGTCACGTGATAAAAGAGACCACGGTCACTGGCACGATTTTCACCAGTAAATATACCTCCTTTCAGATAGAAAGTTCGGACCGTTCGCGCCAATGCAGTTCGTCAACGTCGGATCTTTTGTCCGGGACTATTTGAATGCATATGTATACAAAATGTCAGAGTTTAACCTGAAAATGTTACTAATATTATAATTACGCAACGTTATCCAGGATATTTATTCCCATATCCACCGATACTTTTAATAAATTGGTATACGTAAATGCAAGAACTTTAAATTTGGCGAACACTCAAGGTACTATTTGATTGGGACGAACGACTTCGGTGACTAAACGCCAGAATGGTCTATGTAAAATATGCGCGTATACCAGCTTGTGTATTTCGACACTTCCTGAATCAAGTAAATAATATGAAAAAGGCACAGCCTAAATGGGGATTTATCCAGTTTGAGTAACTAACTTAAGGTTTGGTTTGGCACGTTTTGACATTTTCAAGTTTAAGAATATATATAAAACTTGGAGAAAATTAGTGGAGTGTCGTAACCAATGTTTGTTTAAACGACTTTTAAACGCATTGAGCGAAGGCGGCGGGAAGTTATCCACAACTCTGTTTCCATGTAGCTCTGCCACTGGGAGTAGAATTTATCCTTTTGATTTAAAAATAAGATTTTTTTTTTTTTCAATTGTGGGGTTGGCTTGGAAAGGACGCTGTGCTGAGATTTGTATTGCATTGATACTTAAAGTGTCTTTGGTACTAGACGTCTTTGAAGATGACATTTTAACTCCAAAATGTCACTAAAAAAGAAAAATAGAGTCACTGAACATTTTCACCATTTTTTTCATTACATTAAATTTATTGAAAAACAAAGATTACTTTTCGATTACCTATATACATACACATCTTTGAAAACATACACAAACAATTGTAATCCTCATTCGTCTTTTTACTTTAAAAATACTGTTAAAGGTATATACAGGGGCGTAGCCAGAGCCTTTTGTAGAATACGCCCTGGGGGAGGGTGCGGGAGGTTGTGTCCCCCTCCTGCGCTGGTTATTTTTAAATTTGAGTGCAATTTCGGAGGTTTGTGGCTTCATTTGAGCGAGATTTTGGAGGCTTTCGCCTCCATTCATTTTGTTTTTAAAAAAAGTGCCTCACCCCCTACCCCACTTCAATTTTTATTGCTGATTTTAACAAATAAGCACTTTTATTTTTTCACATTCGATTTTCTAGAGTACGCCCGGGCGTACAGGAGTATGCCTGGCTACGCCCCTGATATATATATATGGACCGTATCCCACCTTTTTCTTTACAAAAAAAAAAAGATTCGATATATAAAAAACGTATGTTATAATGCTCACTTTTGTTAAAACTTATATATGACAAGATCCTATGACATTTCTTTCAAAAACAAGTAAATATATATAGATCTAGGTTCTAATTATATTTTTATTATAATTTCTATAAATTACACATATTTTGGAGTTACATGTAGTTTGACATTTTCGCTGTAAAAATACTGTACACACAATTTTGCTGACATGGAGATCGAATATAAAATATCAAGCTGTATAATTGAGGATATTTCACTCATCTTCCTTTAAATGTAAAAAAAAAGGACAGAGATTCACATTCACGTGTTGTGGGATGAAAATTGAAATAAAAATTCCTGATTTCGGAATCAATCGAGATGCTGCGAAGATGCATGATACAATTGTCAGATTATTAACGATGTCGCAACATACAAAGTGAACTAAGTAATGCCTATTAACAGTGTTAACATTGATAACAGACAAAAGGAAAATCCCAAGGTTTAATGGTTAGGAGTTTTCCTTTTTCTTTTTTTTTATACTTTATTGTGTACGAAACAACAATTCTATTACACCCATACCTACGTCTAGTTTGTAATTATCTCCAATAAGTATATGCGCATGATCTGGGAAAGATTGGTTGACGTCATACAGTGATGCATTAGATAGAATGTCTAAGAACACGCTGGGATTTTGTTAAGTACGTTAGAACTTTGAATTATTGCAGCTTTCGATGTTCCTAATTCTAAAATATGCCAACTTTAATAATTTCGGCATCATATTTTACTAGCACCACAAACATCACCACAAATGCTTTCGCAAAAGACGTTTTTGAAATATTTAATGTTAACCCTTTAATGTTCCGATTAATCGATTGTTTTAAACCTATCATCGGTTTGTTAAGCATCCGATTATGAAGATCGATTATGAAAGTCTATAATCGATCATCGGTTAAATGTAAACGTGCACTTTAATTAACATTCAAAATAGAAATAAACATAATTATCCGGGAGACAACTCTTGTAAAAATGAGTATGATACACAAATAAACACATTTATATCAGTTATAATATGAAAAAGGCACAGCCTAAATGGGGATTTATCCAGTTTGAGTAACTAACTTAAGGTTTGGTTTGGCACGTTTTGACATTTTCAAGTTTAAGAATATATATAAAACTTGGAGAAAATTAGTGGAGTGTCGTAACCAATGTTTGTTTAAACGACTTTTAAACGCATTGAGCGAAGGCGGCGGGAAGTTATCCACAACTCTGTTTCCATGTAGCTCTGCCACTGGGAGTAGAATTTATCCTTTTGATTTAAAAATAAGATTTTTTTTTTTTTCAATTGTGGGGTTGGCTTGGAAAGGACGCTGTGCTGAGATTTGTATTGCATTGATACTTAAAGTGTCTTTGGTACTAGACGTCTTTGAAGATGACATTTTAACTCCAAAATGTCACTAAAAAAGAAAAATAGAGTCACTGAACATTTTCACCATTTTTTTTCATTACATTAAATTTATTGAAAAACAAAGATTACTTTTCGATTACCTATATACATACACATCTTTGAAAACATACACAAACAATTGTAATCCTCATTCGTCTTTTTACTTTAAAAATACTGTTAAAGGTATATATATATATGGACCGTATCCCACCTTTTTCTTTACAAAAAAAAAAAGATTCGATATATAAAAAACGTATGTTATAATGCTCACTTTTGTTAAAACTTATATATGACAAGATCCTATGACATTTCTTTCAAAAACAAGTAAATATATATAGATCTAGGTTCTAATTATTTTTTTATTATAATTTCTATAAATTACACATATTTTGGAGTTACATGTAGTTTGACATTTTCGCTGTAAAAATACTGTACACACAATTTTGCTGACATGGAGATCGAATATAAAATATCAAGCTGTATAATTGAGGATATTTCACTCATCTTCCTTTAAATGTAAAAAAAAAGGACAGAGATTCACATTCACGTGTTGTGGGATGAAAATTGAAATAAAAATTCCTGATTTCGGAATCAATCGAGATGCTGCGAAGATGCATGATACAATTGTCAGATTATTAACGATGTCGCAACATACAAAGTGAACTAAGTAATGCCTATTAACAGTGTTAACATTGATAACAGACAAAAGGAAAATCCCAAGGTTTAATGGTTAGGAGTTTTCCTTTTTCTTTTTTTTTATACTTTATTGTGTACGAAACAACAATTCTATTACACCCATACCTACGTCTAGTTTGTAATTATCTCCAATAAGTATATGCGCATGATCTGGGAAAGATTGGTTGACGTCATACAGTGATGCATTAGATAGAATGTCTAAGAACACGCTGGGATTTTGTTAAGTACGTTAGAACTTTGAATTATTGCAGCTTTCGATGTTCCTAATTCTAAAATATGCCAACTTTAATAATTTCGGCATCATATTTTACTAGCACCACAAACATCACCACAAATGCTTTCGCAAAAGACGTTTTTGAAATATTTAATGTTAACCCTTTAATGTTCCGATTAATCGATTGTTTTAAACCTATCATCGGTTTGTTAAGCATCCGATTATGAAGATCGATTATGAAAGTCTATAATCGATCATCGGTTAAATGTAAACGTGCACTTTAATTAACATTCAAAATAGAAATAAACATAATTATCCGGGAGACAACTCTTGTAAAAATGAGTATGATACACAAATAAACACATTTATATCAGTTATAATAAAATACAGACTTTCATGGCATCAAAACTCAGATTAGCATACACATGCTATACTTCCTATACGGGTAAGTATTATCGAGGTAATTTAAAAATATCCATATTTCATTTCATGCAAAAATATATTTAAAGCATAATTCTGCATCTTGATCGCGGGAAGTAGGTAACTAGTAGATTTAAACAATATAGAAGATAAGCACACATATAGAATGTATGCATGCTAAACTGTTCATGACTCAAACCCGTGGTCCAAAGCACACAATTATAATGTGACATAAAAAAATAGTGGTTGTAATGTATTCGATAAATCTGAATTAAAACACTGTGCGTTTGTTTTCATTACCAAATGTTACGTTTAACTGAAACAAATAATAATATATTATTAAACTTATTTGCCAGGTGTGCATGTGAAAAGCCTTATCATAAAAGTGTTTCGGTTGTAATATGTATTTCTTAACTAATTTTCTAATTATAAACTGCGTTTTAAATTCTTATTAGTTAAAAAAAAAGTAATACATGTATTGTCAAAATTATTCATGGAAATGCTGGAAACTGAAGCCATTAGGGTTTTGTTCTCGGTTTATCGTGACTAATCTAAATCAAAGACCAAGATTCACTTTAGAAGATTCCTTCCATTAATTTTCTTTTCTTTTTCATTTTATTACTTAAAAAAAAAATATAATTACAAAATAATACATTATTTGCAGATTCGAACTCGGATCTCCTGCGTGACAGGCGGCCGTGCTTACCACTCCGCCACTGTCACAATTTAATGACGTCATCATTAACTAGTATATATTTTAATGTGCGTTAGTCTGTTTCCGCGACTCGTGATACTTAGCAAGACCTGAGTAGTAGAGTAAATACAAGACTTGAGTAGTAGAGTAAATAGAGTTTTTTAAGACCCAAATCAATTAAAATTGTTCTGTTTAGTCGTATTTATCGATTATTAGTAACTGGCGAGACTACTGGCCAGTATTGATTCATCCTCTCTAATTGCGGAAAATAACGAAGAGTTCCGATGTCTTTGATCGTACATAGTCGGCCAATTCCGTCATTCTTCGCTTATGGCGAGATGTCGCGAATGGCGACCAGACAAGGGACATCGCCGAAGAGGCCCGAAGTGAATTTACCATGCCTATCAGCGGAAGTAGAGACTGGTTTCCCATTCCGTAAGCTGGACTCTCATATACTTGGCCGTAATCGGAAACCAAAGGGATAATTATTTTCAGACGAACAGTATGTGGAGAAAAGTTGATACCGTTAAGGGGATTTTCATCCCTGGCGCTTCGCGCCAGTGATAAATCCCCTAATAAACAACTCGCTAATTGTGTGACGGACTGCTTGAAATGTTTGTTTTTTTGAACTCTTAACGGCAAACATTTGTAAAACCAATGAATAGATTTCAACAGTTTTTAGCTCTACTTTTTTTCTCGTAAGAAAATTGGGAGCTTCGAGTACCTAGTTGAATCAGTTTCGGTAGGCCTAAAGTGCGAAAAGGAGTCCTTTTCTGCGAAAAGTAGGGTCCCGGGTCGTTTCGCACACAATCCCGTTCGCATACAATGTCGTTTCGCCCATCGATCGTTTCGCCCACCAAAGTCGTTCCGCCCACCATTTATCATATTTTTGTTGTAATAACGGAAAATTAGTAAATATAATCACAATTAATTGCTTTGTGTTATAGTTGCTTTAATCTGTCGACACATTTTTTGGTGCGTTTTTTTTTTTTTTTTTTTTTATCAAGCAAAATATTGTGCAATACATATACGTAAAGCGTAACTGCAGACAACAATACTAGTCTAATCGTCTATTTTTGCCGCCTGGTTGCCATCAACATCTGATGGAACATACTGATGGGCGCAGCCTCTCAATAACTGAGCTGTGGTTATTTCATCGTCGGAATATCTGCTCCACAACTTCTGGATGCCTTCCTCGAGCTTGGTGTATCTTGTTCTGGTCACTCTAGTCAGCAGATTGTCAGTGACTAGACGGGACTGTAGTTCCATGAGCTCTGCCTCCTTTCGCAGGAGAGGGACTAGACTGTAAAACGTTAGCCCGATATGACCGGCTCGTTGGTTTAGCCTGTAATGCCATCCTGGTAATAAAATAGCAATACTATTTTCAATAAGTTTAATTTAAAACTAGGTTTATACCAACGTTCACGAAGATAGAGTAAATGCTTTGCAAATTTCGCTCCGCGGATAGCCAAAACAGAAAGTAAGCATACCTTCAACGTCATTGTTGGTTCTAATGCTGCAGCCAAAAACCGACCATGAGACCGAACATCGAATATACTTTTCAAATACATTATCGCTATATTGTATAAAATTCCCTGTTATACAACTACTACTACCACTTCATTTTAAAAATTATTACGTTCATTATACATTTTATTTGAGATAATCCAGTAAAGTACTTTTATGTTGAATGGATTGGACAAAGACGTAAAATGTTGGAAGAAATAACGCACAAACAAACTTACTACTTTAAGACGATTTAAGCCAGAAAGAAAATCGAAATAGCCGGTTTGAATCAGCTCTACAATTTACACAGGTGTAGTCAAGCTTTGCCAATGTCTTATATAAAGCCTTTTTCGTCAATAATTCGCACGTATAATGAGTCCATTGATCACATGTCTGCCAAGATTTAAAAAAATAACATATGTGTTATGGAAACAAATGCAATATAAAAAAAACATTAAATTGTACGAATATAGTGATACATACCTTCTAAACTCTGTATCACCACTACAGAGGAGGAACAAAATAATTAATTATCAATCATGGCATTTCTTTGGTTGGAATATTCTTTAATATACTTGCCAAATGTATAAGAATTATCGTACTGATTGCTTGCATTAGTTAAATACAAATGTATACACACTTGGGCGACGGTAATAATATGGTTTTATATACTGTTTACGAATATCATGGTACAAGTGACAAGTTAAAACAAAGTGGTACTCATCTTCAATATCTGCAGACTTACACACTAAGCTGTATCGTTGACATAAATACACACTTGCTTAACTATCCTTTATTAATGTAAAAGGCTTCTTGACAGTACAGACAGTCAGTATTACACTGCTTCATACAGATTTTACAAGGCTGCTTTGGCACCGGCATTTTGAAAATTAAAGTTCACTTTTTAAATTTTTCATCCATAAAATGAAGATGTTGAAACATGTAATTTGCTAACAAAATAATGTAATTACAAAAAAACAATTTCGCATTATATATACGATTAATAACCATGACGTGTCAAACTCTTCCTGGCATAAACATTTTAATTATCAAACTCTTTCCTGTAAATGTTGCAATTTGCAGCATAAGTATGGCACGTGTCTAATTTTGAGGTTAGATTTCTTTTTTCTTTACCATATATATTTAAAATATAAATACGCCATGTGTCAAACTCTAAGGGAAATTTCAGTATCAATATCAACAAAATAATCTTAAGGTGCGATATAGCAGGATTCTTATTAATAAAAGAATGATATATATATATAAATACGGCATATGTCTAAACAGTAGTCGAATTAACACAATTAACAATCTAATTATGACGCCCGTGATGCATATTAATGACAGCTGAGTGTGAAACGAGAATTTAGACGTATTGCTAATGTGTGAACACGCAGGGGGTCGTGGGAGGTGTTTCTTTTATTGATAATTGCTCTATACAATTTGTTAACACCTGACTTTCGGAATAAAAATGCTCTTCTAAATAACGTTGGTGTAATGTTCGATTATATTTTTCTCACACTGATATTTAATTTCTGCTTCAATAGGTCTA
Organism: Cyrtodaria siliqua; assembly: GCA_037043455.1. Lineage (NCBI taxonomy): Eukaryota > Metazoa > Mollusca > Bivalvia > Adapedonta > Hiatellidae > Cyrtodaria > Cyrtodaria siliqua. Next base: position 84,997 of record JAWPHD010001326.1, read on the forward strand.
CTTTTTTGTAGATTGATCGATGGATTATCGATGATATTAAATTGTTTATCAGTTACTTGTTGCACTTTCTTATTGCATGGTATTGCATTCGCAACACAAATCTGGCACATGTTTTAAACAATATATTATTCTCCAGCTTGTATTCTCCAGCTTGTATTACTTCTAATATATACTTACTTAAGAAATAGACTATGGAAATACTATTGACCGGGTGATTTACCAGACAATATCAAGATAATTAATACATCATTTTACTGTCGTTTTGCAATAATACTTAAAAATACATTAACTATTATATTCCTTTAAAAAACAACAAGAAATCGTTATTAATGTTTTCATTATCACCATACATTTCTATTTTATGATTATAATAACAATAATGCTAATATATTGCGATTTTATGATAAACCATAACGCTAACATATCCCTACATTCATTACTATATACATATACCCGGTGGGCGAAACGATGGGTGAAACGACCAGGTGCGTAACGACTGGTGGGCGAAACGACCTGTCTCCAAAAGGAGATTCCGCTTAGAAAAGGAGCCATAAAATCTATATTTGAAGCATTGCGCAAATTATTTTTATATATTTAGCAACAGAAGAATGAATTATGTTTGCAGTAAACCAAAATGGAGTCAAAACACAAAAGTATTGACAAAAAATTAATTTGAAGTTTGATTTAACTATTTTTTTTACTGCAAACATATTTCGTTAGTCTGTTTCTAAATATATAAAAATAATTTGCGTAATACTTCAAATATAGATTTTATGGCTCCTTTTCGTAGCAGGACTCCTTTTCGCACTTTAGGCCTACATTGAATTATATATCGGGAAGAACTTCAAAAATCTTCTCTGAAACTACAAGAGATAAAGTTTTTTTGTTTTTTTTATTTATTATCAGGTTATGGATCCCCTACCAAGTTTGTTCAAATGGTGATCCTGGGGTCAGATTTGGCCCTGCCCCTGGGGTCACAGTTTTACATAGACTGATATAGGGAAAAACTTAAAAAATCTTCTTCTCTGAAACTAAAAGAGCTAAAGGTTTAATATTTTGAATTTATTATCAGCTGATACAAAGTTTGTTCAAATCATGACCATGGGGTCTAATTTGGCCGTGCCCCATGGTCACATTTTTACATAGACATATATATAGGGCAGGCGCATATCCAGGCATACGCACGTACGCCAATACGTACAATTCGTCAGCAAAAGTGAAAAAAATAAAATTCAAAATGCCATATTAACGCTGAAATATAGCTTGAGAACGCATCATTTGTCTCCTAATCTTCAAAATTTTCTTGGGGGCCACCGGCGACCCTCCCACACCTACCCCCCACTCACAGCGCCACTGCTTGGTTCGCAGATACGCTTCTCATATCTGGCATACATTTCAAAATGCTCCAGGTACGCCCCTGGAAACACGTTAAAACATCGTCTTATCTGAAACTACAAGAGTCAAAGGTTTAATATTTTGTATTTACTCACATGTTATGGTCCTCTACCAAGTTTGTTTGAATGGTGACCCGGGGGTCAAATGTGGCCCCACTCCAGGGGTCACATGTTTTACATAGCGTTACATAGAGGAAAACTTTTAAAAAACCTTCCTTCTCTGAAACTACAAGAGCCAGAGGTTTACTATTTTGTATTTACACTCAGCTTATGGTCAGATTATAGTTCTCTACCAGTTTGTTCAAATGGTTACTCAATTTTTATAGGGACAGACTTAAAAAATCTTCTTCCCTGAAACTAAAAGAGCCAACGGTTTAATATTTTGTATTTACACTCAGCTTATGGTCCCCTGCCAAGTTTATTCAAATGGTGACCCTGGGGTCAAATTTGGCCCCGCCCCTGAGTCACATGTCAAATTTGGTTTGAGTGTTTATATTAACAAAAGTTTGATTTGTTTTAAAGCTAGCCAAATTTGAACCAAATACATCCCTCTCCCATATCTTGGTAATTGAAGACACTTTACAAAAAACTAGTTTGATACTGCCATATCCGACGCACAATCCTTCTACACCTCCCCATCCCACCACACCATGCACACCATATTGCCAGAAGAGTGGTACAGGCCCTCTTGGGCCTCTTGTTGTTTATGTATGATCGCCAAATCTTATACTATAAAAGTTGTACAAATGAAGTTCCTAGGGTAAAAATTGACTGCGCCCTGTTTTTTCGATTCCATCCATTTCCATACAAACATTCTTTGTAAATACGAAGAACCAATGTTTGCAACTTTACATTATTTCAATCCAATAATCAATTGCACTTGTTAACTACTTTTTCCTCTTTGCAAAAATTCTCATGCACTTAATTCCTTTCGTATTATTATGAATCTTTCGGTTCAATGGGAACCTTCCGGTTCAATTGGCACATTTTTCTCAGAAAACAGGAAGTGAGCGTCTTATCGGAATCTGCAAATTTGGAATATTAATCGACGGATTTTGCAGTTTCCTTTGTTGGGTCCATAACGACTTCATCAACATACTGGATTAAGAGATGGATGTGCTTATGCAGTTTTGTTTATCCGCATGTGAGTATGCTAGACTCCTTTGCGTTGACATTTTAAAAGTAAAATTCGATGTGCTAGAATAAATTTGGGCGAATATACGGGTAATTAAATACAGTGACAGTCACAAGTATATGTCTCTTTCAGTGAATTAAACCAGAGATTCAAGAAATAGAGCTTGGGCACTTACTCAATCTGCCATAATATTGTATGGTTTATTACGTCTCTAATTAAAAAACAAAATCATTGTTCTGGGTACCTTCTTTTTGTGTCGCCTTTTTGAAGAAAAAAATGCGATACATAGGGATCACTTTGTCTTCAGTCAGTCAGTCGGTCCGTCCGTCACGAAAACTTAACGTTGGCTATTTCTTTCTCATTTTTTGATATTTCTTCATCAAACATTCAATATAGTGCTCGACTTGACCATAGTAAAAATATAAAGGTCAATGTCACACTGAAGGTCATTATATGGGTTAAATACTCATTTTTAGCTCTACTGGCTGAAGGCCAGCAGAGCTTATGGGATGCCGAGTTGTCCGTTGTCCGTCGTCGGCGTTAACTTTTGGCTCGTTAAGACAGTAGGACCTTCATTTTTCATCCGATCTTTACCAAACTTTAACAGGTTGTTAATATCAATGAAAGCTCGGATGAGTTCGAAAACCAGCGGAGTTATGGCCCTTGATTTAGTTAAAAAAATTATATTGCTATATTTTGCCTCGTTAAGACGATAGGGCCTTCATTGTTCATCCGATCTTTACCAAACTTTATCAGATTGTTAATATCAATGAAAGCTCGGACATGTTCGAAAACCATTCATATCAGACTAGTAATAGCGGAGTTATGGCCCTTGATTTAGTTCAAAATGCTGTATTTTGCCTCGTGACGATAGGGCCTTCATTTTCCATCCGATCTTTGCCACACTTTAGCAGATTTTATGACTTTCTTTTTATATATTATTATTATTTTTATTTATTTCATTTTTTCATTTTTTTAATATTTTTTTTTTTAGATATTTTTTTTTTTTTTTATTTATTTATTTTTTTTTTTTATTTATATTTTTAGCTCTATGTTGGACCAGTCGGACCAGTAACAGAGGAGTTACGGCTCTTGATTTAGTTAAAAATGCTATATTTTGCCTCGTTAATACGGTAGGGCCTTCATTTTTCATCTGATCTTTACCAAACTTTACCAGATTCTTTAGTTATGGCCCTTGATTTAGTTAAAAAGCTGTTTTTTGCCCGAAACTTTCAAAAAAACGTAAATGGCAGTCAATCGCTTCATTGATGTTATAAGAGCCGTGTTAGCAAGTAGAGCATCCACAGGCCCTCTTGGGCCTCTTGTTTCTTCACTAAAACAATGTTGGCTATAACTTTCTCAATTCTTTTTATTTCTTCATCAATCTTTCAATATATACTTGTCATGACAACATCGACATGGCCATACTATAATATAAAGGTCAAGGGCACACTGAAGGTCATTGTATGGGTTAAATACTAATTTTTTTCTTCACGAAAACTTAGTCAGGCCAGTTTGTCAAGGTAATTTATCTGGGTCCACAAAACCTTGTTATACTGACAAAGCGCTGACAGGCGACGGTGTTCCGTGGAACACCCATCTAGTTTGCATTTTCTTATAAAGCCTAAAGGAAATAAAATAGAACAATGAACAAACACAACGTCAAACACGAAAAACGGATGTTGGTGTGAGTTAGTGAATCAAGTTTCGAAATACATGCAGCGAGATTTCAGACGAAATCAGGATATTTTGAAAGGAAACAATCAACATGTCACCGAAACAGTACAGTGGTTACAAAATTAATAGATTGTCTCAATTTCATTTTCCTTGGTGAGTTTTATGCATGCATGTGTGGTATTTAAGGTTTACTGTGTATTTCAGGGTGCCTGGACATCAAATATGAATGGAGATTTTGTTTTATTACTTGCTATATGTTTTCATACCTGATATGGTAATAGACGCTCCTGGATCTGTTTACAATCTTGCCATTGCCATCCGTTATGCTTCGCAAAGTCCAAAATTCATTTTGACCCCTCTTGTTTACATTGTAAAAATTAAATCAACATGGCATCATTATTTTTAGAAACTGTTATCTTTCCATGACTGTTTCTAGAGTTTGGATGTACCAAGTAAAGTGTAGGTTATGCAGGGTGGTGCTGTATACTGTGTTTATATTTTTTTATTTACACCACTATTGGCCAACTGACCCTACCCTAGAAAAATGGAAAGTTCTGCCATCGCAATTTTGGTTTTTGGCTGTCAATAAAATTGCATGTAAACAGCGAGAGTCAAAATGAATTTTTGGCTTTGCGAAGTTTAGAGTATTATGGCAAACAGATTCAGGAGCGTCTGTTTTCATTCTTTTCAATCATATCAGGTATTAAAACATATAGAAAGTAATAAAATAAATCTCGATTCATATTCGACATCTCGGTACCCTTCAAATGCACAGTAGTTACAGTATTTTTCCTAATATTGTCCGGGCACTATGCAAAATGCCAAGGGAGTGCTCAGCTCTTATAAACAAATTATTTTATGGGATGATGTGTTGTCTGTTGTCCATCCGTGTGTGTGTGTCCGTCATTAACTTTTGCCTTCTAAACACTGTCAATGCTTTTTTCCCGAAAAACCTGGAAAAAGGCATAGGCTTGTTGATATTGGGGAGAAAAGCAGGAGACTGTTAAAATTGGGGGGAAAAAGACGAGCGTGATTTTCACTATTAAGGGGAAGGTTTTTTAAGGGAACACTTTCATTAAAATGTATGTTTTAGGTTTAATATCAATGAATTGAACATTTATTTAAACGAAAAATCTGTGGGAAATATTTTTTTCCTGGAATTGGGAAAATATATAGAGGATCTTACATGAGTGACTGTGTATTATTGATTTTAATTAACGAGTATCCTAGCTTTTTATCCAACTCGTTTATTAAAGTCACGAATGTAAGATTCTATTGATCACATAACCCACCTACGTCGTGATAGTTTCATTTTAATGTTGTCAGTTTGTCTTGTATACGGCGACAATTTGTAAGAGAAATCATGACAACGTGTTGTTGTTTGCAAGACATCAGCTACGTTATGCGGCTGTTATGCGTCCGCCCTACAAACAATGCGTCACCTTAAACTAAATTTAACGTTAATGACATGCATTTTATAAAGGTAGATTTCAAATAAGGATAAATATGTAAGGTGTCTGAACGTATCGTATGATATACCATGCAAGCAATTGGGATTAAATGTTTTCGGTTCTCATTTGCATTTAGATCTGTAATACACTGTTGTATTACGATAAATAAGTCATGGGTTTATTACACTCCCAGAAGCCATGTTATGTGATAAAGAGGTTTTTGCAATTAACATTGTCAATCATTTATCCATGGAACCAGTCAAACCAATATCATACCCACAGCAAACAAAGCCTTTTGTCAATATACTCCGGGCCGACCATGTTGTTGGTTTGCTGTTTCCCTACCCACCCAAAACTTTTTATAGAAATTCTTTAAAGTAGCTATCCTGCCAAACAACGGCAAAACAAAATTGTTTATCAAAAGTCCATCCAGGTGTTCAGGCAAATAACGGCAAAATGTTGCACTACAAAATTGTTTATCAAAACTCCATCGCGCGAATAAAGTGTGTTAATCGCTAGTGGGCGCTTTAATTGGCCTTATCTGCCCAGACCGATATCTGCAAGTAAGACATATGCATGATATGGTATGGCTGGCCGAGACTAAAAATGAAGGTGTTCAGGTCATATATTAATAATGTGTACCCGTATGTGCAGATTAAAAGTATAGATTTTTTCAAGAGATTTTAAAATACCCATGATTGCATCAGCATAAAATGAATTATTTGACTCTTAATTTGACGCTCAAGTTTTAGTGTTTGGCATGGCTGGTTAAAGCTGTTTATATTGTGTCTACAGAGTTTGGATTCTCAAAATATGTATGTTATATGTACATGTATATATACACCTTGTTGTCAGTAGGTTTAGAAACGGTGTACGCATGTAAAATGTGGCTGTTGTTTGCGGGATAGTTACTTTAAAATTATTTGTTGTTTGTCGATATCTTAGTATAATTTTCTTTAATTTATTAAGGTGTCTACTGTCCTTGGCAAAAAAATCCTGGGACGGGAAACAGCAAACAAATATTTTTTTAAGGATGGCCCGACATCAACAATAGGGCAGAGATATCTAAGTACTGGCATTGTGTTAATTGGGAAGAGGCCGAATTTTGTCCCCACTTAAATAGGTTAAAAAGGAAGGCCCTATAATCGATCATTTCATTTCATGTCTTCATTCCTAATTCAATCTTATCTCAACTTTGTCAGGGTCTTTATATCAAGCGCGGACAAGTTCGAAAACAAGCCAGATCGGATTAGTAACACCAGAGTTATGGCCCTTGTTTTACTGAAAAATGTCATTTTCAGTCTTGTGAACACTCTAACACCTTCTTCAAGATTTACCAATCTTTGCCAGACTGTTGATATTAATGAAAGCTTGGACAAGTTTGAAAACCAGCTATATTGAATAGTAAGTAACACAAGAGTTACGGCCCTTGATTTATTGAAAAATGTCCTGTTCTGCCTTGTGAACACTCTGGCACATTCATGTTGTATTTGATCTTTACTAGATTTACGGTAGCAGATTGTTGATATCAATGAAAGCTCGAACAAGTTTGAAAACCAGCTACATATATATTGGACCAGGAACACCAGAGTTATGCCCCCTTGATTTATTAAAAAAAAAAGGTCATATTCAGCCTTGTGAACACTCTAGTGCCTTCATTTTGTGTTTGATCTTTACCAAACATTGCCAGAATGATGATATTAATGAAAGCTCAGAAAGTTTGAAAATCAGCTGTATTGTATTGTAAGTAACAACAGAGTTATGGTCCTCGATTGATTAAAAAAATGACATATTCTGCCTTATGAACACTCTAGCACATTCATTTTGTATTTGACCTTTACTAAATTTAGCCTGATGGTTGTTATTGATGAAAGCTCAAACAAGTTAAAAAACAGCTGTATCAGATCAGTAACACCGAAGTTATTGCCCTTGATTTATTGAAAAATGCCATATTGTGCCTTGTAAACACACTATTTTGTATCTGATCTTTTACCAAACTTGAATTTTTATTTTAATTGAAGCTCGTTTGTTCAGATAAAGTTCCCGGTGTCAAAAATGGCTGTGTGGGGTCCAAAGTTTGTATATGAAGATTTTGCACATATTTTACATAGACTTACATAGGATATAGTGAAAAAATTGAAAATCTTCTTCAAACCCACAAGGCATAGAGTTTTCATATATACCGTTTATGGACTTGGTCCTCTAACAAGTTTGTTCAAATGGTGACCCTGGGGTCAGATATGGCCCCACCCCGGGTGTCACAGTTTTACATAGAGTTATAAAGGAAAATCTGAAACCACAGCTATAGTTATACACTTACTGAGCAGACTGATACAACCATCCAACTGGCGTCGGTCATGGAGTTTGTCCCCATCCCTGAGGACATAGCCCCTGGTTCATAACTTAGAAACCATTGAGATACCCACCCTAAAACCATAAAATACACTTACCCTCTGGGCATGAACAGACAGATACAACCATCTAACCAGTATTGGCTCAGGGGTCTGTACCAACCCCTGGCCAGTGGGGACATAGCCCATGGGTCATAACTTGGAGATCCCCACCCTATAACCATGATCACCTTCTGAGAATGAACAGACAGATACAACCATCCAAGCAGCATTGACCCGGAGGTCCATCCCCACCCCTGGGGACATAGACCTTGGGTCATAAGTTGGGAACCCATTGAGATCCCCAACCTATAACCATATAATACACTTAACTGGGCATGAACAGACGGATACAGCCATCCAGTCAGCATTGGCCCCGGTGTCTGTACCCACCCCTGGGGACATAGCAGCTGTGTCATAACTTGGAAAACATTGAAATCCCAGCCCTAGAACCATATATACACTTGACCCTCCAAGCAAAGGGCAGGTAACTTAATAGTTTTTACCCTCAACTTTTGCATTTATGTCACTTTTTCACAAACTGTATGCACTAGACCTTTAAAACTTTGCTTACAGTTGTATCTTGGGTGGTACATTGCAAGTGACAAAGCAAATGTAGAAGTGATCTTGACCCTCCAAGCAAAGGGCAGATGACTTAATAATTTTACATTAAACTTTTGCGTTGAGGTCAATTTCTCGCAAACTGTATGCACTACACCTTTCAAACTTTGTTTATAGTTGTATCTAGGGTGGTACATTGCTAAGTGACAAAGCAGATGTGGATGTGACCTTGACTCTCCAACAAAGGGCAGATAACCTTATAATTTTTACCTTCAACTTTGGCGTTTAGGTCTCTTTTTCACAAACTGTATGCACTAAGACCTTTTAAACTTTGCTTATAGTTGTTTCTTGAGTGGTACATTGCAATGTGACAAAGCAGATGTGGATGTGACCTTCACCATCCAAGCAAAGGGCAGATAATTTTAATTGTTACATTTACATCACTTTCTCATGAACTATAATTAATGCACTAGATGTTTTAAACCTAATTTATAGCTTAGTCTTTGGAAGAAAAAATATTCTATTCTGACAAAGTTGTGTCTTGGGTAGTGCATCTTTTTGGACGCATGGATTTCATCTATGACCTTGACCTACTTTCTGAAGCTGAAGATTTTTAGCTCTACTGGCCAAGGGCCTTCATTTTTCATCCGATCTTTACCAAACTTTAACAGATTGTTAATATCAATGAAAGCTCGGACAAGTTCGAAAACCAGCCAGATCGGACCTGTAGCAGCGGAGTTATGGCCCTTGATTTAGTTAAAAATGCTATATTTTGCCTCGATACGATAGGGTTCTCATTTTTCATCTGATCTTTACCAAACTTTACCAGATGTTTTGCCCTTTTTTGTTTATTATTAGTAAATATATATATATATATAGATGTTTTTTGTTTGTTTATGTTAACGCCGTGTTAGCCGGAAGCATTGCTATGATTTCTAGTTGTGCCTGTTGCGTTTTTTTCCCAGTTCATTGATTTTTGATGGAGTTACGGCCCCTTGACATTTTTACTTTAAATTTCTTGTCAGCGCTACTCCTCCTAAACGGCTTGTTGGATTTCTACAAAATTTGGCAGGAAGCCTCGTAAGATGTCTAGTTGTGCATATCGCGCTTTTGTTCCAGTTTGCTGATTTATGACTAAGTTATGGCACTTTGACATTTTTACTTTAAATTTCTTGTCGGCACTACTCCTCCTAAACGGCTTGTTGGATTTCTACAAAATTTGGTAGGAAGCCTCAGTATGATGTCTAGTTTTTCGAAGCATGGTATATCAGTGAAATTTTGGACAAGTTCGAAAACCAGCTAGATCTAGTTAGTAATGACAGAGTTATGGCCCTTGATTTGTGGAAAAAGCTATATTGTATTTTCCTTTGTTAAATCTGCAATTACTTCATTTTTTATCTGATCTTTATCATATTTGTTTAGAATGTTAATAGAAACCCCTCCCACCCATTTTTATGAAATTGCATTTATAGAAGAAAGTAGGACAAATTAAAAAATGCCCATGCCAGACTAGACACAGCAGACTTATTGGTCATGATAACCAGGTGAGTGATCTAACCCCTGTTGTTTTTGCAATGTTTTAAAAGAAGTACTGATGGGAATTTTATGTTGATAACCCTTGATATAAGAGCCGTTTTAGCCAGTAGAGCGTCCACAGGCCCTCTTGGACCTCTTGTTTTTAATAGAATGGCATTTTGTTTTTAAACAAGTGCATTTAAATGTCATCTCAGCAAACTGCAAATTCCATTGTCTTTATTTACTAAAATGTTTACAAACTTTCATTTAAGGATCATTGACCTTTTTATTTTTAAGTCCAGCCCCATGCATTAGGCGAGACATGTGAATCCGCGGATTTCTTGTCTTTGTTTGATACTTGGTCATATGCATTGGTGGACATCACTGAACGACAAAAATTACTAAGGTCAAGGTCATATTTTGCTAATTTTTCCCCAAACTTAACCTTGGTTAGGTAACTTGACCTCAGTTAACTTTATGTGGTTGCCTAACTTTATGTCTTTGATACTTGGTCATATGTGTTATTGTCATTGGTGGACATCGCTGCACGACAAAATATACCAAGGTCAAGGTGATATTTTGTGTATTTTCCCCAAACTTAACCTTGGTTAGGTAACTTAACCTTGGATAGGTAACTTAACCTCAGTTAACTGTATGTGGTTGCCTCACTTTATGTCTTTGATACTTGGTCATATGTATTATTGGCATTGGTGGACATCGCTGCACGACAAAAAATACCAAGGTCAAAATCATATTTTACGTTATTTTCCCTAAACTTAACCTTAGGTAGGTAACTTAACCTCAGTTAACTTTATGTGATTACCTCTCTTTATGTCTTTGATACTTGGTCATATATGTATTTTTGGCATTGGTGGACATAACTGAACGACAAAAATTATCAAGGTCAAGGTCATATTTTGCGTTATTTTCTCCAAACTTAACCTTAGTTAGGTAACAACCTCAGTTAACTTTATGTGATTGCCTCACTTTATGCCTTTGATACTTGGTCATATGTATTGTTGGCATTGGTGGACATCGCTGAACGACAAAAAATACCAAGGTCAAGGTCATGTTTTGCATTATTTACTCTAAACATCAGTTTGGTTAGGTAAGTTAACCTCAGTTAACTTTTTCCGATAACTTTAATTTCTTTGTTTGATACTATGTATTGTTGGCATTGGTGAACATCACTGAACGACAAAAATTACCAAGCTCAAGGTCATATTTTGCTTTATTTTCCCCAAACTTAACCTCGGTTAGGTAACAACCTCAGTTAACTTTATGTGATATTGTCTCACTTTATGTCTTTGATACTTGGTCATATGTATTGTTGGCATTGCTGGACATTGCTGGACGAAAAAATACCAAGGTCACGGTCATATTTTGCATTATTTTCCCAAAACTGCACCCCGGTTAAACCACTTAACCTCAGTAACTTGAGCTTTTTATGATCACCTCTTATGATTACCTCGCTTTTATTTGTTTGATACTTGGTCATATGAAGTGTTGTCCTTGGTGGGCATCATTTAAGCACAAATTTAATAAAATATTTTATATATGCCATTTGCCGCGGTGGGCGAGACACCCTCAGACCGAGGTCTTGTTATAATAACTTGGCACAAATGTTCACCATAATGAGACGGCGTGTCGCGCACAAGACCCAGGTCCGTAGCTCAAAGGTCAAGGTCACAGTTGGAGGTTAAAGGTCAGAAATAGGCTTGTCCGGGCTGTAACTTTGTCATGCATCATGAGATTTTGGCACAAATGTTCACCACAATGAGACCGCTTGGCTAATTTTGACCAAACTTCACATGGATGATCCTTAGATGAATGCTTTTTAGATTTGTTAAAATTAAGTCGGCGCTACATCCAAGATGGCTGCCATTACCATATATGGTCGAAACCTTAAAAAATCTTCTTCTCCAGAACCGCTGGACAGATTTCAACAGTTTTTCTTTTAAAAGGATTGCCAACGCCTAATCTATCAAGTTTGTTCAAATAAAGTCCCCGGGGGTCCAAAATTTGTATATTGAGGTTTTGATGTTTTTTATGTAGACATATAGGAAAAAACTTTAAAAAATCTTCTTCTCTGAAACCACAATGCACAAAGCTCTCATGTATTACATGTAGCATCAGCTTATGGTCCTCTACTAAGTTTGTTCAAATGGTGACCCTGGGGTCAAATTTGTCCCCGCCCCGGGGGTCAAAGTTTTACATAGACTTATATAGGATTTTTTTTTTAAAAATCTTCTTCTCGGAAACTACAACAACCAGAAATTTTAATATTTTGCATTTACTATAAGCGTATGGTCCTTTACCAAAATTATTCAAATGGTGACCCTCTGGTCACATTTGGCCCCGCCCCAAGGGTCACGTTTTACATAGACATGTATAGGGAAAAACTTAAAAAATCTTCTTCTCTGAAACTGCAAGATCCAGAGGTTTAATATTTTGCATTTGCTATAAGCTTGTGGTCCTCTACCAAGTTTGTTCAAATGGTGCCCCAGGGGTCACATTTGGCCCCACCCCGGGGGTCACAGTTTTACATAGGCTTGTATAGGGAAAAGCTGAAAAAAGTCTTCTTCTCTGGAACCACATGGCACAGAGCTCTCATGTATTACATTTAGCATCAGCTTATGGTCCTCTACTAAGTTTTTTCAAATGGTGACCCTGGGGTCAAATTTGTCCCCGCCCCGAGGGTCACAGTTTTACATAGACTTATATAGTTTTTTTTTTTAAATCTTCTTCTCGGAAACTAGTACAAGAGCCAGAGGTTTGATATTTTACATTTATTATAAGCTTATGGTCCTTTACCAAGTTTGATCAAATGGTGACCCTGGGGTAACAGTTTTACATAGACATATATATAGGAAACAAAAAAATCTTCCCTGAAACTGCAAGAGCCAGAGGTTTAATATTTTGTATTTACTATAAGATTATGGCCTCTACCAAGTTTGTTTAAATGGTGACCCTGGGGTCAAATTTGACCCCGCCCCCGTGGGTCACAGTGGGTCACAGTTTTACATAGACTTATATAGGAAACACATTAAAGTCTTCTTCTCTGGAACTATAAGAGCCATAGGTTTAATATTTTGCATTTACTATATATACTCTCATGGTCCTTTACCAAGTTTTTTCAAATGGTCACCGTGGGGTCACATTTGGCCTCACCCCAGGGGTCATGTTTTACATAGACTTGTATAGGGAAAAACTTAAAAAATCTTCTTCTCTGAAACCACAAAGCTCTCATATATTACATGTAGCCCTCGGGTCACATTTGGCCCTGCCCAAGGTGTTACACTCTAGCACCTTCATTTTGTATTTTATATTTACCTAACTTTGTCAGTGTCTTTATATCAATGTTATACACAACAGAGCCCACATTTCTTGAACAATCTTAACCAAACTTGCACAGATTGTATATGACCATAAGATTTTGAAGAAGTTTGCTAATGTGCCAGTACTCAGGTGATCGATTTAGGGCCATCTTGGCCCTCTTGTTGGTGGAGTTATGGCTCTTTAAAGGTTTTTGATACAAAACATTTTCAGGGCTAGTTCTCCTGAAGCCCTGGCTGGATTTTAACGAAACTTGACAAGGATGATCAGTATCAAGCCTAGTTGTGCATATTATCGCCATATTCGGGTTAAATGATTTTTGTCAGAGTTATGGCCCTTTAAAGGTTTTAATAGAGAAACATTGTCCAGATTAGTCTGTTCTGAACTCCTTGCTGGATTTCAACGAATCTTGATGAGGATGATCAGTACCAAGCCTAGTTGCACCTGTTGTTGCCGTGTTCTGGTTGAATGAATTTTGGCAGAGTTATGACCCCTTAAAAGTTTTAATACACAAACTTTGTACAGACTAGTTCTCCTGAACGTCTGGCTGGATTTCAATGATACTTGTCAGGGACAATCAGTACCAAGCCTGGTTGCGTATGTCATCACCATGTTCTGGTTGAACGATATTTGATAGAGTTATGGCCCCTTGTGCATAAAATTTATCTTTAGCCAGTAGAGCGTCCACAGGCCCTCTTGGGCCTCTTGTTTGTATTTTTAGCTCGACTGATCATAGATCAGCAGAGCTCCTGCCGTGGTGCGGCGTCCGTTGGTCCATCTAAACTTTTTTTTGTGGCGACTACTCCTTCGAAACTACTTGATGGCTTTTCATGAAACTTCGCAGGAATATTGCTCTTGATGTCTAGTTGATCCTAGCAAATATTCAGGTTGGCCGGAAATTCAAGATGGCCGCCACGGCTAAAAATAGTTTTAGTTATAAAAATCTTTACAAACTTTCATTTAAGCATCATTTATCTTTTATTAGATCACCTGAGCCGAGGCTGGCTTAGGTGATCTATTGGGGTCACTCTTCGTCAGTCGTCTGTCCGTTGTCCGTCGTCATCGTCGTTATCTTTTCTTCAAACAACTTCTCCTCAGAAACTGCTTGGCAATTTTTGACCAAACTTCACATGGATGACTTTTAGATTTGTTAAAATTAGGTCAGCGCGTCATCCAAGATGGCCACCATTACCATATATGGTTGAAACCTTAAAATATCTTCTTCTCAAGAACCGCTGGACAGATTTTAACAGTTTTCTTTTAAAATGATCGCCAATGCCTAGACTATCGAGTTTGTTCAAATGAAGTCCCCGGAGTCAAAGTTTGTATATTGAGATTTTGCATGTTTTTTATAGACTTATATAAAACTTTAAAAAAAAATCTTCTCTGAAACCACAAGGCACAGAGCTTTCATGTATTACATGTAGCATGAGCTTATTATCCTCTTCTAAGTTTGTTCAAATGGTGACCTTGGAGTCTAATTTGGCCCCGCCCCGGGGGTCACAGTTTTACAGAGACTAATATAGGAAAAAATTAAAAAAATCTTCTTCTCTGAAACTGCAAGAGCCAGTTGTTTAATATTTTGCAGTTGCTATAAACTTATGGTCCTCTATCAAGTTTGTTCAAATAGTGACCCTGACGTCAAATTTGGCCCCGCGCCGGGGGTCACAGTTTTACATAGACTTGTATAGGAAAAAAAATAAAATCTTCTCTGAAACTATAAGAGTATCGTCCTTTACCAAGTTTATGGTCCTTTACCAAGTTTGTTCAAATGATGACCCTGGGGTCACATTTGGCCCTGCCCCGGGAGGTCACAGTTTTACATAGGCTTGTATAGGGAAAAACTGAAAAAATCTTCTTCTCTGGAACTGCAAGAGCCAGAGGTTTAATATTTTGCATTTGCTATAAGCTTATGGTCCTCTACCATGTTTGTTCGAATGGTGACCCTGGTGTAAAATTTGGCCCTGCCCCGGGGGATCACAGTTTTACATAGACTTATATAGGAAAAAAATCTTCTCTGAAACTGCAAGAGCCAGAGGTTTAATAATTTGCATTTACTATAAGATTATGGTCCTTTACCAAGTTTTTTCAAATGGTGACCCCGCCCCGGGGGTCACAGTTTTACATAGTTTTGTATGGGGGAAAAACATAAAAAAATCTTCTCTGAAACTGCAAGAGCCAGAGGTTTAATATTTTGCATTTGCTATAAGCTTATGGTCCTCTACCAAGTTTGTTCAAATGGTGACCCTGGGTTCAAATTTGGCCACGCCCTGCGGGTCACAGTTTTACATAGACTTATATAGGAAAAACTACAAGAGCCAGAGGTTTAATATTTTGCATTTACTGTACTTTTAATGTTCTTTACCAAGTGTGTTCAAATGGTGACCCTGGGGTCATAATTGGCCCCGCCCAAGGGGTCACATGTTTTACATAGACTTGTATAGGGAAAAACATAAAAAATCTTCTTTTCTGAAACCACAAGGCACACAGCTCTCATATATTATATGTAGCCCTGGGGTCACATTTGGCCCTGCCCCAGGTGTTACACTCTAGCACCTTCATTTTATATTTGATCTCTACCAAACTTTGTCGGTGTCTTTATATCAATGTTGTTAACACAACAGAGGCCACATTTCTTGAACAATCTTAAACAAACTTGCACAGATTGTATATGACCATAAGATTTCGAAGAACTTCGATAATGTGCCATTACCCAGGTGATCGATTTAGGGCCATCTTGGCTCTCGTTTTTAAGTCCCAGCCCCATTAGGCGAGACATGTGAATCCTTGCGGATTTCTTGTTATTATTGTTTCCTGTTTGGATGCATTTTTTCTTTTGTTAATTTGTCTAAAGTTTGGAAAACTTAAAAAACTTTCTTTTAAGTTGTTAGCATGGAGTTGTGGGTTTAAATTTCGGTTGTTGTATTTTGCACTTGTAAAAAGGTATTGAAAGGAATTTAATGATGAAACCCCTTGATATAAGAGCCATTTTAGCTTGTAGAGCCTCCACAGGCCCTCTTGTTCTCTTGTTTTTTTATTATTATTAATGATCACTAACCCCTGGTCTGATCAAGTTTGCTCATTTGCTCATTTGAAGTCCCTGGGGTCAAAGATGGCTGCAACCCCTGGGTCCAAAGTTTGCATGTAGAAATTTTGCATGTTTTTACATAGACTTACATAAGGAAAAACTTAAAAACATCTTCAATCAGCATTTGTGCCAGGACAATTTTTTCATCATTGCAAAGATCCTCAGGTGGTCGATTCAGGGCCATCTTGGCCCTCTTGTTTTAAAATAACTCTGTTACTCAGATACAAAAATCCATATGGCTTAAATGCGCACTTACATCTACTTGCTAGCAGTAGGTTCCTACAAAAAGTAGGTCAGTATGAAAGACCTTGACCTACTTAACATGCTCTACAAATTGAGTTGATTTCTCGCGCAATAACAGCCATACATCTTTCAAACTTCATACATACTAACATCTACATGGCAAACTATTCCTACTAAAGAAGGTCGGTGAGAATGACCTTGACACATGTTTTATACCCACTGTTGACTTTTTCATGGGACTGACTGCGCTATTAAAATCAGAGCATCTGTGTCCCAGGGACACATTTTCTAGTTTGGTAAAAGTGTTATGAACCTACCTGAGTACCTCTTCAGCACAGAAATGACAGAAATTAACATGCTAAAAATAAAACAACCCTAGAGTAGAAAACCTTATCCACAATACATAACAAATGCAATCTTATATTTACAGTTGTGGCTGTTGTCCTTGCTGACTGTAATAATCCACCTAACATCAACAATACCCAACTTACATTGGCTGGTTCCCCACTGTTTCCAGAAAACACCACGGCCGAATATCGCTGTAAATCGGGTTACACCGAAGCAGGAACCAGTAGAATATTCACTTGTACTGGAGGCTCATGGGTAGGTCAATACAGCTGTGATGAGATCTACTGTGGTTATGTGGAGACTCCAGAAAATGGCAAGGTGACAAACACTCCAACCTACAAGGTGGGTACCATCATCGCGTTTGATTGCAATGAGGGTTACGACTTGATTGGTCGGGCCAATCTGGTCTGCAGGATAGACGGTAATTGGAATTACCCAGCACCTAAATGTAACCCAAAGATGTGTGGAGACTTTGGAGATATTGCCAATGGGGAAACCTACCAAGTGGCTTATAATGATTTGAGAAATAGCTATAAAAGTGTTGTAACATTGGATTGTAATCCGAATTACATTCTGAGTGGTTCCCGTACTGTTACATGTGGTGCTGATGGGAATTGGGGTACCAAACCCAAGTGTGAAAGAATATCCTGTCCTCCATATCCAGGGATGAACTCGTCTTGCATTGCAGAAAGTGAATTGATGACTGATGGGACCACACTGTATTTGTTTTGTAAACAAGGAGATGATGTTTCTGTGACTAAAACTGGAGACGAGGTTGTTTATTGTGAAAATAATGCGTGGGATGATAGTGGTACACAGGTGGCATGTTTCTGTGACTGCAAGATCGATGCAGATCTCAATCTTGTATATCTGAATAATCTCAATCAAAAAGGCTTTCTAAAGCACGGGGACGAGTTGGATTGGAGCTGTAAAAAGAATGCATTGAAGAATGGAACTGGAAAAATTGTTTGTAATGACGGAAAAGCGGGAACTCCTATTTGTGCCTCGTCCATCACTCCAAAAACCCCAGTCCTTCCCTCTTTTCCTACTTACGCAATTATTATAATTGTCATAGCTGTTTTATCATGTATAGTTGGAGCTGTAATTTTCCTTCTATATTTAAAAATGAAAAAAAAACGAGGGGAAGAATATGGTACAAATAATGCCTTGCTGGAAGTACCAACCAGTACTCCAGCTAAAGTGGGTACTTCCAGCTAAAACGATAGATAAGCCCAAGGAACATTTTGGATGGAGAGACTTGGAGACTGAAGTAAGCAAATAGAAAAATCAGGAAAATTTGAAGCAAGGATGCATGCACCTAGCTAAGCTTGGACGATAAAAGTAATTTTAGATAAAAATAATTTTATAAACACATTGTAAAAATACAAGGTTAAATAATAGTTACTATATTTCTAAAGTAATTTTACTAATTTGGACTCGCCATCTCAAAATATGTTGAGTCACTTGATAAATTTACAGAGTCCCTTTAAGACGACAATTTAAAGGAGAGACATTGGAATGATAACTAATTTGAAGTTAACAAACACAATTCTTCTCCTCAAATCTCAGAGTGAGAATTGTTAGCCGCATTATAGACACAGAGTGACTGGTGCGTTTGTTCCCCTCGGTGACTCCAGTACTCGATATTAAATCTGCCAACATGGTCCGTATCAATCTATCTCACCTGAACTCCATAATTGACTCGCTAGCCCCGTGTGGTTTACTGTTACCGGGTGTAATCCCGCTAGATGGTTTGTTCCCCTCGATGACTCCAGTAATTTGATATTAAATCTGCCAACATGGTATCACTGTGTGGTTACCCGATGTAGAATAGAACCACTGCAAATCCCGTTAGAGGCAAAGGGGAAGAACACCCCCAACCTTCATGTTTGTCATTATTTTTTTTCAGGTTCATGAAACGTTAATCGTGACCCAGAATAGTACCATACAGGGCTAGAAATTAACATTTTTAGTTTACTAGACCACCGGTCTAGTAGTTGTCTAGTAGTTGGGTAAAATCACTAGACCTGCTCAAAATTTACTAGCCCAATATAATATTCAACAGAAAATACTATTTTAATTCAAGTTTCGGTTTCTTTATACGAGTTTTACATTTATTGGAACTTTGGAAATATCAGGTTTTTAAAAGACCTATTAGGTTAGACAGTGCTGTCACTACATAATCTATCGATTTATAATTTATTTCTTATTTGAATAATTTTTGTTACTAGCCCATCAGGACTACCCCAGACACAGAATTTGCTAGCCCGGCAGCATTTTTGCTAGCCTCGGCTACAGGACTTTTGCTAATTTCGAGATCTACCATAGTATTTGCAGCAACTCTGCAGTTCTGCAGGTTAGGTATTGTTGTTTGTGGCGCTTGTTTCAGCCAAAGGTTTTTCTGCAGTAGTTGAGCAATTTAAAAAATACATCAACTATATATCATTAGAACTGGCATATAACTTCAGTTAGCCTTATATTTTGCTATAAAACTTTCAGGACTTCTTAACAGTTTAAAACCATTTTTGGATAAAAATTAAAAAAAAAAGAAGTTTTCAATTTTTTCATGCAGCAGAATTTTGCATTGAAAATGCCCCACTAAAAACAGCTCGTGCATGAAATTTTTATTTCTCCACTGATTTTGAAAATTAAGGTATTATTATTTACCACTAAAAAGTCTGTTTCACTGATATACAACTTACTTAGGTACTAGATGATTTTTAGCTCTACTGGCCAGGGGCCAGAAGAGCTTATTGGATGGCGAGTTGTCCGTCGTCCGTCCGTCGTTAACTTTTGTCTCGTTAAGACGATAGGGCCTTCATCTCTCATCCGATCTTTATCAAACTTTACCAGATTGGTAATATCAATAAAAGCTCGGACAAGTTCGAAAACCAGCCAGATTGGACCAGTAACAGCGGAGTTATGTCCCTTGATTTAGTTAAAATCGCTATATTTTGCCTCGTTAACATGATAGGGCCTTTATTTTTCATCCGATCTTTACCAATCTATACCAGATTGTTAATATCAATGAAAGCTCGGACAAGATCGAAAACCAGCCAGATCGGACCAGTAACAGCGGAGTTATGGCCCTTGAATTAATTAAAAATGCTATATTTTTCCTCGTTAAGACGATAGGGCCTTCATTTTTCATCCAATCTTTACTAAACTGTATCATATTGTTAATAGCAATGAAAGCTCCGACAAATTTGAAAAACAGCCAGATTGGACCATTTACACAGGAGTTGTGGCCCTTGATTTTCTGAAAAATGCTATATTTTGGCCTCAGTAAGACGAAAGGGCCTTCATTTGGACGGATTTCAGTGAAACTTTTCAGGGATGATCAGTACCAAGCCTAGTTGTACATATCATCACCGTGTTCAGGTTGAATGATTTTGGTGGAGTTATGTCCCTTTAAAGGTTTTAATACACATACTTTGTCCAGACTAGTTCTCCTGAACCCCTGTCCAGATTTAAACAAAACTTTTTAGGGATGATCAATTCCAGGTCTAGTTGTTGAAATCATCACCGTGTTCCGGTTGAATGATTTTTGGCAGAGTTATGGCCCTTTAAAGGTTTTAATACACAAAATTTGTCTGGACTAGTTCTCCTGAACCCCTCGCCAGATTTCAACGAAACTTTACGGGATGATCAGCACCCAGCCTAGTTGTGCATATCATCGTCGCGTTCCAGTTTACCGATTTTTGGCAGAGTTATGGCCCTTTAAAGGTTTTTGATGCCAAACATTTTCCGGGCGAATTCTCCTGAACCCCTGGCTGGATTTCAGCTGAACTTGACAAGGATGATCAGTATCAAACCTAGTTGTGCATATCATCGCCATATTCCGGTTGAATTATTTTTGGCAGAGTTATGGCCCTTTAAAGGTTTTAACAGACAAACTTTGTCCAGATTAGTCTCTTCTGAACTCCTTGCCGGATTTTTTTGACGGATTTCAGCGAATCTTGGTGGGGATGATCAGTACCAAGCCTAGTTGCACCTATTATTGCCGTGTTCTGGTTGAATGAATTTTGGCAGAGTTATGACTCCTTAAAGGTTTTAATACACTAACTTCAGAATAGTTCTCCTGAACGTCTGGCTGGATTTCAACAAAACTTGGCAGTGATGATCAGTACCAAGCCTAGTTGCGTATGTCATCGCCATGTTCCGGTTGAATGATATTATACATAAACTTTATGTTTAGCCATTTATGTTTAGCCAGTAGAGCGTCCACAGGCCCTCTTGGGCCTCTTGTTTGTCTAAAAAGTCCAAAAAAACTTTGGCTGAAACAATCGCCCCAAACAAAAGGCTGATTCTCCATATTTTATCAAAATGTAAATGGAGGATGAGCCTGGCATGTTCATTTTTGTTTGGCTGATGGCACCGTATAACTTTTCTTGTGTTGGTGCGCCGTAATAACACTATTCAATTCTTTAAATTGAGAAAAGAGACTAAAATAAGATGATTGCATACATGTTATCAAATAACTAAAACAACAATGAAAACAAAAATCAAGCATCAGAAAGCAAAAGAAATTCCATTGAAACAGTTCTGAAAAAAATTAGGGTTTTATTCTCTTCTGTACTGGATGACCTTTGGTGTAAAAATTAAATTGATTAAAACCATCTTACCATAGTTATTATATCAAGTTTATCCTTAACTAACAGGATGAATAGTTGATCTCTTTTTTTTTTTTTATAAAAAAATGAACATAAAGCAAGATTGTGGAGTGTTTTAAACCCATATTTTTTTAACTTCAGTGATTTTTTTACCTTTTTTTAAAGGTACCTCTACCTTTTCAATTGGGAAAATTCAGCAGCATTTTTACTAAATTGGAAAAATTTCTAAATTCAATAATCAGTATGGTCCATATAGAAAACAAACAACTTTGAAGGTTTTATTGCTCAGAACATGTTTAGCTTGACTGATCAGAGATCAGCAGAGCTTATGCCATGGTGCGGCATCCATCTGTCCGTCCGTCTGTCTGTCCGTAAAGTTTTATTTGTAGCGACTACTCCTCTGAAACTACTGGATGGATATTCATGAAACTTTACAGAAATGTTGCCCATGAAGTCTAGATTTTTAAAATAGAAGTTTGTAGCGACTACTTCTTGAAAACTATAAGTGATATTGATATCAGACTTTTTCTAAAATGATCAGCATGACATGGTGTTGGTCGTTGTCAAAAATTGTTTTGATTCGACGTTAAACATGGCTGCCAGCGGCCATCTTTGTTTACATAGAGTTACATAGTAAAAACTTGTAGTGACTACTCCTCTGAAACTCCTTGGCGGATTTTCATGAAACTTTAAAAGAATGTTGCTGTTGATGTGTAATTGATCCTAGCAAAATTTCAGATCGACCAGAAATTCAAGATGGCTGCCACAGCTAAAATTAGATTCTTAAAAAATAAGGTTGTAGTGACTACGTCTTGAAATCTATAAGTGATATTGATATGGGACTTTTTCTAAAATGATCAGCATGACATGATGTTGGTCCTTGTCAAAAATCATTTTGATTCGATGTTAAACATGGCTGCCAGCGGCCATCTTTGTTTACAAAGAGTTATATAGTAAAAACTTGTAGCGACTACTCCTCTGAAACTACTTGGCTGATTTTCATGAAACTTTACAAGAATGTTGCTCTTGATGTGTAATTGATCCTAGGGGGGCACTCCACAGTTTAATGTACATTTCTCAATCATCAAACCCATGACAAGCTCTTAGCCTGAATCCTTGAGCAAAAATAAATCACATCATTGTGTCATACATTTCTTAGAAGACAATAAAATTACCCATGTTTCCATACCAAATAAAAGTATCAAAAAGCATTTTCTGTACAACTTTAGTCCCATTTCTTTAAGATTACCCCACCCCTTAAAACATGATAAAAATGCAATTTTAGCAATATTTCAAATGTCAATAAATAAAATAAATTTTTTTCCTACACATATCAGTGTCATGTCTGCACTCATAATGCTCTTGCATATCAGGAAATGCTAAATTTTACATACCTAGTCCGGCATTTTAAAAAGTTATTCGACGCTGATCTCCTCGTCAGTGAAAATCAGCCATTTTAACTACTTTTAGGAAGTTTTTGATTGGTTCACATTTTTCTATTTATAGCCTCCAAAAAACCCAAAGAATGCATATTCCAATACACCAAAATAAACTTAGAAGTAATCAAAACTGAAAAAAACATCAAACATGTGCTTCATAATTATTATAAAGACCATCCATGGACCTAAAAGATGCTTAGTTGATTTCTTTCTGATTTACACCATGGACATTCATGCGAAACTGAGGAGTGCCCCCTTAAGGGAAAGTTGTCCGTTAAAAAAAATTGAAACGCCCCTTTTTCCATTTCGCGAATTTATTCCGGATGTCTTGACATACGTATTATTGCGATTGTCCAAAAATTGGCCTAACAGCACCTTTTTAAGATAACACTGAAATAGCCTTTTTAACAGCTTTTTTGCAAACTTTTTTCTTTCGGTCTGTTTTTTTCCATAGCATGAAAAAGGTCTGAAATTTGCAATCAGAAGTCATTTCCTCTCTAAAAAGTTGCCTCCTATAACCCGATTTATATAAAGCCGTTATCTTATGCGATTTTTTTTTATTTTAACGCGACACGACATAATGACGTCATGTGACATGACGTCACCCCACATGCTATTCTATGTTTAACGTCATTTTACTATGACATCAAAATACCATAGCAACCAGTACTTAAATGGGACATTACCATTAGCAAACTGTACATATATAGAAACAGTGTTATGGCAAACCCAAGAATTACACCAATGGTTAGTTTTTAAATGGCAAAAAGCCCACCTCAAACTTAGAAAATCCTACTAAAATTGCATATACCAACCGCAAGACACATGGGATCTTGAGATATCGCAAGTTAGATATCTCAAGATAAGTTGCGATACATCTTGAGAAATTGTAAGACATATCTCTATTTATTTTGTGATATCAATGACTCAAGACACATTGAGATATCTCAAGATAATTATCTCAAAACAACTTAAGATATCTCAAGACAGCTATCTCAAGATAACTTGAGATATATTGAGATATCTTGAGATTAATTGAGATATCTCAATACAAATATCTCAATATAAACTGAGATATCTCAAGATAAAATGTGATATCTCAACATGGAGTATCTCAAGATAAATTAGACATATATCGAGATATCTCAAGATACGGTGCATCGCGGAGTATTACAATATACATATTTTACCGAGGTGTTCATAATCTGGGTTTTGTAGCAATGCGGGTTTGCCTTATCGACAAATTACATTCTAACCGAAGTAGTTCTCTTCGCAAACAAACCGAATGGTAACAAACTTTGAAAATATGTTGAAATACAGACAAAAAATCCTTCATTTGACTGTTTTAGTAAAAAAAGGTTTGACCCTTAAGGGGGCACTCCACAGTTTAATGTACATTTCTCAATCATCAAACCCATGACAAGCTCTTAGCCTGAATCCTTGAGCAAAAATAAATCACATCATCATTGTGTCATACATTTCTTAGAAGACAATAAAATTACCCATGTTTCCATACCAAATAAAAGTATCAAAAAGCATTTTCTGTACAACTTTAGTCCCATTTTTTTAAGATTACCCCACCCCTTAAAACATGATAAAAATGCAATTTTAGCAATATTTCAAATGTCAATAAATAAAAATAAAAAATTTTCCTACACATATCAGTGTCATGTCTGCACTCATAATGCTCTTGCATATCAGGAAATGCTAAATTTTACATACCTAGTCCGGCATTTTAAAAAGTTATTCGACGCTGATCTCCTCGTCAGTGAAAATCAGCCATTTTAACTACTTTTAGGAAGTTTTTGATCGGTTCACATTTTTCTATTTATAGCCTCCAAAAAACCCAAAGAATGCATATTCCAATACACCAAAATAAACTTAGAAGTAATCAAAACTGAAAAAAACATCAAACATGTGCTTCATAATTATTATAAAGACCATCCATGGACCTAAAAGATGCTTAGTTGATTTCTTTCTGATTTACACATGGACATTCATGCGAAACTGAGGAGTGCCCCCCTAGCAAAATTTCAGATCAACCAGAAATTCCAAGATGGCTGCCACAGCTAAAAATAGATTCTTAAAAAATAAGGTTGTAGTGACTAATTCTTGAAAACTATAAGTGATATTGATATGGGACTTTTTCTAAAATGATCAGCATGTCATGATGTTGATCCTTGTCAAAAATCGTTTTGATTCGACGTTAAACATGGCTGCCAGCGGTCATCTTTGTTTACAAAGAGTTATATAGTAAAAACTTCAGTGATTTTTTTACCTTTTTTTAAAGGTACCTCTACCTTTTCAATTGGGAAAATTCAGCAGCATTTTTTTCTAAATTGGAAAAATTTCTAAATTCAATAATCAGTATGGTCCATATAGAAAACAAACAACTTTGAAGGTTTTATTGCTCAGAACATGTTTAGCTTGACTGATCAGAGATCAGCAGAGCTTATGCCATGGTGCGGCATCCATCTGTCCGTCCGTTTGTCTGTCCGTAAAGTTTTATTTGTAGCGACTACTCCTCTGAAACTACTGGATGGATATTCATGAAACTTTACAGAAATGTTGCCCATGAAGTCTAGATTTTTAAAATAGAAGTTTGTTGCGACTACTTCTTGAAAACTATAAGTGATATTGATATCAGACTTTTTCTAAAATGATCAGCATGACATGGTGTTGGTCGTTGTCAAAAATCGTTTTGATTCGACGTTAAACATGGCTGCCAGCGGCCATCTTTGTTTACATAGAGTTACATAGTAAAAACTTGTAGCGACTACTCCTCTGAAACTACTAGGCGGATTTTCATGAAACTTTATAAGAATGTTGCTCTTGATGTGTAATTGATCCTAGCAAAATTTCAGATCGACCAGAAATTCAAGATGGCTGCCACAGCTAAAAATAGATTCTTAAAAAATAAGTTTGTAGCGACTACTTCTTGAAAACTATAAGTGATATTGATATGGGACTTTTTCTAAAATGATCAGCATGACATGATGTTGAATTGAGTCGAACATTATTTTGATTCGACGTTAAACATGGCTGCCAGTGGCCATCTTTGTTTACATAGAGTTATATAGTAAAAACTTGTAGCGACTACTCCTCTGAAACTGCTTGACGGATGTTCATGAAACTTCACAGGAATGTTGCTCTTGATGTCTAGTTGATCCTAGAATTTTTTTATATCGATGCGACTTTTAACATGGCCGCTAGCGGCCATCTTTGTTTACATAGATTTATATACTAAAAACTTCATGAAACTTCACAGGAATGTTGCTCTTGATGTCTAATTTTTTTTTAGGTCGGCCGGAAATTAAGATGGCCACCATGGCTAAAAACAGATTTTTAAAAAAAAGTTTGTAGCGACTACTTCTTGAAAACTGTGAGTGATATTGATATGGCACTTTTTCTAAAATGATCAGCATGACATGATGTTGATCCTTGTCGAAAATTACTTTGAATCAAAATTAAACCTGGGCACCAGTGGCCATCTTTGTTTACATAAGAGTTTGTATAGTAAAATTGACTACTCCTCTGAAACTACTAGACGGATTTTCATGAAACTTCACAGGAATGTTGCTCTTGATGTCTAGTTGATCCTAGCACAATTTCAGGTCGGCCGGAAATTCAAGATGGCCACCACGGCTAAACATAGATTTTTAAAAACAAGTTTGTAGCGACTACTTCTTGAAAACTATAAGTGATATTGATATGGGACTTTTTCTGAAATGATCAGCATGACAAGATGTTGATCCTTGTCGAAAATTATTTTGATTCGACATTAAACATGGCTGCCAGTGGCCATCTTTGTTTACCTAGAGTTATATAGTAAAAACTTCAACTTGTAGCGACTACTCCTCTGAAACAACTTGACAGTTTTTATGAAACTTCATAGGAATGCTGACCTAGCTATCAAAATCTATCAGTAGGAATGCTGACCTAGCTATCAAAATCTATCAAGGTCATTGACCTCTTGTTTTACTACTGTAATTAAATCTTTTAAAAAGACAGTTTTATTTATTTTTTGTCCTTTATGCTTTAAACATGTCCACAAGCGCTTCCATGTCTGCCTATGTGAGGTCCTTATCCATTTGGCGTATTCACTTCATTCCCCTTTGACTTGAGAAAAGATGGCCCAGGAGGATCACACGATTCAGTCGAACTCGTAGGAGTAGGACACTCGACAAGAGATTCACTCGTCACGCTCGAAAGTTGGGTAGGTCAGACTGGGTAGGTGGGGTAATTTCACTTGCAGTAACTACAGACATTTCTGACGAAGTCTGTTCGTCATCACCCGTGATCTGATTCAGCTTTTTAAACACAGAGCTAATGCTCTGTAAGCCCTTTGCATCATTCATTTTAACCTTTTATAGGTAATATTTTGAATTATGGGACATGTCGTTTGTTGATATCAGAGCAAATCTTGGTTAAAGAACACCTTTCGTAATCGTATCGTATAAATACTATGCTACGATAAAGCGTTCGATCGATTCTGGTGACAAAATATATATGCGTCCATTGGATAGTTGGTACCTGCGCGCGACTACAAGGTGGGGGTAAAAGCGTTGGATGTTCTCGATAATGAACTATCTATTCAGCTCTTGATCACATACCACTGTTGATTTGGGGCTTCTGATTGGTTGAAAGAAGTATAGGGTCTATTAGGGCATATAGTCAGATTGTAAGGTAGATTCTGATTGGATTAAATTATCCAAATCATAACAAATCCCCGTAAAACATCCAAAAAATATATTTCCAACATAAAACATGTTCATTTAGGATATTTTGACTGAAATTTGTATTTTTATGGGTACAATTGTACTGAGAGTAAATTTGCAAAAAGTAAAATTTCTTTGCTGCCATTCTGGGGTGCCCACCTTCAGTGCAATATTAGAGACTGAAAGCATTACAATACTCCCAATTTGCTGGTCATTTTTGAGTGTCTCTAAGATAGTTCTTTAATTTTTTTTAGGTTTTATCATCCGTTCTGATATAGAAATAGGGGTTGTAGGCCAAAAGGCTATAATGGAGGCCTATGGGAAATGCAATAGTGGTATATGACCTCTTGATTATTTTTATCAAGGTGCAGTATGGCTTTTTCCCCAGCCTGATAGTACGACAATATCGGTTTTCACGAAAATTAAAATGTAATACGCTTACGGAAAGCTCTTTTACCAATATTTAATATTTTTATTTAACCTTTTGATTGGGAAAATATGACTTTGGATTGGGACAATATGACGTTTTTTTGGGAAAATACAGTCGATTTTTGCTTGGGGAAAGTGCCGATATTCGGCGGTAAAAATAACCAAAAAAAATCACTGAACTTATTGTTCATACATTTGGAGCTTAACTTGTTCTCTGTACAGCGATTTTAGATAACTCCACTGTAAATATATAGAGTTTAATAACCATTGTTTTTGAGATACGGGAAATATCTCCCGAGGTAGAGAAATGGCCCCGATATAAGAACGAGTACATAAATGTTGAATTAAATAATATACTATCAATTCTACACATTGTTTGGAAAATCATTAATGCCGTCTGCTATTTTGCCATTTACAAAACTTGTTCTGATGGATTTAGGGAAACTAGCTTTGTAAAGTTTTTAGCCCTACTGATCAGAGATCAGCAGAGCTTATGCTGTCGTCCGTCTGTCCGTGAACCTTTTTTTGTAGCGACTACTCCTCTGAAACTACTGGATGGATTTTCATGAAACTTTACAGAAATGTTGCCCATGAAGTCTAGGTGATCCTTGCAAAAAATTGTGTTGATGTGAAATCTCAGATGGCCGCCAAAGCTAAAAATAGATTTTCAAAAAGTTTGTAGCGACTACTTCTTGAAAACTATAAGTGATATTGATATGGGAAATTTTCTGAAATGATCAGCATGACATGATGTTGGTCCTTGTCGAAAATCGTTTTGATTTGACATTAAACATGGCTGCTAGCAGCCATCTTTGTTTACATAGTTATATAGCAAAAAATTGTAGCGACTACTGCTCTGGAACTACTTGACGGATGTTCATGAAACTACACAGGAATGTTGCTCTTGATGTCTAATTGATCCTAGCAAAATTTAAGGCCAGCCAGAAATTCAAGATGGCCGCCACAGCTAAACAGATTTTAAAAAATAAATTTGTAGTGAGCACTCCTGAAAACTGTAAGTGATATTGATATGAGACTTTTTCTAAGATGATCAGCATGACATGAGGTTGGTCCTTGTCGAAATTTATTTTATTAAACGTTAAACATGGCTGCCAGCGGCCATCTTTGTTTATATAGAGTTATATGGTAAAAGCGTGTAGCCACTACTCCTCTGAAACTACTTGACAGATTTTCACGAAACTTTACAGGAATGCTGATCTAGCTATCATAAACCTATCAATAGAGCTTCAAGGTCATTGACCTCTTGTTTAAAAAACATAATTAAAAATAAAATACATGTATATCAAGACTTGATTTTTGTGTCGAAAGATACAGTTTGTTACTGTTTTTAATTAAAACCTATACACACTTATAAATGCGTGTGATTTGATCATTAAAAACAAGACGAGGCGTTTCTCATTTTTAGATTTTCTCTGTTTTCAAGAAATGAAATTGTCTGTTGATGCGCACATCCGAGAAGTCATTGAGTCCAATGAAGTGGTCATTGGTAATACAGGCCTGTGGTTAATGGTATAATATTGTTAGTTTAACATTGTACATGTGTATATACATTTGTTAATTTCAGTTACTACATTGCCACGTATGAGGCGCCATACGTGACTATATATTGTAAGATAAATATATACGTTGTGTGTAAAATATATATACTGAATACAAAAATATATATGATACAGACAAATATATACGGTACTCTGAGATATATATATTGAATACAAAATATATATGATACAGACAAATATATATGTTACTCCGAAATATATATATTCTGTCCAAAAATATATATCATAAAAATATATATGTTACTCCTAGAAATATATATTCTGAAAAATATATATTCTGTTTTTAAATATATATTGTAGACGCAAATATATACGTCGGTCTCAATATATGTTTTACCTAATTTATATATTGTAGACGCAAACATTTATATGTTATACCGAAAAATATATTCGGTTTATAAAAATATATTGTCTGTGTTAATATATTTGAGATGGAAATAAATAGTTTCTCTAAAATAAATATATTGTAGACACAAATATATCAATGAAATATCGATAAATAAATGGTGCGAACTTCTGGGTGACCGAAACTAAATACATATTTGTTTTCCAAATATATATATATGCCTTCTGCAAATATATACGTTGGCATAGACTGTGCTGCAAATTTATACGTTGGCGTAGACTGCTACACTGTCCCGTTTTTCAAACTCGAGACAAGTCAAATTTAAAGAGCGTATTTCCCAGCGTCCGAGAAGTGTTCCGCATGTTGGAGTTTGTTTACCACGAAAACATAACAAATCCGCAAAAAATGGATGACCAAACGTCTAACGTGCGAAGAACTATTGATGATTTTTTTTTTCTTCTTCTTCTTCTTCTTCTTCTTCTTCTTCTTCTTCTTCTAATGTGCCGGGTTCCTCCGGAACATACTCGCACATGTGGTGAACTAAGTACAAGTGGTGAACGGTCCAAGTGCAGTTAAAAACAGGTTAAAAACATCTCTGATTGGGGTCTACGCAATCCCCGAAGTCGAGCAGAATGTTGTTTTGTTGTTTGTCTTTTAGACCGGATGATGGCTCTCACAGGATCTCTTCTTTCTAAACCCATGCTGTCTTTCAGATAGAATATTATTTCTTTCACCAGTTGTTAAGCAACCCGCAATTTCAGACCTTGGTTCAGACCTCGTTAGTGTAATAGCCAGTATCTCGAGTATGCTGATATTGAAATACGTGACTGCGATAATAATCATACTTTGTCTAAAAGTAGTTTTGTTATACAAGAAACTGTCGTGACATATCAGATTCGTTGATGCACCATCTTCTTACCAACGTATTGATCACGTAAACCGTATCCCCCACCCTCCGTTCCACCACCTCAATAATGTTTATATTATCCGAATGCATCAGGCGCGTGGCCTCGGCTGGCATGGCTCAGTAGGCAGATTTGTAACCGGATGTCCCGGGTTCAATCCTCCGTGGTGCCACAGATTCGTCAGTGTTCTTGGGCAAAACACTTTCCCTTAGCCTCATCCGTCGGATGGAGACCTAAACCGGGCGGTCCTGTGTATCGGTCTATCCTCCGAGCACGTTAAAGAACCATAGGAATATATTCGATACTAAGAGTAGGACATGGTTCCCGGATTCCTGTGTATCCTTCCCCTCTCTCTGGGGCGGCTCTAAATAACCTATACTGTGTTGATAAGCCGTTAAACAACATTCAATTCGTCAGAGGGAGAGATAAAATGATTCATGTTTCCGACTGAACTGTTTAGCATTGCATTGAATCGTTTCAAGTTCGATTAAATGGTTTGAAAAAACACTCCGGATTATTTCACAAAGCATCGGATTGTTTTAAGTTTGATTAAATGGTTTTAAAAAAAGTAGTGAATCATTAAATAAAGTTACATTGAATTAAATATAATACCGATGAATTAATTCATCTTTGACTGGATGATTTATTAAAAACATACTTTTGACGGTAATCGCCACCCATGAAAAACGGGACAGTGTAGCAGTCTACGCCAACGTATATATTTGCACCACAGTCTGTGCCAACGTATTTATTTGCTACAAACTCGCTCATTTCCGTAGATCGTCGGAAATAATTATTTTTGAAAAAAAAAAGGTTGAGGCAGTTCAGATCAATATATTTGGAAAACTAATATTTATTTAGTTTCGGTCACCCAGAAGTTTGCACCATTATTTATCGATATTTCATTGATATATTTGTGTCTGCAATATATTTATTTTAGAGAAACTATTTATTTTCATCTCAAATATTTTCATCTTCAATATATTAAGACTGACAATATATTTTTTATAAAGCGAATATATTTTCAGTAAAACATATAAATGTTTGCGTCTACAATATATGAATTAGGGGAAAAAATATTCAGAGTAATGTATATATTTGCGTCTGCAATATATATTTA
Source organism: Cyrtodaria siliqua (assembly GCA_037043455.1). Classification (NCBI taxonomy): domain Eukaryota; kingdom Metazoa; phylum Mollusca; class Bivalvia; order Adapedonta; family Hiatellidae; genus Cyrtodaria; species Cyrtodaria siliqua. The sequence continues at coordinate 117,285 of JAWPHD010001326.1, forward strand.
CAAACAGAATATATATTTCTAGGAATAACATATATATTTGTGTGATATATATTTTTGGATAGAATATATATATTTCGTAGTAACGTATATATTTGTCTGTATGATATATATTTTGTGTTCAATATATATATTTCGGAGTACCGTATATATTGTGTTGTGTAAAATAATTGTATATTGAGCATTGAGCGCATAATAATTTGTTGTAGCTATTTTAAACTTTTTGCTTGTATTTTGTCAAAGATAGTAAACAGTATACATATATTTGCCATGTTTTCATTGTAGTTAATAACATATAAATGTAAATGAGGCTCTGGAGGGGTATAACAATTTAACAGTGGTCATATTTGAAAGTAATCAAAATCATTTCACAATGTAAGTAATACTAAAGTTCATATTTACATTGAGCCGAAAGAAAATGCTTCAAACAGGACAGGCACATTTTTTATTATTTAAAAATCTTGACTTAAAGGGACACATGGCAGTCTTTTATTTATTTTTTTACTTTTTCTGCAAAATTAGCATGTTTGCAATCATGGCTTCAAGAGACATACAGTTATCTTTATATTTGTTTAAAACCCGCGACATCCGGTTAGTTTTTCTACAAAACTTGCTCATTATTAATTACTATTTGAAAAACTCAAAAGCTAATTGTTTTTGAATATCAGTATTACTTTATATTGTTGATTTTATGTTTATTCTGGTTTGTGTTTAACTACGAGTATGCTGATGCTGTTTGATAAATATCTCTCTCCATCTGGCTTATGTTCAGAGTGCAGTGCCAAATAAGTGTCTATCACTTCTTCTGCTTTCATCAAATGAAAGATCTGTATTTTTTATACACCCATCCATCTTACACCCATCCATCTTTGGATGGGATATATCATGGCCTGACATTGTCCGTCTGTCTGTCTGTCCGTTAGCTTTTAGCTGTCAATTTTTTGTGGCTAATAACTTTAAAAGTATTAGGCATTCAAGAATGAAACTGTGTATATATCTTTCTCGTGATTCAATGAAACTTTCTTTTTTGATTTCCTTTGAAAAAGATGTACATGGAAGATGAGCCTAGCATATTCATGCCTTTTAGGCGCCATATAACCTTTTCATGTGTTGGTGCGCCTTAAAACCCCAATTCAATTCAATTGAAAAAGATTTAATCTGTTATTTAACCTTGCCTTTCAGTTCTTAGTTATCTGTGCTAAGGCTTTGAAACTTAAAATGAATACCCTTCTTTACTCACAATATCTAATAGGCCCATATATGTAATTCATAACTGAATATTTTTGAGTTGTGTCCCTTAGAAAACGGTTTAACTTGAAACTTAACCCGCTACATATATATATATATAATGGACTGTTCTTTCTTTGAATTAAGGCCATTCCTTTTATGTGACAAAGGGGTGTTTTGGGGGAAATGACTGATCAGAGCCAGACATTGTAAACCTTGTTTACAATGGATGCACATTGTAAACCCTGTTTACAAAGGATGCCATTGTAAACCCTGTTTACAAAGGATGCAAAGGCTATTATAGTCTCTTGTCTTATCCCTTTTTTGTGGGATGTAAAAGAATTACTTGAATTATGTTCAAGATGTACTTGAATTTTGACGAGTATTGTTCATGCCTCTTCAATATGCATTTATCTTAATATCACATCTTTGAAGTTTGAAGTTAAATCATGCATTATTTTATGTTGTAAATAACTATGGTGCACCATTACTGTGTGCCTTTTGTATATTTTATATTTAAAGTAATATTTTTTATCTGAACATGCTTTTGAAAGAAGCTCTTTAGATCAAAGGTCAACAGAGCTTATTGTATGGGGTGTCGTCCATCTGCCAGCTTTCTGGCATGGCCCAGTTGAAAGCATGATTGAATTTACATCTGGAGGAACCCGGTTCAGGCCCTACTGGTGCCACATCTGGAGGAACCCGGTATAGGCCCTACTGGTGCCACATCTGGAGGAACCAGGTTCTGGCCCTACTGGTGCCACATCTGGAGGAACCCGGTTCTGGCCCTACTGGTGCCACATCTGGAGGAACCCAGTTCAGGCCCTACTGGTGCCACATCTGGAGGAACCCGGTTCATGATCATTTTGTCTGTCCGTCACACTTTAACCTGCAACCTAACCTAACTATGGCCATAACTTGAAGTATTTGACCTATGTTTATGAAACTTCACACACATATTCATCTTAGCACACAGAATATTGTTACCTATGACCGATAAACTCTTGACTTTCATTTTGGCAGAGTTATGTCCCCCCTTTTCATAAAACTTTAACCGACAACCGAACGTAGCTCATAACTTGGCAATATATTGACCTATGGTCATGAAACTTTATACAGTTTTTCCTTTAATATCAATTATTCAATGCAGATTTATGCCCCGATTTCATAAACTTAAACACTTTAAAAAAACCTGCTCCATAATGCATGAAGGATTGCATCCCGTCTTCAAACTTTATAGTCCCATGTGGTTCCCGGGGCAAAGAATAGGGCCACTGCAGATCCCTTTGTAGTTGTAGGCAGAGTGGTAGAATCTCCACAAATTCATGTTCATTTTATCATATTTTGTTCATTTTCTTTCAAGGTCTTCATCATGATCCCTGCATTGTTTCAGGTGCCATCTTGCTCACATCAAAAGAGCAGTGGCAGAAAAACAATAAACGTGGCTCCAGCGTAAATGGAGTTTCTACGATAGAATTTGCAGCAACTGCAGTTCAGGGTGAGAAGGTTCTAGGCCCATTTTCCATATTTTATCTCGATGTACATGGAGGATGAGCCTGGCATGTTCATGCCTGTTAGGCGCCATATAACCTTTCATGTGTTGGTGCGCCTTAAAACTTTATTGTTTGATTGTACTTGCTGAAATAAGCACACGGCTGGCGACACACAAAATCCTTCTAGTTTAAATATATTTAAGCAGATGTAAAGTTACAAGGATAATAGAATACATTCAGGTGTTGATTTTCAACTACTTCAAGATTGCAGTGTGTTCCTTTTTAAGATTTTTGTTTTAACGAAGAGGTGACGTGCCTTCCAGGGAACTGCCTGGTCATTTTGTATTTTAGAGGTGCACATTTTAATGTTAAGCTATTTTGATCTCTATGGCCATTGACTAGAGAAGCATATAAAAAATTATGATCGCAGCTTCTCCTTTATCCATCGTTTGGCATGTTCTTGTTTATGCTATAATTACAGAAAACAGTATTCGATTTTCACCAAATTATGCTTCGTTTGTTGCAATGCGATCTAAGAGTTTGATAGTGAGCAATATAACACGTGTGTTATGGCCCTTGAATATGTCAACATAAGAAATTTCTATTTGTGTTTAGTAAATGGTATTTGAGGGGAAAACCAAATTGAGTATTAAAGAATTTGTTCCTAATAACAAATAGTTTGAGTTTTGACAAAATTATTGACTTCAAAGTGCAATATAACCATACTAAATTACTACCAAATTTGGTTTGAAAGTTTAATAATATCTGGTAAGATCCAAAACCTAGCAAAAGCCCGTGAAATATGAATTGATGCACAACCCATGAAAGAACAGGTGGGAGTAAATTTGAGAAAATGGAATGTTGAGTGCTCATGTATATGCAAAATGTATGGAATCTGACCATCTTATTCTTGCATTGCTAGCTTAAATAAATTGATGTATATATGGAATTGTTGTTTTTCGATTTAAATCCAGGTTTGCTTAAGATATTTTTTCATTCTAGTATTTTCGAGTTGGTATCTTGGACATTCTGGACACAAAGTGGAACAAGAATAGCAGTAAAACCAAAGGGTTGTTTGATTTAAATACAGGTTTGCTTAAGATATTTGTTCATTCTAGTATTTTCGAGTTGGTATCTTGGACATTCTGGACACAAAGTGGAACAAGAATAGCGGTAAAACCAAAGGATTCTTCCTGAAGAGAAGAATTAGTGCCTTAAATCCAGGTTTGCTTGAGATATTTTTTCATTCTAGTATTTTCGAGTTGGGATCTTGGACATTCTGGACACAAGTGGAACAAGAATAGCGGTAAAACCAAAGGATTCTTCCTGAAGAGAAGAATTAGTGCCTTAAATCCAGGTTTGCTTGAGATATTTTTTCATTCTAGTATTTTCGAGTTGGTATCTTGGAATAGAATTGAATTGGTATCTTGGACATTCTGGACAGAAAGTGGAACAAGAATAGCGGTAAAACCAAAGGGTTGTTTTCTTGATTTAAATACAGGTTTACTTAAGATATTTGTTCATTCTAGTATTTTCGAGTTGGTATCTTGGACATTCTGGACACAAAGTGGAACAAGAATAGCGGTAAAACCAAAGGATTCTCCCTGAAGAGAAGAATTAGTGACGCATTGTTTTCTAACGATAAACATTTATGCATTATTATATCACCAAATCCACTAGTTCAAAAAGCATAGTCTGACCTTCGACCTTTAACCCTCAAGTTACTTTGATCATCATGGTCAAGACCTGTTAACAACACAAAAGCTTTAAAGGGAATGTAGCGACACAGCCAAACAAGCTTTTATTGAGAGATCTGCAAAATATTGCAAAAAGGTGAAAAATTATCAAAATCGGATGAACATTTTACTGTTGTTCTAAAATGGATATGGGAGCCGCCATTTTGTAAACTATGATGTCATAGTTCCATATCACCATTTATGGAATATTGATAAATATCATTTGAAGCAAAGCAAATCACTGCAAATGAATGCAAACTACTTAACTGGTCATATAAAACATTGCCATTATTTACACATATTCTACATAGTTACTTTAATTTTAAATGAGTACATTTTCAAATTTATCAATTCTCCATATATGGCCATTTAGAACTGTGATGTCATAGCTCTAAAAATGGCGTCTTCCATCTCCGTTTCAACAGAACCTTCGAACGATCATATCTTCTTTGTTTACCATCCGATTTTGACATTTCTTTCACCCTTTTCCAAGTATTTCAGAACTCTCAATGCTGTGTCGCTACATTCCCTTTAACCTTCCTGTAAAACATCAAAATCCCGGCACTGTTGGAAATCCTGTGAGAAAGAAGCAACATATGCATGTTGTAGCGGAGACCAGACGTGACCTATATTTCGTCGAGAGTAGGTCACAGCAACCCTATATTTTTCACATGATGTTGGATGCATATAAGGAACATTCTCGTGAATCGACAAAAGCTATGTACCGGCAACTATTCATTGGTATAACAATTTCTGGGCAACTAAAAAAAAAAAAATCGGGACAGGTGACTTTTCAGTCAGGGCAAATGGACTTTTGAAATCTACTTGCCCTGGGCTAGTCCCCAATTTTAATTTTCTTGGAGCACTGGTGATACTTGATAAAAATCCTACGAGAAAGAAACAAAATATGCATGTCGTAGCAGAGACCAGACATGACCTATATTTCTTCGAAAGTAGGTCACAGCGACCCGAAGTTTAGGATATTAGGTGCATATAAGACACATTATGTTGAAAATTCTGCAAGAAAGAAGCATGTTGTAGTGGAGACCGGACGAAATTGTACATGTGATGTTGGATCCATATAAGGAACATTCTGGTGGATTTTGGTGAAAATCCTGCAAGTTAGTAACAAAGAAGATTTTAAGAAATGAAAATCGGACACACGGACGAATGAACAAACTGACACACATTCAACCGGATGCCATCGTGATCACTAAGTCGAGATCCATAAAAGGGATCGATAAAAATGTGGGACGCGACGGGATGGACGAGACGAACTTCACCTTGTGAAAGCGTGGTTATAAAAAGTATCTTGCATTGTTATCTCTTAAAACCTGGCCGATAATACTGGGTAATAAAACACAGACATGAATTTGTAATATTTTATATTCTATGAATATGCAAAAATAATAAATAATCTTAAAAATTATATTTAAATGTAACACCTTTATAATATACAATGTATATACACTACCATATGATTGTAAAACACTAGCAGACGAACTTCACTAAACTGATGCAAAGGCACAAGATTATGTAAAATTGTCATTGTCTAATATTTGTACCTTCGATAACCATGCTATTATTCCTACATTCTACGATACAACATACTCATCACATGCAGCTTGCATAACCCCTTACACCAATCATAAATGCACATTTTAATCTGTCTTAAAGGGACACACGGCAATATTGATAATAAAAATGTGCTGTCTCGCACAAGTTTTTCTACATAATTCAAACATTTGCATAGCATATTTGATAATTTCTGAGAGTTCAATTGAAATTAGTAAAACCTATACTACAAACTATATTTAAATATTTGAATGCAGTTTAATAAATAATCAATCGCAGTACACGTTTTAACCCTCAAGAACTACCTCCAGATAGCCGCGTATCTTTAATCACGTGTCCCTTTAATTTTAATTGTTTAAAATCCCAAAGCGTTAAATGCTACCAGCCATTATTGGCCTTTATATGATATTTCATAAAATAAGACTTGCCACAAATCACGTGTTACCGTGTAAGAACGTGACCACATCATACAGACATGGTTCTCATGTAATAATATAATATTGTCATGATTTACCATTCTGTACAGTATAATTATATTTTATGACACGCTACTTACGTTACAATAATGTCTTGTTACTTTAAAAGATGAGAAGTGATTATGGCAAAGCTTATCATATTTTTCTACTCTTTCAAACAAAGATTCTAGAATGATTTTATGATGACGTTTCCCAAAATGTTTGACTCTTTCCACTATGACACACCATATGGTACGACATGTGTCATCAACTCGCCGTTCTACACAATGATTATCATAATATCACTTAGATAAGATGCCACCATGTCAGGACATGCTGGTTTTCATGAGCTGCTGTAATCGATTTAGTCTCTCATCAATTTCTGATATCTCTGCGGATCTATCGAAAAAGTCACTGTCGTCAGCACCTGGAGATGTCAAAAAGTAATTAATTATATTTCATGTGTGAGTGGAAGTGAATTAATGAAAATCACAAACCATGCCATGCACGGAGTGTAATAACTCAGGATTGAGAGATCAAAATGTGTGACTATATATATTTAATCTACTAGAAATCCTGGTATTTTACCAATAGAAATGTAATAAAAAAGTTCTTTAAAGGGACTGGAGGCAATCTGGCAGTTTTCAATCCAAATACAAACATAACCATCGTAATTTGTTTCAGATTAATATGCAACATGCATATGCACTAGGACCCATTATCCATATGATTTATTGTTAATAGTTAATAGTTTGGTCTGGAAAACTAGACGACTCGGCTAGTTTTGTTGTATAAATCATAAATTGTAAGTCACATGATGCTTTGAGGCTTTTTACCATCATGAATAAATTGAATTTATGATTTGGCTGTTTCAAATACATTCATTCTGAGTTTTGAAAGAGAAAATACGTTCTACTTACCATTTTTAACTGGAATATTTTCTTTATTTCTCACAGATCTGCTTCTTCCATATTCTGACTCGGGCGTACTCGCGAGTGTATGTAAGGTTAAGGAAAGTATACTTTTTTCTATTTTTTACCAGCTGTATTGTCTGCAGCTGTTAGAGGTATCGGTGCTTTTTATGATAAAGTTTAATATGCGAGGCTTAGTAAACACAGGAAGGCGAGTCTCTGCCAAGCTATTTTGTGTTTTTGGCCTCGTCAAATAAAATTGAATGTAAAAGGCACTGACATAATATTATTTTTACCATGCATTATCCACAATTTGTGTATGGTTGACTTGTTTTATTTATTAAACAGAATGTTACACTAGACAGGGACACCACCATATTGTTTTCTTCATGGCATTGTATAACGCCAAGACATTACATACAATAAATGCCAAGAATTCCGCACTGCTTTTGCCTTTTGATTCAGACGCTAATGAAGTAAAATTTATTCGGTCAACCTTTAATCTGGCAGGAAAGTACATATCTGCATGATCAACTTATTTTGCAGGTTTTTTTTAACAAGAGTTTCTTTTGTAATAAGAGGTGATATACTAAGTTTTCAACTTTCTTTACAAGCGTTATTGTCACAAGAGGTGATATGCTAATTTTCCAATTTGCTTTACAAGCATTCTTGACATAAGAGGAGATATGCTAATTTGCCAATTTGCTTTACAAGCATTCTTGACATAAGAGGTGATATGCTAATTTGCCAACCTTCTTTACAACTGGTATTGTCATAAAAGGTGATATGCTAATTTTCTAACTTGCTGTACAAGTGTTATGTACAAGTGTTATTGTCACAAGAGGTGATATGCTAATTGTCCAACTTGCTCTACAGGTGTTATTCCAACTTGTTGTACAAGTGTTCTTGTCAAGAGGTGATATGCTAATTTTCTAAGTCACTTTACAAGCATAATTGTCAAAAAAAATAATAGTTCTCCACAAGCATTTTTATCATATGCTAATTTTCCAACCCCTACTGTCCGACATTGCACACAGGATATTAGCTGTAGCATGAGTAAACAAGTATTTCGGTGATGAATAATCACAATTAACCGGTGAGGAACTATCATAGGTAGGGGACCAATTAGGGGTAGAAAACAACTGTTGGTATCATAATACCTAGATACATATAACTTACCTAGAAAAAGCAAAGTAATCTGAACTGTATTATGAAGCCCCATTTCAAATAGTTTAAGCATTAGGATAATGAGGGGTCATGCATATATATTGTGCTGAACTTGAATGCATTGATTTTGATAAACTATATTTGTTCAATTTATCAAAACTGAGTTTTAAACAAGCTGTGGTATAAATTCTTAAAAGTTCCCCGGCCATGTTTTGTTTCATGAACAGGTTTATGTTTATTTAAATCGAAATCATTACGCAACAATAGATATTTACAATTCACACATTGCAATATCTGTGAAAAGCGAGAATAAGATTTTATTTGACGACATAGAAAACTTTGAACAGGTAAATTAACCCACAGGTAAATGTCCTTATCAATCTGGCAATAGTTGTGTAGCTATACATTCAGATTTACCTCATTTCCCCGTGCAGTCACGCAGTGGTAAAAGTAGTATCTATGTCATCGAATAATACTTATTTTTACATACAACTTAGTAGAGGTTTTAAATATATGTTTCTCTCCGGGACTATCAAGAAATGTTCATATGATGTTTTAAGAGTGTTAATTGATAATACTACAAAAAGGGTGTAATACTACATTCATTTTTAAAGAACAGATTTCTGCAGTGACCTAATAGAAAATGTAAGAAATGTTAAAACAATACAAACTGAACCCCTTCCTTTCTTCAGGATGCGCTTTTTCCTTAATAAATGATTTAAACATGACAAAGGATATATTTTGTTATTTTTCATTATTTTACTCTCTCTCTTTTTGGGCTGAAAAATATAAAATAAATAATGATAGATAAGTGTTGTCTGGAGTATATGATAATTGGTATAATGGTATGTCACTAGTTTCAATTCTGTTAACTTCATGGTTTCATTATGATGGATTAAGAAGGTTCACTCTTAATAACTGATATGTTTTATTATGAAAAAAACAAAACCTTTTGTTAAGTTGAGCAAATTGTTTTCTTATAATTAATTTGTATAATAAAACTAGAAAAATGTGTCTATATGACACGAATGCCCTCACTTGAATGCAAAACATTTTTTTGGACACGGGGAAACACTATATGGCCGTTCCACTTTTGTGGGTCATAAAAAATAAACACAGCATAACAAAATAGGTAGGTTACTTACAACATATGATGAAAAACTATATAAAAGTTTTTTTAAGTCAATAAAATTTCTTCTTCTTAAGTGAGAGACTGTCGATTTTTATGAATGGCAGGAGGTATACAGTACTGGTTCTACCCAGGTGGTCTGCCGCAACCAAGAAAAAATATCAACTGTTATAATATTATAATGCGCTTAAAAAGACGAAAGACACCATTTTCATAACCGAAGAGGTTTACTTACAATATCAGGACTAGATAAGTATGCTGATGATACAGCACTTCTGTCAACTGGACGTGACCTTGACCTTGGACGACTGTTCCTATTTCTTTTGTAGTTTCTGTTCAGAAAAGTAATTATATCCTTTCATTTATCAAAGTTATGTAGTCTTCATTTATAGAATTTATGTCAATTATGGTATGGCTAAACTACCATGAGGCCCTCTTTACATGACTGTATTTGTTCTTATTGTCTACTTTCATATTGCCGCATTAACTGTGCAAGGATCTAATCATGCAATATGACAACTGACATAAACCAACGTCAATGTCATACATTGATCACTTAACATCAAAAAATCATCCGCACAAAATTAAAATGAAAACAGGATATGAATTTTATCCAATGCCATAGAAATACAACAACTTAAAATAAATACGGTAAGCAAACTATTTATATCGATCAAATAGTAGGAAAAAATACAAAAAGATTTATGAATTTATAGCAAAATATTAGTTGGAAGTATTATATTATTTTCCAAATAATATTTTGCCATATAAATTCAATTACATATAAAATCACACTACATGTACAGCTTCTTTTATGGGCAAGCAGCCTTTTCAATGAATTTTTTGGTGATATGAACTTATAAAAGATAATAATTATAATTATAAAAGCAAGACAAACTTTTATCAAAATATGATGACGGCTGTAGATGATATCAGTGGCAGTGAAAAAGTTGTGGTAATGGCAAAAACTGTTTGAAGACAATCTCATTAAAATCATATCCTAATTACGCTTTGATACTCTCCGCTATAGAATCTGACAACACTGCCTTGGAGGTCACGTCAGATCGACCTTTCATGTAATCAATATTCATGAGAAGATCAACTAAATTCAATCAATGAAATCGCGCGTTTCATAAGCACTTCAGATGACGTTCGAGTGAACTGAACAAACGAAGATCCACATAAAACACAGATCTATATCCGAATAAAGATAAAGTCTTCAAGTGTTATTGCTGTGGATTGCACGATACAAAGAATGCACTAAATGGCATGTTTTACATCAAGATACGAAGAAAATCACGGGCGCTGTCATGTGTGTTTTGAAAATATGTATTCCACCAAAATTATGACATCAGATGTTCTAAATAGTGAGTCATAGTACGTCAGGCCCGCTTAGCTCACTTGATAGCGAAGTAGACTATTTTAATTTTAGTATGGGTTTAATCCCACAGATCGGTATATTTTTTTTGTATCGCTATTAAATTCCATCTATCTTTTTTTTCTTCCAGTAAATATTCAATAATGGTTGGTGTGTCATGTTTGTGAATGCAATTATTTTGTGTTTCATAAGCTAAAAGTTACAGACATTGTCATTTTACTGAAACGCGACATGCGCAATGACCGAGCAATTTTGTAGGCTGAAATCTGATTGGCTAATCCTAAGGTCAATATGACGTGACCTCCAATGCAGTTTTGTCAGATCCTTAGAAGCGTAGAGTATCGTAGCACGATAAAGGGTCTGATTTTAATGAGATTGGTTTGAAGATGAAATAGTTTGTACATTTTTAGTTACCTTAGACTTGTACATGAGGAATCTGACATCGCACCATCGCTCATCTCTCCTTGACTCCCATCTGAAAAAGTCAGTAGTTTATTACACAAAACCAGGTCTTAATGTGAATCTACTGTATACTGTTCTTTATTTATTGCAATTGTTTTGTGTTCACCCTTTAAAGAGTATATAAATAGTTAGGATTTTTTTAAATTTTAATTCATTATATCTTTTTAATAATCTGATCAACAATATATGATATGCATGTATGATATAAAAAAAAATATTTTCATATAAAATTATCCTTTTTTATTATCAACTAACTTACAGCCTTTTACCACAATGAAACATAACTTTTTAAACCTGTTCATATTTAAGCTGTTGTTGTTTAAAAGCTTTTTTTGTTTTATATTTTACTTGAAAGATTTCAATACCTTTCTTTTTCCAAGGAAGTGAAATATTTTCTAAGAAACTATTTATTAACCAAACTTGTTACAAAAAATTACATGAAAACATGGTGTATATGTTCAAATGACTTTTATGTTTGGAACCAGTGATGTCATCTTAAATATTTTTTTGTTTTTAGATGAAATAGCTAAAGTCACCAATGGTGATGAAAACTGCCTTACAAGAGGAATGTCTTGATCTGTTTCTACTGTTTGCTGTAAATAAACCAAGAGAATCATCATTAATTGATATATTTGATATAAAGCCATTGCGATAAATACTATTGTACATAGTTTTAAAAAGACAAAAGTACAAGAAAGAAAAAGATAGATAAAATTATGTAAAAATATCTGTTTTGAAGAAGAAGAAGAAAAAGAGTACATTCTAACAAAATATTAAAATAAACCGAAAGTAACTCACACCTCTCACAATAGAGAGGAAGTGGCGAATGTTGTCTGTCATTAAAATGCGAGACAAGTATCATTCATGTATCAGAAAATATAAAAATCATCCATAGGTATCATGTAAAGATCGGAAATTCCAACACAAGGTATTGTTTTTATGGGAACCGAGCCTCTGCTGAGGTTCCAATTAAAACAGTTATACCGAGGGTTGGAAATTTCCTATTTGCACCGAATATACCAATGATCGATTATTTTTCTTGCATATCATTTACATTCTGCGCATTGACGTCGCCAACTACATGTACTAACGTTTTGCATGTTTATTTACACAACGACAACATACAACTGTCATTGTTGATATCAGTATGCGACTTTTATCTTCCACCATGTATAAGTTCAGGCTTTCCATCTCCCATGTAAAATGTGGATAACCTTATCTGGTATGCAAGATTTTTTTCTTCTTTTTGTCCATTTCACTTGATGTTGAACACTTATTTCTCTTTTGACCAGGCAAAATTTAATTGGATTCTTAAGCAGCTTAGTAGCTATGGATCTGACATATGAATTGCATGATCTTGACCCATGAACTTAACCCATGATCTTGACCCATGAACTTGACCGCGAACATGCGCCATCGACATTGGGACATTGAGAATACAGTACAAACATACAATTTACATAACCTTGACCTGTGACACTGAACATGTGACCCCAAGTTTGGTGCCCTGCACATGCACACCTCAGGAAAAGTATGGTACACATCCATGACAACACGACGATGACCTTGACCTGTTACCATACAACCCCATATTTCGTACAAAACACACAGTCTTAGTCTCTAGTGATCATACATCCACACATCAAGTTTTTGTCCCAATACTTCAAACGATTAAGGTAATATGGACAGAACACAAAAAATTGCACCATCTTGACCAGTGACCTTGACTTTGAAAATAAAATACTGAATATGGTGCAAGATATATCTTATTGAAACAAACTTTCATACAAAGTCTGGAGAAAATACAAGACAGTTTGTTGAAGTTATCACATTCATGTTCACCAGCTAAAATCTGCTGTTTCCATATAATCAAGGGCAATAACTTTATAACATGTGTTAATTTTCTGGTCATTGTCAAACTCCTATTTTACGTTCAAATAATCTTTGGTAAAAATCTGAATCTGTTTCATAAAATTATTTCCTAAATAAGCTTGTTACTTTCTCAATAATCAAGGACAATTACTCTATTACATGAATTTTATTTTTGCGCATTGTCAGAACTCAGCTGAGATCTTACTGAAACAAACCTTGAATTCAAATTTGGTTGAAAATCTGAAACTGTTTACTATACTGTAGTAATTACGTGGTCACAAGCTGAAACTTGCCTATTTTAAAACAACTGTCATGCATTTTACAAATTGTCAAAATTGAATCTTATTGAAACAAACCTTTAAATCATTTGGTGAAAATCCTCAACAGTTTACTTAAATTATCAATTCGCAAGAATTATTGTTTGGGGCGCTCGTTTCAGCCAAAGTTTTTTTTGGACTTTTAAGATAAAATTAATCTACTACCTAAGTTGTATATCAGTGAAACAGACATTTTTAGAGGTAAATAAAAATACCTTACTTTTCAAAATTGGTTGAGAAAAAAAAAAATCATGCGCAAAAGTTGTTTTTGATGGGTCATTTTGAATGCAAAATTCTGCTGCATGAAAACTTCGAAAAAAATATTTTTTTATAATTTTTATCCAAAAATGGTTTTAAATTGTTGGATATTAGTAAATTAAGACACCCTGAAAGTTTTATAGCAAAATATGAAGTATTACTGAAGTTATTTGACATTTCTTAATTTTCTGCTGTCCCACCAACAAGGAATTTACATAGGAAAAGCCCCATCAAAAAATCATTTTGGCTGTAAAATATTTATTTCTCAACCGATTTTCAAAAGTAAAGTAGTTTTATTTACCACCTTAAAATTCCAATTCTAATGATATATAACTGATTTACGTATTATTTAAATTGCTCGAGTTACTGCAGAAAAACCTTTGGCTGAAACAAGCGCCCCAAACAATAGCTAACTGATGACAGGCTGACAACAGGTAAATGCCATAGTACAAGTTCGCCAGGCCTTTGCCAAGCAGAGCAAAAAACTATTAAATATGCCATTTACAGCGTTCTCGTAGCTGTAGTCAATGTAAGCAACAGCAATTACACATATCAAGATAAAGATACATTTTACACCACATGCAACTGTTTACAAATGCCAGGAAAGTTATACAGAACCAAAAAACAATAGTATGGTGATAAAGGTTTGTATTCAACTGTCAGAAATTTACTCCACAGCACAGGTATTACCAACTGGTATTTAATATATAGAGGATATTTGTTGTTATGGAGTGAATAATGTATTTCATTGAGGAGTGAGAAAACTTTATATTTGCATGATGAATGATGATGAATATGAAATAAAAGGGTATTCATGACAAATCAACAAATTATATTTTTAGTTTTGTTGATAGAATAGAATATTTGTGTATTCTTTTGAAGAGAGTAGAGCACTGAAAGGAACTTGTTGTTTTTCTGGCAGCTAGTGAAAAACTAAAAAATATACATTTCACAGTATGATCTAGAAGGGTGTTCCACGAAACTGGAACACTTGTGTCGCCTGCTATGTGCTTATTTCATCAAGTATAATCTAACTATAAAGTTTGAAGATAGTGGGTGCAATCCTTCATGAATTATAGTGCCGTTTTTTTTAAATTGTTAAAGATTATAAAAAGATGCCTAACTCTGCATTGGATAATTGATAAGGAGGTACTGTATAAAGTTTCATGACCATAGGTCAATATTTTGCAAAGTCATGAGCTAGGTAAAATTGCAGGTTCACTTTATGAAAAGAGCCATAATCCTGCCAAAATGAAAGTCAGGGTTATTGGAAATGTCAATGGGACTGAATAATTGATAAAGAAGAACTGAATAAGGTTTATGACCATAGGTCAACATTTGCCAAGTTATGAGCCAGGTTAGGTTGCAGATTAAAATTTATGAAAAGGGGCATAACTCTGCCAAAATGAAAGTCAGAGTTATTGGATATGTGTAACGACATTTCTTTGAGTAAGATGAATACGTGTCAGAAGTTTCATGAATAGGTCAAATACTTTTCAAGTTACCGTCAGTTATGAACTTGGTTAGCTTGCAGGTTAAAATTTCATATAAAGGGGCATAACTCTGCCAAAATGAAAGTAAGATTATCGTCATGGGTAACAACACTCATTGGGGGTAAAATGAAGATGTGTGTGAAGTTTTATGAACATAGATAGGTCAAATACTTTTAAAGTTATGGCCAAGGTTAGGTTGCAAATTGAAGTGTGACGGACGACAACAGACAACTTACAAAGTGATCCCTAAGTGTCTGCCATGCTACACCATGATATAAAAACACTTTTATTTCACTGCTAAAATGCAGTATTCCTTTGCTTATTATATATATATTTTTTTAAACTAACAGCAATAAATTTACAGCGTACCTGAAAGCCTACTGGTGACCAGGAGAGCAGTGGGTGAAGGTTTACTACTGGACGACACTGATACTCCCGATATATTAGATCTCTGATGACGCTTTCTGAAACAGGGGCAGATAGTCTTTCATGCAATACAACAAACAAGAACAATTCTGGTGGCACGTTAGCCTGTTTACAATCCCTGGCATAAACCCAACTGGCTTGCCTTTGGCCAGTACAGCTAATAATGACAAGACAGCTTGGGAGACAGCTCCATCTGAGAACAAAGGAAGCAATTGGATGGAATACCAGAACATGTCACATTATGATACAGTCCATCGGTAATACTTGAAGCAAGAATAGCTAAGCAAGTACAGATTCAAACAAGAGGTCAATGACCTTGAAGCTCTACTGATTGATTTTGATTTCAGGAAGTAGTCGCTACAGACTTGTTTTTTGAAAAATTATTTTTAGCCGTGGCGGCCGTCTTGAATTCCAGCCGACCTGAAATTTTGCTAGGATCAATAAGACATCAAGAGCAACATTCCTGTGAAGTTTCATGAAAATCCGTCAAGTAGTTTCACAGGAATAGTCGCTACAAGTTTTCATTATATAACTCTATGTAAACAAAGATGGCCGCTGACAGCCATGTTTAATGTCGAATCAAAATAATGTTTGACTCTGATAACCATCATGTCATGCTGATCATTTTACAAAAAGTCCCATATCAATATCACTTATAGTTTTCAAGACGTAGTCGCTACAAACTTCTTTTTTAAAAAATCTAATTTTAGGTGTGGCGGCCATCTTGAATTTCTGGCCGATCTAAAATTTTGCTAGGATCAATTAAACATTAAGAGCAACATTCCTGTAAAGTTTCATGAAAATCTGCCAAGTAGTTTCAAAGGATTAGTCGCTACAAGTTTTTACTATATAACTGTATGTAAACAAAGATGGCCGCTGGCAGCCATGTTTAACGTTGAATCAAAACAATTTTTGACAAGGACCAACATCATGTCATGCTGATCATTTTACAAAAAGTCCAATATCAATATCACTTATAGTTTTCAAGTAGTAGTCGCTACAAACTTGTATTTTGAAAATCTATTTTTAGCCATGGCAGCCATCTTGAATTTCCGGGCGACCTGAAATTTTGCTAGGATCAATTAGACATCAAGAGCAACATTCCTGTGAAGTTTCATGAAAATCCGTCAAGTAGTTTCAGAGGAGTAGTCGCTACAAGTTTTCATCATATAACTCTATGTAAACAAAGATGGCCACTGGCAGCCATGTTTAACGTCAAATCAAAATAATGTTTGACTCTGATAACCATCATGTCATGCTGATCATTTTCCAAAAAGTCCCATATCAATATCACTTATAGTTTTCAAGACGTAGTCGCTACAAACTTCTTTTTAAAAATCTATTTTTAGCTGTGGCGGCCATCTTGAATTTCTGGCCGATCTGAAATTTTGCTAGGATCAATTAGACATTAAGAGCAACATTCCTGTAAAGTTTCATGAAAATCTGTCAAGTAGTTTCAAAGGAGTAGTCGCTACAAGTTTTTACTATATAACTGTATGTAAACAAAGATGGCCACTGGCAGCCATGTTTAACGTTGAATCAAAACGATTTTTGACAAGGACCTACATCATGTCATGCTGATCATTTTAGAAAAAGTCCCATATCAATATCACTTATAGTTTTCAAGAAGTAGTCGCTACAAACTTGTATTGTGAAAATTTATTTTTAGCCGTGGCGGCCATCTTGAATTTCCGGCCGACCTGAAATTTAGCTGGGATCAATTAGACATCAAGAGCAACATTCCTGTGAAGTTTCATGAAAATCCGTCAAGTAGTTTCAGAGGAGTAGTCGCTACAAGTTTTCATTATATAACTCTATGTAAACAAAGATGGCCGCTGGCAGCCATGTTTAACGTCGAATCAAAACGATTTTCGACAAGGACCAACATCATGTCATGCTGATCATTTTAGAAAAAGTCCCATATCAATACCACTTATAGTTTTCATGAAGAAGTCGCTACAAACTTGTTTTTTAAAAACCTATTTTTAGATCTGGCGGCCATCTTGGATTTCACATCAACATGAATTTTTGCTAGGATCAACTAGACTTCATGGGCAACATTTCTGTAAAGTTTCATGAAAATCCATTCATTAGTTTCAGAGGAGAAGTCGCTACAAAAAAAGGTTTACGGACAGACAGACAGACGGACAGACGGACAGACAAACGGACGACGGACGGACAGACCAACATTGGCGGTTTATGGGGTAAATGTTTTATGAGCTAAATTTTCATCTATGATTATGAGTTATGCAAACGCATAAACCCGTTTGTACCAAAAAATACCAAGAAATTAGCTCATAAGTATCCGTCCATTCATACATAAGTTTTAAGTGTCCACCCCTAGGAGCTAAGTTTATTTAGAATGATTTATTACCCCATAAGCCATGTTCTGACATGTTTCTACAGAAGGCTTAGGAGCTTAAGCTCATTATTCAAAATAGCCCTGAAACCCTGCTGGGACCAACAAATTAGCTCATAAACCTCATGTTTTGGAGCGGCGCACCACGGCATAAGCTCTGCTGATCTCTGATCAGTAGAGCTAAAAATTAAACATTTAGAAGTTCAGAAATTTCACACTTACTGCTTTAACAACGCCTCTTGTTTCTTGCGTTCTTTATCTTTAATATATGCTGATGGGTCAAACCTTGGATTTCTAGCTCCTAGGAAAGAAATAAAGCATATGATTTAAATAGTCTCTAGTCGCAGATATTCACATTCATACTGATGTTATTATGCAATAGTCATCTTTTCAGCATCACAGAGAAAAGAAGGAAGAAATACTCTTTTTTTTCCACAAAGTATCAAAATGTATCAAATCTTGAGAAAAAAAGCGAAAACAATATTTACAAAGTACCTGAGTCAAAAATATAAATGCAAGCTGATATATCAAGGACTTTATGTGAGACTACCGTATCCTGCTCTTTATTTTTTTTTTGAATACAATACTTTTGCGTTCAACCCTCTGCTATTGTTCAGCGCAATTGTTTCAGCCAAAGGGTTTTCAGCAATTACATGAGCCGTTATAATACTACGTACATGTATAAATTATACATCACTGGTACTGGAATTTTATTGGTAAATAAAAATATCTTAGTTTTGAAAATTGGTTAAGAAATAAATATTTAAGGCCAAAATGCTTTTAAATGGGGCTTTTCCAATGTAAACTCCTTGTTGCTGGAAAAGCAGAAAATTAAGAAAACTCAAATAACTTCAGTTAGCCTTAATTTTTTGCTGTAAAACGTTGAGTGTTTTAATTTATGTTTATTTAACCCATAAAACCATTTTTTTTTTTTCATGCAGCAAAATTTTGCATTGAAAATGCCCTATCAAAAACAACTTATGCACTTGAAATTTTTATTTACCACTAAGAATGTCTGTTTTAATGATCTACAACTTATTAAGCTAACAGTTGAATTTTGTCTGAAAAGTCAAAACAACTGCCTGAAACAAGCACCCCAAACTATAGTTGCAAAATAAATTATATAAACAGAGAATGAATGTGTAGCCAGGGATCAGCTCATACACATACATTAGCACATCATTCTTGAAAAGGATTTGTTCACAAGTGATTTAGTGATATAACTCCACTTTAAACCTGTTCAACCTTCGAATGTGTTTTCAAAAACATACCTGCTGGTGATGGTGAGGGTGTTCTACTTCTGTGTGAATAAGTGCTTTTATGATTGTTTGACCGGTCACTCAATCTGGTTCCATTTGCTGATGATGGCCTCTCTCTTGACCGATCTCTTGATCGATCTCTAGATGTGGCAAGTCGGTCTGACCAAGACCTATCTCTGGATAATGACCGCTCCCTATCCCTGGATAAGGATCTCTCCCTGGAGGTTTGCCTTTCGTAGGAGTTTTTTCTTTCTCTGCCGCTGTAGGGACCTGAGGTTCTGGACGATGCACTCTTAACATGTACTCTGTCTCTAGAAATAGGATTTGTAAATAATGAAAGCTTGGTTATAATTGATAGTTCCAGCATTCAATTTCTAGCTCTGCCCACTACTGTACATGGGTTAAGTTTCGACAAACACTGGCCATGTGCTCCAGGGTGTATTTATGATTTTTGTTTAACTACTGTGTGATTTTCTTTCAGGTGTAAATACCAACTGTACTTTTAATTGGCTCAAATCTCTAGTGTGTGTAAGCTTGACTGACCGATCAGAACTATGTATTCACTGTCAACATTGAGGAAGTTGAGTGATCCCAGTATGAAAGGATAAAGCTATCCTTTTATCATATGATGTATACTGTGTGCCGTTAAATAACATTATTACATATTTTGTGATACTACTACATGTGTAGTATCATCAGATGATGTAATAAAGCAATAAATTGTGAGGTCCCAGGCAACCAACTGTAAATATGTTAAATGGGAATATCACTCGATACTCATTATTTTAGTTAATAACGCAAACAAATGATGTCTTAAATGATAAAAAGAATCTTCTTGTCATTGTTATTGTCATTTCATATACTAGAAATGTGTTCATGGGACACGGATGCCCCAACTGGAACACTGAACACAATCAGCGAAAAACGTAAAATTTGAAAATTTGTAAAAAATATGATGGGCCAGATGTACCCCTTTTTAAGTTAAAATGTTCTGAAAGTGAATTTACCTTTTATATATTGCCAGTTCGTTTGTCAAACTTTTCACTCTGATGCGCAAGTTTCTCTCTGATGCTTTAATTTCCTCCAACTGAAAAAAAATCAAAATTTCCCAAATATGAACCATAGGCTGTCTCAACATAAAGGAAAGTAACTTTGTCTAAACAACTTAGTATGCTACAGGCATTGGAGGTGATCTGGAAGACTTTTGGATGTCTCCAAATAACAAGAGGTCAATGACCTTGAAGCTCGACTGATAGATTTTGATAGCTAGATCAGCATTCCTGTGAAGTTTCATAAAAATCTGTCAAGTAGTTTCAGAGGAGTAGTCGCTACAAGTTGAAATATTTACTATATAACTCTATGTAAACAAAGATGGCCACTGGCAGCCATGTCTAATGTTGAATCAAAATAATTTTCGACAAGGATCAACATCTTGCCATGCTGACCATTTCAGAAAAAGTCCCAGTTTCAAGAAGTAGTCGCTACAAACAGGCCCTCCTCTAGGCATCGCCAATGGCGCCAATGGCGAAAGAAATGGCTCTAAATTTCAAACTTTGGCGAAAGTGTTTGGCGACATCGGAATTGCCAAAAAGCCAAACTTGTTTAATTTCTCTGCTGTAATCCTGATGTTGATCCTTGCATGTTACAAATAGACCTCAACACTAATCACCGTGACGAGTTTACATTGAATGTAGTCTTAAACAACATAACTAACCAATTGACACCTACCACGCGCGAACACTTGACATTAAATAACCAAACAAAGCTGATAACCTTTAGTGTTCCGGTAATTAACTTAATCCCTAAATAGCAACTGATGACTGTCGTTTTCGCCTCGCGGGGTAATCAAGTCTCTCATGCAACATTTTGCAACCATAAAATATTACACCACTGAATAATATCCAGCCATTCAGGTTCTTCTAACCAATCAAACACAAATCAACACCTCGTTAATTTACATATTTTACATGATTGACTAGATCCACGTGACATTTGTTTTGTTTTTGTTCATTCATAATTTCGAGGTGTCTGAATCTAGATTTCACAAAAAACTGCAAACATTTAACACAAAATCCTGGTTTATTAATCAGTTTCCAGGAGGTTTTATGTGTATTTCATTGCCAAAATATGTTTTTAAGGTATATGACAGTTCATCTTTTCAAAATAAATTAAAAATGACGTAAAGATAAGCGAATGTCATGGGATTTCGCCAACAAAATCTTATTTTATAACAATGAAAATTAGACATTTTTTAATTTCAATACCTCCTCCAATAATTCCCGATACTGCTGCCCGTGTTTGCTGACATGTCGTTGATGTTTTGTTTTTTCCTTCAACAATTCTTCCTCCAACTGTCGTGACATGCTCTTGAACATTTTCAGTTCTTTCAACGCATTTCCCTCGGACGTATTCTTCATTTCCCGACGATACTGCAAGAATTCTGACTCGATATCTTCTTTCTCTTTGCGTAGATGATCACAGCTAGAAAAGTTCAGTGATTAAAAATAATGTGATTGAAAGTCAATTTAAGACTGTCGAATTAACAGGGGCAGGCATCTGGGGATTAAGGAAGCATATTTCTTGGATACCAGATAAAGATATACACATTTTACATGAGGGCTGGAAAATGTGATCTTACACATGGGGGCCAATAGAAGTCATGCACTGTCATCAAGGATGTCTAGAACATCAACAGTTGCATGCAACATTGTGTAGTTAAATATGCAAAATATGGTTGATGGTAAACATGTCAAAGGCATTCATGAAAAATTCAGCTAGTTTATTTCTAATTTTAACCAAAATGTGTTTAATAGAATGTCTGTACCATGATCATGGGTAGTAACTCTGTAATTTTTACATCAATGTCGATCATAGTCAAACTTGTCTAAGATCTTATTGAAACAAACCTTCATCCTAAATTTGTTGAAAATCCAAAAAAAATTAGTTAATGCGAAAAGAAGCTGAAATTTGCTTAAAATATCGATCATTCATTTTGCTCATTGTTAAACTCATTCAAGATCTAACTGAATCAAACTTTCAACATTGATGACAATCCAAAATTATTTTATAAGTTACTGTAAACATGAAAGTATTAACGGGGTGGGGGGCAACAATGACAGAAATGGCACTATTCCAAAAGCTTGTCAGATGAGCCAGATATTATGGCCAGATAAGCTAACAAGAGGCCCAAGAGGGCCTGTGGACGCTCTACTGGCTAAAGATAAAGTTTATGCACAAGGGGCCATAACTCTTTCAAATATTGTTCAACCAGAACATGGTAATGATATACGCAACCAGGTTGGTACTGATTGTCCCTGACAAGTTTCGTTGAAATTCAGCCAGAAGTTCAGGAGAACTAGTCTGTACAAAAATAGTGTATTAAAACTTTTAAGGGGTCATAACTCTGCCAAAATTCATTCAACCAGAAGTTCAGAACACGGCAACGATAGATGCAACTAGGCTTGGTACTGATCATCCCCATCAAGATTCGTTGAAATCCAGCAAGGAGTTCAGAACAGACTAATCTGGACAACGTTTCTCTATTAAAACCTTTAAAGGGCCATAACTCTGATAAAAATCATTTAACCCGAATATGGCGATAATATGCACAACTAGGCTTGATACTGATCATCCTTAAAATCGTTAAAGTCCAGCCAGGGCTTCAGGAGAACTAGCCCAGAAAATGTTTGTGTATCAAAAACCTTTAAAGGGCCATAACTCCACCAACAAGAGGGCCAAGATGGCCCTAAATCGATCACCTGAGTACTGGCACATTAGCAAACTTCTTCGAAATCTTATGGTCATATACAATCTGTGCAAGTTTGTTAAGATTGTTCAAGAAATGTGGGCTCTGTTGTGTATAACAATATTGATATAAAGACACTGACAAATTTAGGTAAATATCAAATACAAAATGAAGGTGCTAGAGTGTAACACCTTGGGCAGGGCCAAATGTGACCCGAGGGCTACATGTAATATATGAGAGCTTTGTGGTTTCAGAGAAGATTTTTTAAGTTTTTCCCTATACAAGTCTATGTAAAACATGACCCCTGGGGTGAAGCCAAATATGACCCCACGGAGACCATTTGAACAAACTTGGAAAAGGACCATGAGAGTATATATAGTAAATGCAAAATATTAAAACAGAGAAGAAGACTTTAATGTGCTTCCTATATAAGTCTATGTAAAACTGTTAGGCGGGGTCAAATTTGACCCCAGGTTCACCATTTGAACAAACTTGGTAGAGGACCATAATCTTATAGTAAATACAAAATATTAAACCTCTGGCTCTTGCAGTTTCAGGGAAGATTTTTTTTCCCTATATATATGTCTATGCAAAACTGTTACCCCCGGGACGTGTCCAAATTTGACACCAGGGTCACCATTTGAACAAACTTGGTAGAGGAACATAAGCTGATGCTACATGTAATACATGAGAGCTCTGTACCATGTGGTTCCAGAGAAGAAGATTAATTAAGTTTTTCCCTATACATGTCTATGTAAAACATGTGACCCTTGGGGCGGGGTCAAATGTGACCTGAGTGTCACCATTTGAACAAACTTGGTAAAGGACCATAAGCTTATAGCAAATGCAAAATATTAAACCTCTGGCTCTTGCAGTTCCAGAGAAGAATATTTTTTTCAGTTTTTCCGTATACAAGCATTTATGTAAAACTGTGACCTCAGGGGCGGGGCCAGATGTGACTCCAGGGTCACCATTTGAACAAAATTGGTAAAGGACCATAAGCTTATAGCAACAGCAATATATTAAACCTCTGACTCCTGCAGTTTCAGAGATGATTTTTTAAGTTTTTCCCAATACATGTCAATGTAAAACATGTGACCCTTGGGGCGGGGCCAAATGTGACCCCAGGGTCACCATTTGAACAAACTTGGTAAAGGTCTCACACCTCTATTATCTCCCCTGAAAGCTCACGGACCTAAGTGACAAAAGGAAAACAGAAAAAAATTCAATTTTTTCTCAATTTTAGGCAATTTTTAATTTGAAAAATAGGTTTTTCTTTGCTTTAGCATACATCTGCAGTGTAAAAGACAGATGATACAGAAAATCCCATGTTGATATGAGGTTTCATTCAAATTTCAGAATTGTTTGACCGAAGCACCACATATTCAGCTAGATAGTGTATGAATTTTGTATTTTCCATAGGGTTCACAAAACATGAGCGAGAAAAAAAACCAACCTGGCTAACTTATGTATTTTATTGTTTTAAATTACTGGTCTTGGCTATACTGAAGATATTAAACCAACAACAATGTCTGCTGCCCTGCTTTGAAGCTCAGATGTTGGAAAAGGCTGTACAGTAACCCTATGGGAAAATTAATTGTGGTGTGAGACCTGAAGAGTAGCTAATTTTTCATCATAATCACACAGACGTCTTTTTTTTAAAGCCCGTTATACACCTTGATTCAATTGATTTGGGTTCTAGTTTCAAAGTAATGATTTGTCAGTCAATTTCAACTAGTTGTTGGTACAGATGAAGAATGCGTTTGGCACATATTGTGTCCAGTATATGCCCATATCAGGTATTTGATATAAATCTCATAATAACATTTTCGAGCAATTTGTGTGCATGTATGTATACTTTTTTGACAGCTGTGTAATCATGACAACTCATGTGATAAATAAAAACATGATGTTTTCTGGTGTATACATCTGCATTGTGTCAGAAGCCACATGTTTCTGTAAGGAAATATCACAGAGACAGCAGATATCTAATTTGATATATCTGATATCTCCCATATTGTTGATGTCTCAAATTTAAAGTTGTCAACAACTCATCTTTGTATGCCATACTGGACAGTGATCACATAAGTGATTGTTGTTGGTGCTGTTGTTGCTGTTGTTGTATCTTCCAACTATCAAGTTTCTGCTGGTGTTCTCCATATTTATTACAGAGACAAATAATGTTGCTGTTCTGTTTAGGTGGAATTTCTCATTATTGTATTTCTGTTATCTAGTCGAAATAGGTGCAGTTCTTGAATTTTTTATTTTTTTACCGAAACAGTTACAGTTACAGCTTCAATTATTTTTAATTGTGGTGTGAGACCTAAAGGACCATAAGCTTATAATAAATGTAAAATATCAAACCTCTGGCTCTTGTAGTTTCCGAGAAGAAGATTTTTAAAAAAAAATCCTATATAAGTCTATGTAAAACTGTGACCCTCGGGGCGGGGACAAATTTGACCCCAGGGTCACCATTTGAACTAACTTAGTAGAGGACCACAAGCTTATAGCAAATGCAAAATATTAAATCTCTGGCTCTTGCAGTTTCAGAGAAGATTTTTTAAGATTTTCCCTATACATGTCTATGTAAAACATGTGACCCTTGAGGCCAGTGTATTAGCCAGCTAACCATGCAGCCGTCTTTTGCACGGCCGTTTCTGAAAAATCGCGGCCAATATTTGGAGGAGTGGGTGGGGTAATTTAATTATTTTTTTTGCTAAACAACACTTCCAAACTCTTACTTTCTCGTTATTGTTATGTTTATATACATTTATAGAGGAAATATTATCTAAAATGCACCTTTATCTGTGAAAATATATTACCCCAGAGCCACCCACTTGTCGTGAATTGGCGCGCAGCACGTGTTAGCAAATTATTTGGCACACCCTGTTTGCGTATTAGCACACCCAGTTTTTGAAGTTCTGCCTTATACACTGCTTGGGGCGGGGCCAAATGTGACCCCATGGTCACCATTTGAACAAACTTGGTAAAGGACCATAAGCTTATAGTAAATGCAAAATATCAAACCTCTGGCTGTTGTAGATTCCGAGAAGATTTTTTAAAAAAAAATCCTATATAAATCTATGTAAAACTGTGACCCCTGGGGTGGGGACAAATTTGACCCCAGGGTCACCATTTGAACAAACTTAGTAGAGGACCATAAGCTGATGCTACATGTAATACATGAGAGATCTGTGCCTTGTGGTTTCAGAGAAGAAGATTTTTTTCTATATGTCTATATGAAAAACATGCAAAACCTCAATATACAAACTCTGGACCCCTGGGCCACGACCATTTTTGACCCCGGGGACTTAATTTGAACAAACTCTATAGTCTAGGCATTGGCGATCATTTTAAAAGAAAAACTGTTGAAATCTGTCCAGCGGTTCTGGAGAAGAAGATTTTTTAAGGTTTTGACCATACATGGCAATGGCAGCCATCTTGGATGTAACGCTGACCTAATTTTAACAAATCTAAAAAGCAATCATCTAAGGATTATCCATGTGAAGTTTGGTCAAAATTAGCCAAGCGGTTTCTGAGAAGTCGTTTGAAGAAAAGTTAACGGACGACAGACAGACGACGGACGACGGACAACACACCATCCCATAAGCTCTGCTGGCCCTTGGCCAGTAGAGCTAAAAATTGTCTTGAGAAAAAGTATCACACTTTCTGTTCCTCTTTTGTTAACAAGTTATGAATATACTAGTTGAAGTTAGAAAATCTTTGCTAAGCACTAGGCCTAACTTGACTTTCAATTTTTTTTCATTTTTTTTTTATCACCTTACAAATAATCATATTTGCATAGTGCATATCACATTGTTTTCTAATAACTTACTCTCTGCGCAGTTTATCCAGCTCCTTCACTTTTGTGTCTGAAGGACCCTGAAAAAAAGTAGTCTGGTATTAATAACTACTACTCCCAACAAATTATTCTTCAAGCAGTTATAACAGTTATACCTACCCCTATGTATTTTATACATAAATAACATCAAAACTTTATGGGATGTATAGACTATTAAACACATTAAAAGCCTTATATTAGTGATAATTGTAACTTTTTAAAAAACAAAAATAAATTTTAACATGGTTACCTGCCACGCAGACATATTGTCTTTAACACTAGCCCCTATAATAGATTTTGTAAATATATTGCGTTCACATAAAATTAGACTTCAAATTGCTGCTGTCTTTAATTAAACCCCTACTTTCACAAAGTGAAGTGGGGGCTATATATGAATCACGCTGTCCGTAACATCCCCTTGTGTCACACAGAATTTGCCCACTCCATCAGCTAAATCAAAAAAGTTGGGGTATTCACCACCTTTAGTGATAGATCTAGTTAGTCTTGAAGTATCATTTTTACAATAAATATGTATGCTACCTGCTGTTTTAATGCCTTTATTTCAGCCCTGAGGACTCTTATTTGTTCCTGCAGCAATCTTGGATCTGGTTTTCCCACATACGGTAACGGAAGAGGGTAGTGAATTCTGTAACAGTTAAAATAAAAACATTGGTATGTGAAATAAATCACATTCATTTGATGGAATGTTCAACTAGAAGGGTGTTCAGCGGAACACTTGTGCTGCCTGCCATGTGCTACGTCAGGTTGCAGGTTAAAGTTTGATGAAAAAGACCATAACTCTGTCGAAATGAAAGTCACATATCACATAGTCACATGTGCAACAACATTCCTTGGATCAAGATGAAGATGTGTAGGACAAATACTTTTTATGGTTACGGTCTGGTTGCTGGTTAAGTGCGACGGACAGACAGACAACGACAGACTAAGTGATCCTAATGTGTCTTCCATGCAGGCGACACAATAAATCTTATCTTATCGCACTCACCAATGCATACAGTCATTTCCATTAAAAGCAGAATATGGTTATTAAATGTAAAATGAACTTCGGAAGTGTGATAAGTTAATAAGACTGGGAATTATGCAATCCAATCAAAAGACTGAAACTTTGCAAACTATGCCAAATAAATAGTTTCAATACCGCAGGTGTAAACTAATGTACTAGTATGTTATGTCGCATGAACACTGCGCTTATCCATGTGATGTATGATACATAAAATGTGTAACTGATATATATACAGTCAGCGTAAATGATACATGATACAGGCAGTCAGTGTAAATGACACATGATACATAATATGCAACTGATACATACAGTGTAAATGATACATGATAAATACAATGCAACTGATACATGCAATCAGTGTAAATGATTCATGATACATATAGTGTAACTGATACATGATACATACAACTTGCAACTGATTAACAGTGTATGCACATTGATGAAAACACATCTATAAACTAAAGACAAAATTGTAAATAACAAGAAACTCTTGATTAAATAAAAACATTTTATACCTGTCAAATTCAACTGTGTATGTTAAAATGAGGTATCTTTTTGAGTTTAGGGAGACGGTTCTTTGTGCCGTTGATGTTTTGGCAGCACTTCCAGCTTTACGCTGCCGGAGAGATTCTAAATCGGCATAGGTCAGCAAGTCTAATGAAACACTATCACTCGCCTGAAATATGTTATCAAAATGAAAAATCACTTAAGTAATTACAGAAAAGTAACTGTACAAACGGTTTCTTGCTTACATGTGGTAATAAATTATATACTTTTTGAATGTTTATGTATCGGGTATATGAAAAAAAAATATGTTTAAACTGAAGTATTGTAATAACTGACTACTATGATATATTATTCCTCAATCATTAAAAGTGATTGCTAAAAAACAATAATACAATATATCAAAACAACTACTAGTAGTCTGCTGGTGAACTGGTAGGTAGGCGATTTTTTTCTGAAGACAGTAAAAAACTTATTAAATGAAATTAAAGAAAAACATTCTGATAGCAAAAAAAAATTCTATAGACATTCTATACCGGTAACAAGTGTTAGGTAAAGCCCTTTTCAAAGGTACTCGTATACAGCAAACCAAATTGTTTTATGGCTGGCTTAGTCATATGAATTTTACCTGAATAATCCCAGATTCCAGCATGCTGACAAAAATATTAAACTGCTTGAAGTTACCAGTTTTGTGTGTGAGATCTTCAATATCTAACAAAATAAGAAAATATAAAATTAAGTACCGGTACATTCAGAATGTTTAAAACCTAAAATAATTGAAAATTATCAAAAGTTACCAGCGTTTGAAATATAAGCCAGCTCGCCATTCCAAGACAGATAACTTGTGGGAAGAGCTCCTCATTTGTTTTAATACATGTAGATCTAACGTAGAAAATACAACCAGGTACTATCATATGCAGTTTCAAATCCTGTATGTACATGTACACCATATTAGGTTATTTCATCATGGTGCTTTTTTTTGGTACTAAAGACAATTTATTATGATAATTAAAAAAAAAAACACATTAAAAGTAATATCAGAATATTAAAATAAAATGTATAATAATGTAATCAGTCCGGACAAATTACACATAAATATTTAGGCACTCAGTGGGTTTGAACTCGGGACCCCTTGCATGTGAAACTGACGTCTACCGATATCGTCATTAAAGCTAGCTCTGCGGCGAGACAGTAGTATTAAATGCGCTTATAAACCTATCTATGTACATACCCCCTACTGAGTCCCATTACATATCTCCAACCTTTTTATTTTTGATATTTGAAACCTTCAAATATCAAGCAACACATATGGACAACATACACAATGATCTAGGCATCTGGGAATAACCTCATACAATGCTTACCCGGATTCTCTACCAAAGTAATTGGACCGAAAAAATTACACATAAATATTTAGGCACTCAGCGGTTTTGAACTCGAGACCCCTTGCATGTGAAGCGTATGCTCTACCGATATCGCCATAAAAGCTAGATCTGCGGCTAGACAGCAGTAACGCGCTTATAAACCTATTTATTTACATACCCCCCAACTGAGTCCTAAATACAATTTTATTTTATTTGATTTTTGGGTATGGGCAAGTGACATTTGCTTGTTTATAATTCGCTCGACTGGACATTTCTGTTCTGCTTCCTTGGCGAGAAAGTAGTAACGCGCTTATAAACCTATCTATTTACATACCCACCAACTGAGTCCTAATAAAGTTTTATTTTATTTGATTTTTGGGTATGGGCAAGTGACATTTGCTTGTTTATAATTTGCTCGACTGGAGATTTCTGTTCTGCTTCCTTGGACTATACTTTTTTTAAAGTACGCAGATAATTGAACTATACCACTACTTTTGCATTGAGCTATAGTATTTTAAGCTAACAACTCTGCCACTGCATCTCCAATATTGATATTGACATCTTACCATTTATATTAACTTGTACAGTATATTGTCTCCTACATTCTCGATTTTGCCATTATCAAATCTCGCTCTCGTTTTTCGCGAGATTTTGAGTTCGGGGTGTCTCAACACTAACTCTGTATAGTGAATATACAGTGTTTATTTGTTTTACACACATTTTAGAGCGTATCATGCAAAAATATCATGCGAGTGCCGTTTCTAGTTGTGTTAGTAATATAAACTATCAGACTATTGACCTTTTCTGGGTAAAATGGCTTTTTTATTGCCATTATAATGCAGTGTTTTTTTTCTCTATTTTGGGAACATAGCCCATGGCGTTGGAATTGGGAATTTTAGCGCGATTTTTCATAAAATTGGGAATTGTAGCGCGATTTTTAATAAAATTCGGAAAAATATAAAGTAAAGCTTTCCTTTCATAATTATATCTTTAATACTGTTTTTTGTACACCAAGATAAACAGAAGAATTTATAAGCTTTTGAACCCCAATCCAATGAACCCCAATCATTGGATTGGGACACTAAAATTTGGGAATTTTTTCCTCTTAATTGGGGAAAAAAGGTATGTTTTGGCATTGGGAATATGACCGAATTTCGGCTATAAAAACAGCCAAAAAAAAACACTGTAATGATACCTTGAAACCGAAAGTAGGTAGATGTGCGTTACTCAAAGATCAGAATCCTTGAGTTTCATAAATTATTTAAAGTAATTAACTTTACTTATTACACTTAATTATATTCCACAAGCGAATATGTATCGCAAAAGTATTTTACTGTTGATAATTGTTACGGCATAGATAAAATAATTAACAGAACCATAGATCTACATACACATGACATATATATCCATGACAGAACTCTGCAAAATATTTTTAATTTCATTCATAAATCATAGGACCTACATATAGCCATGCCAAAAACAAGTAATTGAACAGTCGCGGTTTTATTTGCATGTTGTTTATTGCAATCAAAAGATAAAGGGTTTCTCCAATAGTAATAATGCAATGCCCCGTGGCTAATTGGCTGTCCAAAGCAGGACAAAGAGGCCATAAATCACAAACACTGGCTGCGCGTGGTGTGTTGACATCAGATATATACTATAATTGTGTCATATTTGTGCATACGGCGAGAGTAAAAAAATAACTTCAGCTAACTGTTTTAATTTTCAATTTTATTTATAGTATACATTTGTAAAACTAAACACATTACAAATAGATTACGTTCAGTCGGATTTGTCAAAAAAAGAAAAAGAAAAAAAAGAAGTCTGTTACATGCTTGTTTGTTATTTAAATCGAAATTATGTATTTCATGTCACATATTCCATCTGTCTTGGAGATAAACAAACTTTTAATTCAATTTAAGAAACACAATAATTATGATCTTCGAATAACGTCAGGAACATCGACAATATTAGGCTACCTACTTTCGGTTTCAAAATATCATCATAATTACAAATAAACACCACATTTAACACCGGCAAATTCAATATCTGACAGCTCATATTAATAACATAACTACAAACAGCTTTCCCACGTTATACATAAAACATGTATACATAAAATTGAAAATTAAAATAGTACACAATATAAACTGTATATATATGATGTCAACACACCACAGGTAGCCAGTGTTTGTGATTTATGGCCTCTTTGATCTAAACAAACATCCTGCTTTGGACAGCCAATTAGCCACGGGGTACTGCATTATTACTATTGGAGAAACCCTTTATCTTTTGATTGCAATAAACAACCTGCCATAAACTCAACATTAGCAACTCTTCAATTAATTGTTATTGGCATAGCTATATATCTATTTAGGTCCTATGATTTATGAAATCTTATACTTTGGTAGGAATAACAATATATTGCAGAGTCCTGTTGATTATTTTACATAATAATTGTCGTAACAATTACCAACAGTAAATGACTCTTTGCAATACATATTCGTTTGTGAAATATACTTTTATGAACATTATTTAAAGGAGAATTTATATACTTATGTTAAGTAGTGAATTTAAAACTCAGCATGCACAGTATTGGACTCTCAAACTACTGGAAGAAAAGATTAATATGAACCGTTTCTGTTTACAAGAAAGTTATATATATATATATATACAACTTGTTAAATGTAATTAAAATGCAGGGACTTATTTATTTAAGTGTATTAAGTAAAGATAAATAATTCAAGAAACGCGAGGAGTATGCTATTTGAGTAACCGTGGCGCACTTCTATATCTACTTTCAGTTTCAAGGTATTATTATAATGGCAATAAAAAAGCCATTTTACCCAGAAAAGGTCAATAGTCTGACAGTTTACTTTATATTACTAACACACCTAGAAACAGCACTAGCATTATATTTTTGCATGATACGTTCTAAAATGTGTCTAAAACAAATAAACACTGTATATTCCAGCATTTTTTTTCCTTCTTCGGACCCAAAAAATAGCATTTCCCCCAATTTTGAGTAAAAAAAAAAAAAAATCCCAATTCCAGATTTTTCTTCCCAAAATTGTAAAATGTTTTAGAATAATCTTCTTAATAACTTTTTTAACCAGGGTTTTCGACATTTCTTCTGCTTTTATGTGTAAATTGAACAAAATACAAAAACAATTTTTTTTCCCCAATTCTGAGAAAAATCGCGCGTTTTTTCCCAATTTTGAGATAAATCGTGCGTTTTTTCCCAATTTTGAGTAAAATCGCGTGTTTTTTCCCAATTTGACCGGTCACGGACACATTCCCAAAATGTTGAAAAAACCCGCTAATATTCATTATGCAGAGTTAGTGTTGAGACACCCCGAACTCGAAATCTCGTGAAAAACAAGAGCGAGATTTGATAAGGGCAAAAGGGTGAATAGATCGTCAATGCTACCACATGATTTTGGAAACTTACAAGCAGCATCAAAATCTGCC
Organism: Cyrtodaria siliqua; assembly: GCA_037043455.1. Classification (NCBI taxonomy): domain Eukaryota; kingdom Metazoa; phylum Mollusca; class Bivalvia; order Adapedonta; family Hiatellidae; genus Cyrtodaria; species Cyrtodaria siliqua. Next base: position 150,748 of record JAWPHD010001326.1, read on the forward strand.
CTCCACTGATCAGCTGTCAGTTTGTCTTCAACTTCTACCGTCAGACCGCTTCCCTCTTTTACCACCATGGTGACAATATATTCAATACCACGGAACACATATGCTGCAGAAACTGTGGTTTGGTCATCCATTTTTAATGTTCTTTTGTCAAATGCAGGAATATATTTATGTGTTTCCCGTAAATCTGTGATTTTGAACACAGCGGGGAAAATTGATGGGTTCAGACAAGTTTTTAGACAACGTTACCCATGTTAATCATCACATTGTGAGCTTTTTTAAAAAACAGAATATGGTTCAAAATGTTAAAGTTTAGTGTCTAAATAAGACAGTACTCTCATTTAGGCGGGGTATGCTTATGAAACTATCATTTGTGTGAAAATGTTTTCATTCAACATAATTTGGCCGGAAAGGAAACTAAGAAAGCCACGCATGCGCAAACCTACTTAAGGGACTAATCGTTTTCCTATATATATATTTTTTAATTTGACGAGTTTATAATTGTATTGTTTATTATATTTTTTCTCAGAAATTCGTTCTAATAAAATACAATTTACAGATGTTTGTCACAGGTGTAAATTTTCGTAAATCTTGATGGTGGCGATAACATAAATGATAGCCCCCTACAAAGTTGTCAGAGTAACTTCCCCTTAGTTCAACATGTCTGGCATTTGCAGATTTGCAAATACTTTTCACAAGCTCTCTCATAATTTATACCAAAACCAAAGACAAATCCTAGCTAAACATGCTTCAAGAAGACAATTTCATGCAACTACTACATTGGGATTGAGAGAAGGTTTGTGTTTTAGACCTTTTGATTTGATTATCATTGGGTCCGTTCAGGGTTACCTCATCGGTTACTCAGGGCCATAGTGGTCCGGCTCATGTGCTTTGTCGCTAAATACCAGTTGAAATCGAACAAAAGTGTCCTACATGAGTTGGGAAGACATCTGAGTCCAGCAGCCATATCATAGAATAGAACATTATACAAGGGTAATCACTTGGCATACAGGTCATTCTCACTAAGTTCAGTCTATGCTGAATATTGTTTTAATTAAAAGAGCAAATCATTTAACTCTACATGCCTTCTATACCCAGGTGTTCAAGGTGTCCAACATTGGTATATATTTTAATATCGCTCAATACAGTACTGAGAAATCGTCATCGAAACGTTGAAAAACTGGTAAAAATATTTAGTTGGAAGACCCCGTGCCTAAACACAGTCACTCTGTAGACAACAACTCTAATGGCAGTTGCGTACGAAACTAGACCACGGATCATTTAGTCGTCACCGCAGATTATGAGCATTCATTATTGTTTTCCTTACCAGTTAATTCAACGGAAGCTACATTTTCTCTTCTGTTTACAACCATCAAATTTTGTTTCAATCGGCAGCCATATTGGTCTGGTACCCTTTCACTACTGCGCTCGCTATTCTCTCTTCGAGCGCAGTAGGGGAAGGGTACCAGACCAATATGGCTGCCGATTGAAACAAAATTTGACGGTTGTAAACATTTTATTCCAAATAACGCTTAAATAAATCGGTAAAAGCTCCAGTTGGGAAGAAAATATAACTCATTTTTTCTTTTCTTTAAGCGCCTATACACACCACCATGTGTTTATTGTTTTGGTCATCAAACATATATATGTATTGTTTAATGAATATTTACATGAGATGCATGGTTAGGAAGCCAAATATATAACCTTTCTATTGATTGATGTTATTTCGAATTTTCAAAGGTTAAATGAACGAGGAAAAACAAAATAAAAGCGCTGCCGCAATTATCAAGCAGTTCATTTTTTCAATAAAGATAAAGTTTGTGAGGATAACAATACAGCACATCAGGGCTCGACATTAGGCATTGTCCGATAGGTTTTGGCAACCCAGACTTGGGGACGGACAAGTTGATTCTGAATCCAGGTTGTCCGATCGGGCAATTAGAACATTTTTATAAATCAAAATGAAAATCTACGCCAAAATACGCTGAAAACCCACGCCAAATGACAAAATTCAAATCTCACCGTAGCGAGTGTTGTCTAATAGGAAGTGATTCTTAACTAGACAGTTTTGCGCATGCGCGGCAGGATTTTCCCTGCCGATATATATAGATAGTTGCTTTTCGCAACACGTTGCTTGGGATCCCTGTATTTGACGTTTTATTCTCCCGATTTTGAATGACAAAAAGCATTCCTTATGTTGTGAAAATATTGTTAATAAAATACAACAAAAGCAAGTTGTTTAATTATACGCTCATCATAAATTTTACGAAATAAAAATCGCTTGAACATTTTGCGACAATCACATACGACCGCTTTGCGGATTGTGTACATGTATCACGCTTCATCGGATCGCAATCTCTGAATAGAAATGCTTTATTTTACATGTTTTAATGCCTTTACAGTAAAAAATTGAGATTTCATATTCGGACAAGTTCAATATAGGTCAGGACAAGTGGATTTCTGAAGTCACTTGTCCAACAGGACAAGTGGATGCAAAAGTTAATGTAGAGGCCTGTACATTTAAATGATTTACTAAGTGAGCAAAATTAAATTATCTTTTTAACTTTTCTATAGAACAGCTGGAAAAACGTCGACTGCATTGTGTGAACAATTAAGAATGGTTGATTGATGTCTTCTATTGGCATAACAATTGATTGAGTAATTAACAAACACGCATGTATCAATAAAAAAAATAACACCAGCAAACGTGGTAATGATAATTCGAACAACACATTATTAGTGTTTGTTTGTTTTCTTCTCGGTTTTAAGGTCGGCTGATTTAGTATTTTAATCAGTTAAAATTGTTGGAAAAATCGAAATGCAAATGCCAATGATTGTAAAATGCTCTCATTTCCAAGTTAGTGGCTGCAAAATGTAATTGTATGTACCCTTTTCACGATTTGCGTGGGTTTTTCGTGTTTTTAGCTAATTGTTTTTTTTAGTGGTTTGTTCTCAACCAAGAAGTGTGAAATTGCGATGAAAATAGATGACCGATGTTCATGCTTAAAAACTACCTAAATACAATTTCAATATGTATGTTATAACTTTCAATCATCAACAGGTACTGTAGTGTATAAGTGAAGAAAAAAAGGTTTACCCTTCCATAAAAGAGATTATTTTTTTTACCCTTCCATAAAATATACACGCTGATTCAAGAAAAAATATTTTTTTAAAAATGGCCAAGTTAAATTATTTTGTTTTGTTAAAATCGAAGTCATAAACCACTTAAAAACTAGCCTAAACACAATTTCAATATGTATGTTATAACTTGCAATCATCAACAGGTATGGTTTAATTGAGAGAGAAAAGTTTACCCTTCCATAAAATATACATGCTAATCCAGGAGAGAAAAAAACACGTTCAAAATGGCCAAGTAATAAAAATATTTTTTGGTTGAAATCAAAGTCATAACCCACTTAAAAACTACACCAAACACAAAGTGTATATGTTTTGTAGGATAAACAAAGATCGACTCATATATAAAAAGTGGGAAAGGCGTAAAAAAACAAACAAACAAAAGACTGCACGAACGTCGGCCATCTTTTTTTCATCGCAATTTCACGCTTCCTGGTTTGAGAACAAAACACTAAAAAAAGCAATTAAAAACTTGCTAAAAACACGAACAACCCACTCAGATCGTGAAAAGGATACTTACAATTATGTTCTGCAGCAACTAACCATGTTGTTTATAATGTCTTCAACCATAAAATGCGATAAATCATGGAGTGAAATCACATTTTATTTTCTAAAACATGGCGGCTAAAGTGAACGTTAATGACTGAAGTATTCCGAATGAGTCGACGACAAGTGTTTGGAACACTTCTGTCCGAGACCGGTCCCTTTAATTATCAGCCCAGACAATATCTATAAAATTATACAGTATTTATTCTGATGATTAAACACATGTAAAGGAGGTCAAAAACTAATGCAAACAACATCATCGTCCGTAAATGAAATTTTATTAGCAATTTATTTGTTAGCAATCTTCATAAAATACGAAAAAAACACTAATAAATATTTAAAAAACAACATATTTTATAAAGTATATATCATTGTTAGTACATTATCTTTAGTCTTCTAATACTGTAAATAATGTATTCTATCAATATTTTATAATATATCAATTATAAAAAGTCTATTCCGGTAATTTTATGGTGTATTCTGGTATATTCCAGTAAATTGGTGTATTCAGGTTATTCTATGCACCGCTAAACAACAACTCTAATGGCAGTGGCGTACAAAACTAGACCACGGATCATTTAGTCGTCACCACATTGTTTTCCTTACCAGTTAATTCAATGGAAGCTACATTTTCTCTTCTGTTTACCTGTTTACAACCGTCAAATTTTGTTTCAATCAGCAGCCATATTGGTTTGGTACCCTTCCCCTACAGAGCTCGCTATTCTCTCTTCGAGCGCAGGTACCAGACCAATATGGCTGCCAACTGAAACAAAATTTGATGGTTGTTAAAGGATTTGCTCTTTTAATTAAAACAATATTTTCAGCATAGACTGAACTTAGTGAGAATGACCTGTATGCCTAACTATTACCCTTGTATAATGTTCTATTCTATGATATGGCTGCTGGACTCACATGTCTTCCCAACTCATGTAGGATACTTTTGTTAGATTTCAACTGGTATTTAGTGACAAAGCACATGAGCCCCTGTGATCGGTTCCCGAAAGCACTCTTGGTAACCATCGGCTACCATCGGTCATCGTCGTTTGCCGATAGGTAGAACGTTGGTAACCAATCTTCCGTGACTCTACATCTGAGGTAGTATCGGTGGCCTCATTGGTACCAAATGTTACCATCGGTGACCAACGTGGTTGCCAATATTAAGAATTTTCAGTTATTTTAACATGAATTACCATGAGACCTTTAGGGATTTAGTAGGAAAATATTTTAATCAGTATTAACCACTCGAACAAGGAAAGAAAAACAAGAATAATGCCGCTTAAATTATCAAAATCCATTCAGTAATAAAACAGTTTTTGCAGTTTTCAGTCAACAATATCTGCCAGATTTTGTTTATAAACATATTGCCTTTTAACCCATTTCATCCTGCAGGCAAATCTGATAAGTACTCCTGTAAAAAATTTGTAAAATTCTTCCATGTACAAATTCCGCCCCAGTGTTTATAGTATACACTATTCGGATTGCGTCACGTGACACAGCCGTTTGAACTGTAAACAATACACGTGTAGTTTTAAACTAACGTTTTACTTGGGAAAATGTTGTTTTTGGATTAAACTTTTAGCGTGAAATTGATCAAATATGATCATTCTTCACTTAAGGTAAGTTGTACACTTATAAAATTCATTTTATCAGTTTAAATTGACTGTTTATGTCTAGCTCAGAGAATCTCTACGGAAGGTCCACACATAAAAAAGTCAAACGCATATGCACGTCTGAGGATGGTGTATATCAAAAATCGTCTCACCGTTAGTAGACGTGTATTTTATGCACTACTTTCTGCCAGGAGCTGAAAATAGTCGACAGGTTTTCCGAAATCCGCTGCGTATGTAATTTTCAGAAAATGGTTCTTCTATGATAATCATGTACTGGCTAGAAATTTACAGTTTAAGACAACAAAGTTATAAATCTAACTTGATGACAATATGACTTTATTGTCTTGTGTGTTTATAGATCATTTTTGATCATCTTGGTGTCTCATTCCGAGAAAGGTTATGGGCGTGAATCACTGACTAACACAGAAGTTCAGTTAGATCTTTTAACATGCATAGGATATGGCTCTCCTTGTAGACTGTACACAGGCTTTACATCCCTTCCAAAGGATAGCATACCTTCTCAGTACCTTATTCTTTCTCATTACCTTGCCAGAATAAGGTACTGAGGGAGTGCATATAAACAGTCACAGCAGTTTACCTTATATTTGGATGACAAACACTAAGCTTTCTTTGATACTGTGGTTGTGAGTTTTGTTTTACAGGATCGCAGGGCTCAGGAAACCATGTCAGGATCTGGTATCATTAAAAATGCTTCTTAATGCTTCTTTGTATGTGCTTTAGTATCTTGCCTGTGTCAGTGTAAGGAAGACATGTTGATTGTTGGATGGCATGTGTATCTCATCATACATGCTGTGACAATGTCAGCATGTCTCATGTGTATCTCATCATACATGCTGTGACAATGTCAGCATCTCTCATGTGTTTCTCATCATACATGCTGTGACAATGTCAGCATCTCTCATGTGTTTCTCATCATACATGCTGTGACAATGTCAGCATCTCTCATGTGTATCTCATCATACATGCTGTGACAATGTCAGCATCTCTCATGTGTATCTCATCATACATGCTGTGACAATGTCAGCATCTCTCATGTGTTTCTCATCATACATGCTGTGACAATGTGAGCATCTCTCATGTGTATCTCATCATACATGCTGTGACAATGTCAGCATCTCTCATGTGTTTCTCATCATACATGCTGTGACAATGTCAGCATCTCTCATGTGTATCTCATCATACATGCTGTGACAATGTCAGCATCTCTCATGTGTATCTCATCATACATGCTGTGACAATGTCAGCATCTCTCATGTGTTTCTCATCATACATGCTGTGACAATGTCAGCATCTCTCATGTGTATCTCATCATACATGCTGTGACAATGTCAGCATCTCTCATGTGTATCTCATCATACATGCTGTGACAATGTCAGCATCCCTCATGTGTTTCTCATCATACATGCTGTGACAATGTCAGCATCTCTCATGTGTATCTCATCATACATGCTGTGACAATGTCAGCATCTCTCATGTGTATCTCATCATACATGCTGTGACAATGTCAGCATGTCTCATGTGTTTCTCATCATACATGCTGTGATAATGTCAGCATCTCTCATGTGTATCTCATCATACATGCTGTGATAATGTCAGCATCTCTCATGTGTATCTCATCATACATGCTGTGACAATGTCAGCATCTCTCATGTGTTTCTCATCATACATGCTGTGACAATGTCAGCATCTCTCATGTGTTTCTCATCATACATGCTGTGACAATGTCAGCATGTCTCATGTGTTTCTCATCATACATGCTGTGACAATGTCAGCATGTCTCATGTGTTTCTCATCATACATGCTGTGATAATGTCAGCATCTCTCATGTGTATCTCATCATACATGCTGTGATAATGTCAGCATCTCTCATGTGTATCTCAATGTCAGCATCTCTCATGTGTATCTCATCATACATGCTGTGACAATGTCAGCATCTCTCATGTGTATCTCATCATACATGCTGTGACAATGTCAGCATGTCTCATGTGTTTCTCATCATACATGCTGTGACAATGTCAGCATCTCTCATGTGTATCTCATCATACATGCTGTGACAATGTCAGCATCTCTCATGTGTATCTCATCATACATGCTGTGACAATGTCAGCATGTCTCATGTGTTTCTCATCATACATGCTGTGATAATGTCAGCATGTCTCATGTGTTTCTCATCATACATGCTGTGACAAGTCAGGTATGGTACTGTTAGAGATGTGCCAGAATAGGTGATAGTTCATTAGCTGCTGATTTCAGTTTTAATGCTAGACCAGCTGGCCTGGAATTCACCAACCATTCTTGAGAATATTCTTAGACTTAAGCTCAAGTATGCAAATTTCAATCACAAATATTTCTATACGTTTACAGAATAAACGTTCGTAACAAGCTGCTGAGTATAAATATGATCAATACTAATAAATAGCAACTTCTTACAATTGTTTATCTTTGAAGGTCAGAAATATTTGTGAACAAAATTTCAGTACTTGAGCTCAAGTCTAAGAATAGTATCAAGAATGGTTGGTGAATTCCAGGCGAGTTCATTTCATAATTTATATATTCTGATTCTGCATTTAAATTGCAGTGATTGAATGCAAATTATAATAAGCATATGATAAAACATATTGATTAAAATTTACTTTTTCAGTTATTGAAACAACACAAGGAAATGTAACAGTGGTAAGTATTTTATACTAATTTGTTAAAATGAGCATTTATATACACACATAATATACCAAACAAATAATCTCGGTAGAAGAAACAATGGCATCTGTCCTATGAGTATGATTCCCATGTTCCCATGTTCTTGTACAGTCATCAGTAGTAGAGACAAAAGGTAACTTTACTCAGGAACTCTCTTGCATTGGGGTTTACCAATATATTTATTCTAGAACTCCCCCTGCAGTGGAGTTTACCAGTATATTTACTCCAGGACTCTCCTGCAGGGGTTTACCAGTATATTTACTCAGGAACTCGCCTGCAGTGGGGTTTACCAGTAGATTTACTCAGGAACTCGCCTGCAGTGGGGTTTACCAGTGGATTTACTTCGGAACTCTCCTGCAGATTTGCTCCAGGACTCTCATGCAGTGGGGTTTACCAATAGATTTACTCCTGAACTCCTACAGTGGGATTTACCAATATATTTATTCTGGAACTATCCTGCAGTGGGGTTTACTAAGTGGTGTTTACCAATAGATTTACTTCGGAACTCTCCTGCAGTGGGGTTTACTAATAGATTTACTCCGGAACTCCTGCAGTGGGATTTACCAATATATTTACTCCAGCAGCAGGATTCTCATGCAATGGGGTTTACCAATAGATTTACTCCAGGACTCTCATGCAGTGGGGTTTGCCAATAGATTTACTCTGAAACTCTCCTACAGTGGGATTTACCAATATATTTATTCTGGAACTCTCCTGCAGTGGGATTTACCAAATGGGGTTTGCCAATAGATTTCCTCTGGGACTCTCCTGCAGAGGGGTTTACCAATATATTTACTCCAGCAGCAGGACTCTCATGCAGTGGGGTTTACCAATAGATTTACTCCAGGACTCTCATGCAGTGGGGTTTGCCAATAGATTTACTCTGAAACTCTCCTACAGTGGGATTTATTCTGGAACTCTCGTGCAGTGGGGTTTACCAAGTGGGGTTTACCAATAGATTTTCTCCGGGACTCTTCTGCAGAGGGGTTTACCAATAGATTTATTCCGGAACTCTCCTGCAGTGAGATTTACCAATAGATTTACTCCGGAATGCTCCTGCAGTGGGGTTTACTTCAGAATTCTCCTACAGTGGGTTTTACCACTATATTTGCTCCGGAACTGTCCTGCAGTAGAGTTTTCCAATATATTTACTCAGGAACTCTCCTGAAGTTGGGTTTACTCCGGAACTCACCTACAGTTTGGTTTACCAATATATTTACTCAGGAACTCTCCTGCAGTGGGGTTTACCAATATATATATACTCCAGAACTCACAGTGGGGTATGATATGATAAAAGAGACAAAATATGTGTCTGGGAAAATATTATAGCGACAACAGATACAGACACGTTACGTGACTGGAAATCCAACATGTGAGTTTCCTAGAATGGACGGTTTATAATATTACATCAGTGAGTACATTGTGAATAGTTAGGTTGTGAATGTTCCACAAACAAGTCACAAATAGTGCCATAACAAATGTTTGGTGACATGTCACAAATAGTGCCCTGAACAAATGTTTGGTGACATGGTGACATGTCACAAATAGTGCCCTGAACAAATGTTTGGTGACATGTCACAAATAGTGCCATGAACAAATGTTTGGTGACATTACACTTGATATACAATGGCATAACAATGCTTGTTGTTCTAATAGCTTGATATAAAATTACATTCAAATGACTGTTGTCAACCTTAAGGCTTACATTTATTCTGTAGTTAATATTGTTTGGGGTGCTTGTTTCTGCCAAAGGTCTTTTCGACTTTATAGGCGCACTTTAAATTATACTTATAAATAAATTAAATATCAGTGAAACATACATTGTAAGTGATATAATAAGAAATACCTGCTGTTGAAATAGGGTGGGAAATAAACATTTTACATGCAAAAGTTGTTTTTGATACAGCATTTTTAGCTCTACTGGCCAGCAGGGCTTATAGGAGGCTGAGTTGTCCGTCGTCCGCCGCCGTCGTTAACTTTTGCCTCAAGACGATAGAGACTTCATTTTTTATCCGATCTTAACCAAACTTTGCCAGATAGTTGTTATCAATGAGATATGGCCCTTGATTTAGTTAAAAATGCTATATTTTGCATCGTTAAGATGATGGGACCTTCATTTTTCATCCGATCTTTACCAAACTCTACCAGATTGTTAATATCTGTGAAAATGCGACAAATTCGAAAACCAGCCAGATCGGACCAGTAACAAAGAGTTATGGCTCTTGATTTAGTTGAAATTTCTATATTTTGCCTCGTTAAGACGATAGGGCATTCATTTTTCATTCGATCTTTACCAAACGTTACCAGAATGTTAATATCAGTGAAAGTGCAGACATGTTTGAAAACCAGACAGATCGGGCCAGTAACAGCGGTGTTGTGGCCCTTGATTTAGTTAAAAATGCTATGTTTTCCTCGTTAAGATGATAAGGCCTTCATTTTTTCATCCGATCTTTAACACACTTTACCAGATTGTACGAAGCCTAATTATGCATGGCATCGCAATATTTCGGTTGAAAGATTTTTGGCGGAGTTATGGCCGTTTAAAGGTTCTAATACACAAATTTTTCCGGACTAATTCTCCTGAACTCCTGGCCGGATTTCAGTGAAACGTTGTAGGGACGATCTATACCAGGCCTATTTGTGCATATCATCGCCGTGTTCCAATTAATGATTTTTTGCAGAGTTATAGCCCTTTAAAGGTTTTGATGCACAAACATTATCCAGACTAGTCTCTTCTGAACTCCTGTCTGAATTTCAACGAATTTTGACAAGGAGGATGTGCCGTAGTTGCGCTTATCATCGCCGTGTTCCGGTTGAAAGATTTTTGGCAGAGTTATGGCCCTTTTTAATACACTAACTTTGTACAGGCTAGTTCTCCTGAACACCTGGCTGGATTTCAACAAAACTTGGTGGGGATGATCATACCAATCCTAGTTGCACATATCATCACCGTGTTTTTGTTGAATGATTTTTAACACAGTTATTGCCCCTTATATATAAACTTTGTCCGGACGAGTTTTCCTGAACTCCTGGCAGGATTTCAGTGAAACAGCAGGAATGATCAGTACCAAGCCTAGTAGTACCTTCCTGATATTGTTGTCGTGTTCCCCATCAAAGATTCCATATAGCCAGCAGAGTGATACAGGTCCTCTTGGGCCTCTTGTTTATAGAAACTTATGCTCGATAAACAATTAGAAAAAAATGAAATTTACATTCATCTATCCAAAAATAGGTTTAATGTGTTGGATAAAGCCAAATTGAGACGTGACCAGAACATTTTATTGGAAAGTATTAAACTTAAAAATTTATTTGTTTTCTAATTTATTTTCTGTGAGGAAGCTATCCAGCTGGCTTTCGGAATGTTGGTGGTTTCTACTCAGGTCCCCCAGTCCCCACTCTCCCATGCATGAAAATTGCCTGGAGGGGCACCTGGGGTCTTGCTCCACCAATGGAAGCTGAAAAGTTGCCTTACCATAGCTCTAACGGTTTTCCTTTGTTCTCGCTTATGATATAATTTTCATAAACCTGAAGATCTGGGCCAGTGCCGGTATATTTCAGTCGTGCTATAAGTGACAGATTCGGCAGTTATACCATGGTCTACCCAATTTTACACGCGCGTAGTTGTAATGTTTACACACAACATGTTAATCAAAATGTCAATTACCAGCATTGAATGGTACAAAATATTTATAGCATATTTTCTGGTATGCGATTTATACTGCACTCTCGGCGAGTGTCGACTGGCGGATTCGTAAATATTGTCTTTTTTGCGCAGACCTCCTTCTTTTCTGGGATTTTTGTAATTGTTGATGGATTTCCAAGTCAGTAGAGCATATTTTGGTAAACCAATGTTGCAGAAACGAAGAAAAATGTATACCTGATCCAGTCACTTTCGAGAAGGACTAGTAAAAACTCACAGTTGACAAGCCCGACGGGCTAGTTGTTTTTATTATTTAAATGTCAATTTTAAATAAACTTATGATCCTGATGTCGAAAATTGTCAAATAATTTCAATTTTTCGCTATTCAAACTCTTCAATATCATAATGTAATGTAGGGTACGATATATACCAAGTCAAGCATCTGCAAATGTGTAGGTGTGTCAGATTACTGAACACTGATTGGCCAATTTTTCTTTGATGGCGCAAAAATGCTGAAAATAACCAGCGTTTTATACATGTCCCCACATTTTTTTCATAGAGACGCTAGCATTTCTATCACTATATTAATTTCTAAGCATTTTATTGACATGATGTAAACAAAAATATGGCGATATTTAAATAGGAACTGTCGAAACAAACGAAAAACAGCATAGGAAAAGCGTCATCATCAAAAAACAACATGATTCAAATAAACACATCTGTGTATTTTAGCCATCGTGTAAGTGCCTACATTGTCTTTTTCCCAGTTTTGGGGAAGGGGCCTTTTGCCTTTAATTGGGAAAAAAATCCATAAACGGGGAATGAAATGTCCAAGGTAAGTCTGCATGACTTTAAAAAAAATTAGGGTGGGGAAAGGGCCTTATACAGCCCGCTGCAAAGAAGGGTATAATGGCCGTGGCCTATAATTGGATTGACTACGACCTAGTCACAAAGCTGTTGTCTTGCAATATTTACAAGCAGTACAGTCATATAGGAAATGCAACCTCAGCTATAGATAAGATGGATTATGAAGTTTTCCCTCAGACATGCCTTCGCCAGGGAGCGAACCCACGCCGGTCAGATGTCTGTCTATAGCTCCAAAGCCAAGGCCTTATCCATGGTGCTACCAAGGCATGATATTTTGGTATCTTTTGACTTTGCTGCAAAAGAGTAAAAGGAGGAATAGTTGATTTTAAGAAGGGCTACTAAAAATAAGAAGGCACTAGCCCTGTAGGCTAGTAGTCATAAAAAGTTAGTGTCTAACCCTGCATTAGAGGTAAAAAAAAAATCAAAAAAACAAACGAGTGTGAAATTAGCTTCCAGCCTTGTATTTATATATACATATACTACAACACAATTTCTTCTCTCTATCCGTCTTCTCTCCCTCCTGTAGGGGGCACCTGTGCACAGCAGGTGACGCAAGTGTTCCATGGACCATCCTTCTAGTTGTTTATTTCCTCTTCCTATGTACATGTATGTTTATCTTGTTTCAGGTGGAAGGCCGTGTGTTCGAGTCACCTAGGAAGGATTACTTGATTAAACTTGATAGTCCTCAAAGTGATGAACATAAACATGTGTGTGCATTATGCAGACTTAATACAGAAATAAAATATACAGTAAGTTTTGGTTTCTTACTAAATCTTATTAAAGATTAGATGCATGAACTGAATTACTTTCTACAGTGCACCTGTACCACATGTCTTAAATTCCTACTGTCATGAAAACATGACATAATAGAGAAGTTAAAAACAATTAATGAAATAAAGTTTTACGTCATGTTAACATCATATTAGGGGTTATCCTCAGAGAGACGAAAGATGAAGTTTCTTCACTGACATGCAGCCACACGGAGCAGGGTTCTGTAGTGACACAGCCAACATACTCTATTATTGAAATTTATGAAAAACTTGGAAAAATGAGGGGGGGGGGGGGGGGGGGGGGGGGGGGGCGACCATTTTGAGAACTATGATGTCATAGTTCCAAATTGCCATATATGGAACAAAGGTTGCTGTATTGGTGTTGGGAACTAAAAAAAAATAAAAAATTCTCATGTTATTTGTTGAAAACAAACATATTTTAAGTTTTCCTGAAAATTTTATTTTAGTTCCCAACACCGATACAGTAACCTGTGATAAATATCATTTAAAGCAAAAAAATCACTGCAAATGAATGCAAAATCCTTCACTAGTCATGTAACGCGTTATTGCCATTATGTATACAATTAAATCAGTTAATTTTGATATCTTTAGATATTCCATATATGGAACTGTCATTTAGAACTGTGATGTCATAGCTCTCACAGGTCTCAAAATGACGACTTCCAACAGAACCTTCAAATGATCGTATCGTTTATCATCCGATTTTGGAAATTCTTTCACTGTTTTCCAAGCTTTTCAGAACTCTCAATAATAACGATTGTTTGGCCGTGTCGCTACATTCCTTTTAAAACCTTTAAGGCCTTAGTGCCTGAGCTACCAAGGCAGCTAGCAGTCTTAGCAACATACATTACATGATCATAATACGTGTACGAGAGTGTGACATTTTATTGGGTTGGCTGTGAAGACTGTTTTACACTCAACTGGTATTTGTTGCCAGTCGTCAGATAAATGCCACTTGCATCATTCACTCTTAACTGAATTTTAGGTAATGATGCCTCCATGAGGAACATAATTATATGGTAACCAATTATAATTTTATGTACAAAAACATACTTTTTGTGTATCAGTATATGAAACGAAGTTACCTCTAATTGTTTAAGCAATTAATATTACTTTTGCTGTTCCATAAACTTCAGGTAATTTGGAGACCTATTTATTTTTAACCCCTGGTTATTAGATTGTTAACCAGGTTTTCATTGGGCGGGCGGGTGTGCGGCGTCAAACTCTTCCGCTCAATAACTTTTGTTAGGAGTGAGGTATTGCGATGAAACTTGCATGGTAGGTAGCTTATATGGGAAGGAAGTTTGGGATTGCATTTGGGGTCACTGGGGTCAAGGTCATTGTTACTGAAAATAGAAAACTGTTTCCATTCAATAACTTTAGTTGGGAATGAAACCTGCTGTGTATGTATCTTATGTGGAAAGGAAGCTTGGGATTACATTTGGGGTCACTTTGGTCAAGATCAAGTTCACTGTTACTAAAAATAGAAAACTGTTTCCGCTTAATAACTTAAGTATGGAATGAAATATTAGAATGAAACTTGCTTGTAGGTAGCTTGTATCAAAACGAAAATTGGGATTGCAATTGGGGTCACTGGAGTCAAGGTCATTATTACTAAAAATAGAAAAACAGTTTCCGCTCAATTACTTCAGTTGGGAATAAGATATTGGAACGAAACTTGCTGTGTAGGTACCTTATATGGAAACGAAGTTTGGGATTTGCATTTGGGATCACTTGGGTCAAGGTCACTGTTACTAAAAATAGAAAAAAACTTTCGCCTCAATTACATTAGTTAGGAATGAGACATTGCAACAAAACTTGATGTGCATGTAGCTTATATTTGCCTTACTAACAAATCTTTTCATTCTTTACAGTCCTCATTTACTGTGTATGCATTTATGTTTGTGATTCACATGTTATTCTATATTGTACACTGTTTATATCACTTTAATACTAGAACTTCAACAACTTCAATTGCTGTTTTTTGTAGAAAAAAATAATTTGTTACTTAATTTTCATCTTACCGGTATTGTAATAGCATTTCAAATGGAAAACCTGGTTTTTGTTGATTTTCCACATTTATTTTTTACAGGATGTGTTGATAATAAGTCAGTTTGTTCAAGAAGATGGCCAGGCTGTGCCTAGACAAATCTCGGGTCTTTGTTACCCACAGCATTGGCGGATGAAGGGGTTAATTCACAAGGCACATAGAGCTGGTAGGTTGTTGTAAACTAATTGTCATTGCACAATTTATGTGATGGTATTTCTTACGTCACTGTTGGGCGATATCATTTTTACAAACATTAAGTTCCAAAGTGCTGAATAACAGATAATAATACATCTTTTTTGAGCAATATTTTGTATTCCTTTAGTGGTAATTTGTTATACCCCACTTCGAAGAAGGAGGGGGCATATTGCTTTGCAAATGTCGGTCTGTCTGTCGGACAGTCCGTCCCGAAATCTTGTCTTTGCAATAACTTAAAAACAGGTGGCACTGCAAACTCAAAACTTGGCAGGAATGTTTGTGTTATGGTCTAGTTGTGCACCTCCCCGTTTGTGTAGATTCGTTTAAGAAAAGGTGGTTGCCATGGTAACAAAACTTGTAAAATATCACTAAAAATTGCTTGTTTTCGCGATAACTCAAGAACAGCTGGCACTACAAACTCGAAACTTGCAGGAATGTTTGTGTGTCATGGTGTAGTTCCCTTTTGGGTAGATTCGCATAAGAAATGTGATTGCCATGGTAACAAAACTTGAAAAAAAATCACTAAAAATTGCTTGTCTTCCCGATAACTCAAGAACAGCTGGCACTACAAACTCCAAACTTGGCAGGAATGTTTGTGTCTTGGTCTAGTTGTGCACCTCCTCTTTTGGATAGATTTGCTTGAGAAATGCGGTTGCTATGGTAACAAAACTTGAGAAAAAATCACTAAAAATTGTTTGTCTTCGCGATAACTCGAGAACAGCTGGCGCTTCAAACTTGAAACTTGGCAGCAATGTTTATGTCATGGTGTAGTTGTGCACCTCCCCTTTTGAGTACATTCGCTTTAGAAATGTGGTTGCCAAGGTAACAAAACCTGTAAAAAAATCACTAAAAATTACTTTTCTTCGCGGTAACTCAAGAACAGCTGGCAATACAAACTTGAATCTTGACAGAAATGTTTGTGTCATGGTGTAGTTGTTCACCTTCCCTTTAGGGTACATTCGCTTTAAAAATGTTATGCCATGGTAACAAAACTTGTAAAAAATCTCTAAAAATTGCTTGTCTCCGCGGTAACTCAAGAACAGCTGGCACTACAAACTTGAAACTTAGGAATGTTTGTGTCATGGTGTAGTTGTGCACCTTCCCTTTTGGGTAGATTCGCATAAGAAATGTGGTTGCCATGGTAACAAAACTTGTAAAAAATCGCAAAAAATTGCTTGTCGTCACGATAACTCAAGAACTTCTGGCACTACAAACTTGAAACTTGGCAGGAATGTTTGTGTTATGGTCTAGTTGTGCACCTCCCCTTTTGGGTAGATTTGCTTAAGAAATGTGGTTGCTTTGGTAACAAAACTTTTAAAAATACACTAAAAATTGCTTGTCTTCGCGATAACTGAAGAACATTTGTCACTACAAACTCGAAACCTTTCAGGAATATTTTTGTCATGGTGTAGTTGTGCACCTCCCTTTATTGGTAGATTTGCATAAGAAATGTGGTTGCCATGGTAGCAAAACATGTAAAAAACAATTGCTAAAAAATTGCTCGTCTTCACGATAACTCAAGAACAGCTGGCACTACAAACTCGAAACATTGCAGGAATGTTTGTGTCATGGCCTAGTTGTGCACCTCCCCTTTTGGGTAGATTCGCTTAAGAAATGTGGTTGCCATGGTAACAAAATGTGTATAAAATCTCTAAAAATGTTTCTGTCTTCGCGACATGGTATTTATCAAGAAGATCATATAAAACATGTCTTCAAATATTACTTTTCATTACCAATGAAACAACATCAATTTGTATGTTTTTGTTTTCTTTAAATAACAACCTTCAGCACTACAAATTAAACTGCAAGGAATGTTGTCAATTTCCTTTTGCCACTATAATGTTGAATGCGTTTTTACAAACATCTCTTGTTAGACTTGTGCTATTTGCGGACACTTGTCAACCAGGTTGGCCACCATTACTAAAAAAAAGGTATAATTACGTCTGCAATATTTTTCTTTTAAGTTTTTGTTTGGGTAAAATGCTCCTTGTGTGTTGCTCTTTTATAATAATTTATGGTACTTTGAGAACAGCTGGCACTACAAACTCGGCTCAAAGTTAGCTATTTTGTCCACCGTCGTCCGTTAGCTTTTGTTTAAAGGTCTTGTTAGCATAAACAATTTTTTATCTTTTGAAATATTGCAGATAATTTTAATTAAGAACTTGTATCAATTTAAAAGAAATGCCTGATAAGATAACCTGCATTGTAAGAAATGATCAGTATTACATTGGAGCCCTGAACGATGTAGTGATTTTCCTTTTTTGCAGGTTTAATGCAGAATCTACGGCCGCATGTGTATCCTGCAGAATACAGCCAGATGTCAGATCATGCCTGGAAAAAATATAATACTTATTTTACTGAATCTGTAGATGAATAAATTAAACAGTGTTGCCATTATAAATTCATGTATTGACTTCTTTATTTATGTAAAACTAATTGCTATTTTATGGAAACGGTAACTCGAAAAATGCCATATGGTGCCCTTTTAAAAAACACACATTTTGTTGACAATATTTTAAGTTCCCATAGAAAGGTACAGTAGTTTGTCAAAGTTAATCTGTCTGCAGCACAACCCGAATGTTTTCAAGATATCTTCATGACACTTGATACACATAACAACCTAGGAATCTTGTAGTGCCTTTTGTTATATTGAACTTTCTTATACCAGTATTTTGTTTCCAAGAAACAATTTTTGTTCCCAGATAACTGGACCAGGAATCAATCCTCACAAAATACATTACTCGGAGCAAAAACTTGCATTGTTTTTAATATTTAGGCCATATCTCATGGTCTTCATCAGCTGATCCGACTACTAATGCATGTCATTACGTGACATAGGGAGGTTACAATGACATGCATCAGTAGTCAGATCAGCTGACAGTGTTAGTTTTTGCTCTGGGTAATGGATTTTGTCTATATAGATGAAGCCAGAGCAAGAGAACAACCCATTTAGCTGGACTATGTATATTTCCTGAAACTTGCTACACATTTGATTTCACATTTCAACCTGTTCATATTAAGGTGCCTTTTATCATACAGACTTTTTAATATCGACGTTTTGTACGTTTTCATCGAAACAAGATAAAAAAAGATTGTCAGAACCATAAAGCAAAAATCAAAACTGACCAGGAATCTTTATTTTAGTCTCCATCTAGCATAACATTAATACCAATCAAGATATCTTTATGAAGCTTGCCTCTGTATCAAACTAGTGTTAATCTAGGCCCCAGTTGGTGATGGGCCGGCAACAGGAGGTAGAATGGAAACTGGACATAGAATATCATAGTCTAGATCATCTGCGACGCTTGCTTGTTTTCAAGACGAACGCCTAGAACAGTCCTCCTGAACAAAGTTTGATTTTTGCCGATACACTGGTAAGGTTTCTGATTGGCTGAGACAGGAACACCTGTTATCCAAGATATACAAAAAGGCAGAAAGACAAATAAATTTATACATCAACAGAGGGAAACTTATCATTATATCTATGAACTAAATGCGGATGCTCAGAAATACTTTAATAATTTTATTTTTTTCGGTCACGTGGTTCCAGATTCAAATTTGTTTTTACACAAATGGTAAAGACGTTTGTATTTACAATCAAGCGTCGAAGATGATCAAGACTAAGAATAAAGGGCTGAATGGGGATCAAGAACATGATATTCATTTCCAGTAATTATCTTGATTTCCTTATCCTTGTCATTTGGCTGGTGTGGCGCAGTCGGTAATGCGACGGATTTGTAACCGGAGACCCCGGGTTCAATCCTCCGTGGTGCCACTGAGTTTCGTCGGTGTGTTCTTGGGCAAGACACTTTCCCTTAGCCTCGTCCGTCGGATGGGGACGTTAACCGGGCGGTCCTGTGTATCGGTCTATCCTCCCGAGCACGTTAAAGAACCATAGGAATCTATTCGATAATAAGAGTAGGGCACGGTACCCGGATTCCTATGTATCCTTCCCCTCTATCTGCGGCGGCTCTAAATAACCTATACTGTGTTGATAAGCCGTTAAACAACATTCAATTCAATTCATTTTTGCTCATCACAATTCCCCATTCCAACCCAATATGACATAAGATATTAAAGACTAAAAACACCATTTATTTCCCATTTTGAGTTCAAGTCTCTCATATAGTATACTATCCAGAATCTGGCAAATTTTCGGGGTTGACATTCTTGTGTGTAACTTAGCAATATTAAGAGACAAAGTCTGTGTAAAAATCTGCGCTTTTTATAAGAAAACATCTGGTTGGACAAATGTCACGCATTATATGATGCTTGGACAATTTAGTTTTATAAGTTTTTGTTAAACTTTACATAACTTATACATGTATCGCTATTAAACATGTTAATGCATCTTCAGGTATACTGGTAATTCAAGGTTACAGCTCAGTATTATACCTCCAGGGGGTATCTGGTAGAAGCTTGTCAGTATCTTTCTGTGAGCAGCAAGTGACACTTTTCAGTCTGTATATTCAGTATTAATGAAGCCCTCCCAGGGGCGTTCCATGTTCCCTGAAAACATGACCCAGTGTTCCATCGTTATACCCCAGACTATTTTTCCAATGTTCCCTTAAAGTATTTCCAATGTTCCCTTAACCTGCTGGGAGGCCCGCATTGAAATTCTTAAGATTATGAGAAACAAAGATTGATAACCATGGCTTGGAGACAAACACTAACAGTTCTTAGTACAAGTAGCAGCCTCGGTAGTTCAGTCGATAAGGCCTTGGTTTTGGAGTTACAGACCTGCCCATCATGGGTTTGCTTCCGACAATGTTCG
This sequence comes from Cyrtodaria siliqua, assembly GCA_037043455.1. NCBI lineage: Eukaryota > Metazoa > Mollusca > Bivalvia > Adapedonta > Hiatellidae > Cyrtodaria > Cyrtodaria siliqua. Next base: position 171,071 of record JAWPHD010001326.1, read on the forward strand.
ATGGGGAAACTTCATCCTTTGTCTCGTCTGCTTCTGAGGTTGCTGTCCCTATTTGACCTAATATGATGGTGTTAATCGGACGTAAAAACTCATTTCATTCATTCTCAGTACAAGCACCCTATTTTCTTAAAAAAGGCATTTACCAGTATTAGAGTCATGAATATTGTTTAGAAATAATACGTGGGCAATTGAACGTATTATGTTTTGACCTCATGCTTTCATTTGTCTGTCTATCCATCTGCTAACTTTTCTTGTCCAGGCTTCTCCTCCTAAACTTCTCAACCGATCTTTGTAAAAATTGATAGGAAGTATCAGCAAGAAGTCTAGTTGAGCATATTGTCGTGGCGTTCTGGTTCGTTGACTTCGTGGAGTTCTGGCCCTTAAATGATTTTCTCTGATTAAATCCCATCTGTACATTACACATTCTTGTCCGGACTGTTCCTCCTAAACTTCTCAACAGATTTTGGTCAAACTTGATAGGAAGTGTTAGTATGAATTCTAGTTGCGCATATCGTCACGGTCTTCTGGTTCGTTGACTTTTGGCAGAGTTAATGACTCTTTAATGATTTTCCTTTGATTCAGTCTTGGCTTCTCAAAAGAGTTTTGCCATACATGTTAGGAAGTATCAGTATGAAGGTTATTTGCGCATATCTTTGCGGGATTCTGATCCATTGATTTTCTAAGTAGTTATGACCCCTTAATATTTTTAGCTCTACTGATCAGAGATCAGCAGAGCTTATGCCGTGGCGCGGCGTCCGTCTGTCCGTCTGTTTAGCTCTACTGATCAGAGATCAGCAGAGCTTATGTCGTGGTGCGGCGTCCGTCTGTCCGTAAACTTTTATTTGTAGCGACAACTCCTCTGAAACTACTGGATGGATATTCATGAAACTCTACAGAAATGTTGCCCATAAAGTCTAGTTGATCCTAGCAAAATTTCATGTTGATGTGAAATCCAAGATGGCCGCCAAAGCTTACAATAGAGTTTTAAAATACAAGTTTGTAGCGACTGCTTCTTGAAAACTATAAGTGGTATTGATATGGGACTTTTTCTAAAATGATCAGCATGACATGATGTTGATCCTTGTCAAAAATCGTTTTGATTCAAGGTTAAACATGGCTGCCAGCGGCCATCTTTGTTTACATAGAGTTATATAGTAAAAACTTGTAGCGACTACTCCTCTAAAACTACTTGACGGGAATGTTGCTCTTGATGTCTAATTGATCCTAGCAAAATTTCAGATCTGCCAGAAATTCAAGATGGCCGTCACAGCTAAAAATAGATTTTTAAAAAATAACTTTGTAGCGACTACTTCTTGAAAACTATAAGTGATATTGATATGGGACTTTTTCTAGAATGATCAGCATGACATGATGTTGGTCCTTGTGGAAAATTATTTTGATTCGACGTTAAACATGGCTGCCAGTGGCCATCTTTGGTTACATAGAGTTATATAGTAAAAACTTGTAGCGACTACTCCTCTGAAACTACTTGACGGATGTTCATGAAACTCCACAGGAATGTTGCTCTTGATGTCTAGTTGATCCTAGAAAAATTTCAGGTCGGCCGGAAATTCAAGATGGCTGCCACAGCTAAAAATAGATTTAAAATAAATAAGTTTGTAGCGACTACTTCTTCAAAACTATAAGAGATATTGATATGGGACTTTTCTAAAATGATCAGTATGACATGATGTTGGTCCTTGTCGAAAATCGTTTTGATTTGAAGTTAAACATGGCTACCAGCGGCCATCTTTGTTTACATAGAGTTATATAATGAAAACGTGTAGCGACTACTCACTGAAACTACTTGACGGATTTTCATGAAACTTCACAGGAATGTTGCTTTTAATGTCTAATTGATCCTAGCTAAATTGGAGGTCGGCCGGAAATTCAAGATGGCCGCCACAGTTAAAAATAGATTTTAAAAAAACAAGTCTGTAGCGACTACTTTCTGAAATCAAAATCAATCAGTAGAGCTTCAAGGTCATTGACCTCTTGTTTTTAATGCCTTTTATTAAAAAAAGAAAAGCACTAGATTAATTTCAATAGAAATTAACAGCTTTGGTCAGTATCAGTGAAGGATCATGGAGGCAAGTGCAATAACTCCTGGGTTGTATCATTTTCGGCCGAGTTACGGCTCTTTAATGATTTTTATTTTAAAAACGATGATCACATATTTCAGAAAGCACTACATGGATTTGAATAAAAATTCACAGCTTTGGTGAGTATAGTTAAAGGAACATGGAGGCAAATGCCACATAGAGGCAAGTGCCATAACTCGGTCACTTGTCTTGTATTAAGTTATATCCCTATTTATGTCCCCGAATGGAGGCATATAGTAATCGCACCGTCTGTAACCACAATGAGATGTGTCATGTGCAAAAATCGGGTCTGTACCTCAAAGGTCAAGGTCACACTTGGAGGTTGAAGGTCAAATGAGTGAAATTTTTTGGAGACATTTGTCACTTATTGGCGACATTTCTTATTATAATTAGAAACTTTAAGGCAACTTTATATCGTACTAACCACTGCATGGATTCAAATGAAACTTCACATATCTGTTCACAGGAAGCACTGTATGGACTTCAGTGTAAATTTAAACGTGTCTGATCAAGAGTTTCTGTAAAACCTTGAGCTCATTTCGGCAGAAATTTATGTAGAAAAATGCACCAAATAACCATAAGAGAGTACTGTGTCATATCACAGTACATGTAATAACCAATGGAGAGTACTATGTCATATAATGGTAAGGATGAATAGCGAGTACTATTACCAGTAATAACCAATAGAGAGTACTATGTCATATAATGGTAAGGATGAATAGCGAGTACTATTACCAGTAATAACCAATAGAGAGTACTATGTCATATCACTGTAATGATGAATAGCGAGTACTATTACCAGTTATAACCAATAGAGAGTACTAGGTCATAGAATGGTAATGATGAATAACGAGTACTATTACCAGTAATAACCAATAGAGAGTACTATGTCATATCACTGTAATGATGAATAGCGAGTACTATTACCAGTTATAACCAGTAGAGAGTACTATGTCATATAATGGTAAGGATGAATAGCGAGTACTATTACCAGTAATAACCAATAGAGAGTACTATGTCATATCACTGTACTGATGAATAGCGAGTACTATTACCAGTTATAACCAATAGAGAGTACTATGTCATATCACTGTAATGATGAATAGCAAGTACTATTACCAGTAATAACCAATAGAGAGTACTATGTCATATCACTGTAATGATGAATAGCGAGTACTATTACCAGTAATAACCAATGGAGAGTACTATGTCATAGAATGGAAATGATGAATAGTGAGTACTATTACCAGTAATAACCAATAGAGAGTACTATGTCATATCACTGTAATGATGAATAGCGAGTACTATTGATAACCAATAGAGAGTACTGTGTCATATCACTGTAATAACCAATAGGGAGTTTTATGTTAGGTGTGTCGAATGCAAGAATCAGGCCCTTAATTACCTCATAGATAGGTCAAGGTTAAACTTGGTGGTCAATAGTCAAGTGTGTCACAGCCATAACCAAGTACTGAAGGGAATTTCACACAAATGTTAAATATAATGAGAAGATGGGTCACTCGCAAGAATCGGGACCATTGCTCTAAGGTCAGTGTCACACTTGAAGGTCAAATGAGTCAAAATCATGTCTCGGCCATAACTTTGAAAGTACTGAATAGGTCGATGAAATTTCACACAAACATTAAGTACAATGAGAAGATGTTCCGCGCGCAATATTCATCAGGGCCCAACTGTTCAAAGATGAGGGTTCAGTCGAAATTTCAAATCTCTCTGAATTTCCGATAAATGAATATTTCTACCAGAAATTGAGCATGTGAAATCATTATGTTAAGAAGAAATGCAAATTAATTTTTATGAGAAAATGTATTTGAAAGTTTACACTAACCAAGGATTAAGCTAACCGATCTGGGCACAGGTCTGTACCTCAAAGGTCAAGGTCACACAGAGGTAAAAGGTCAAATGCATCAAAATTCAACTCAAAAATTACATAAGGGAATTTCATCAAACTACACAAAGAGGTTTAACAGGATAAGAAGGTGGGTTGTGCTCATAATTCACGTTTACCATTGTTTAACCTGTAACCCTTAGCATTTTAACAAGGTATGCATTACGATCAGAAAACCTTCATTGGGGCATTTGTACTGGTGACATTTCTTGTTTACTTATGGTCCTGTGGCGAATGGCTCTCAAGAATATAAGATAAGGATGTTTTCACAGTCATTCAGTTGATTTCTGTTAGGTAACTGTATGTAACCTTTTAGTAAAGCAGAGTCACTGAATGTATACATGAATACAACATGAATGCAAAATAGTATTTCTGATGATGTAATTTGAAGAAAAACACTGAAGAAAAAAGAATGGATAATATTATATAATGAATGAAACTATTTATTTTTATAAGTTTCAATTACATATACATGTTAATATAATAGTAATGTTCAAAAGTAATGAAAGTACTTTAGACAAATATCACATTCTGCCACGACATCACAAATCTAAACATCTTGTTGCAGATGAGAACTTTCGAATTAAAAAAATATAAATACAGCGATATCCGGTTCAACATATACTTTTTTATTCATTTTCTTTGCCATATAAAGATGGTTCATTTCTCTTTTTTGTCAGTGTCTCGCGTAAAAATGAAACATAGCCTAACAAATAACAAATAACACCGCTCAAATACTAGCTGTTGTTCAGAATAATTTATTTTTTTACACCAGTTCACTTAATTGTTTGTTTTTGGAATATATAAAGTATCTTGGACAATTCTATAACATGAACGGAAGATCTGCGTTCTTTTCTCCAGTGCCTACATAGATGGAACCAAACTTTCTTGATCCAGGAACATGGTAGGAGACATATCCAAGCCATAACAAACTGCGAAGGGTGACAAGTCCACTGCCTCTCTCAAACTGTAAACTCCAGGAGCCTGTGAAAGAGAAAAAATCAATGCAAAATTGTGTACCTGTAGACAGCAGTCCAGCTTTGCACGGTAGCTCAACAAAACAAAGTTTAACCAAACACTTACTCATGCCTTTGGATCATATTTAGTTTGTCTGTTTCAAGACGACAAACATTTTATTTGTTATAAACTCAATAAAAGTGTTTATGAATATGGATATGTGTTTCAAACAGATGTCTTTTTAATGTTAAATTGAAAGTCTCAGGATCTAGCTGTTGATAAGCTAAAAGCCTGAGGTTTATTTGAAATCAAACTTTTATCTATGATGGATATCTTTTCTAAGTGCAAGTCAATACCTTTTGGAATGTCCTCTTCTAGGTTGTCCATGAAGTCAATAGATTTGTCGAGGTTGGCTTTCTGGAGAAGGGTCTTTTCCAACAGCAATTTAGGGTCTCTGAAGTGCATGTAGGAGCAGAGCTTGGCAGCCTCGGACACGGTCAAACCTGAATTATACAAGATATATTAGGCATTTCAAAATATCCAGTAAAACAATGTCTTTTAATCCCAAAGTGTTATAAATTATGACTGCAAACTATATTACATTATAATAATAATACAGATTAATATGTCCATGGAAATTGTCCAATAAATCAAACAAGATAAAGATATAGTAAAAAAATAAATATCTTTTAATATTGATTATTTGATTGTTATTATTTGCAGCTCAGTAGATGGCAGGACAGACCGAACCTACATTATCATGGGTTCAAGCTTCACTGGCACCACATGTTTTTTAGGTGCGTCCTTAGGGAATACACTTTCCTTAGGGACTACACTGTCCTAAGTTTTTTTCGGCGGATGCAGATGTTAACTGGGTGGGCTAAGAATATAACGAGTAGGTCATGGTTCTTGGATTCCTTTGTATACTTCTTGAATTCCTGTGTCCTTCACATACTAGTATCTGCGGTAACTTTAAATACTGCAAGTTAACCTTAATTGATGAGCTGTATAATTTAATTGTTACAACTGTAAAATCAAGTTCTTGCCTTCAAAGCTCCTGTTGGGTACAACCTGACCAGTGGGTGTTTTAATGAAAGAAGCTCTTGGGACAATTTTTACATCCTCGTCGATATCTGCAATAACAGATGCAAGTCTGTCTTCCTCTTTAATAGTGATCTGGAAATATAATGATAATAAGATAAGTTTTATTTTGAGTCGAAAGACATAAAACAATACAAAATAAGCTGTTGATAAGCCTTTGAACTGACTCATATTGACTCGTATATAAAATATGATTACTGTTAATATTATATACATGTATGCGTGTTGCAGAAAATACACAAACAGATAAAAATTCACGGATTTCCTTAATAAAGCTGGATTGAAATAAATTGAAATCGGAACACTCCAATTTTAAACAGCTTAGTTACTGTGTACAATGGATACTTCTCATTGTGGAAAATTTATGAATTTAAATAACTTTAAATTTCAAAATATGGATTTTCTTGATTGCTTACTGTTTCTTCCTCTTCAGTAGCTTCTTCCCCCTCTCCAACTTTTTTTGTTTCAATATGCTCAAATTCGAAAGAAGGATCTCCAGTGAAACGTCCCTTTGCAAGTTTGCTTGTATCTCTCATAGCTTTTGTGGCTGGTGGAAGGAGTCCCCAGTGGACACAGTCTTTGCTGAAATGTTAAAATTCATGCGTTGAATTGCATATACACAAATTTACAAACTGGCTCTATTAACTGAAGGTATCTGTCATCTTTACCTACATTAATATATTTAGATAAGAAAAAATCTTGCTGCAGCACAACATCAGATCAGAGTGAATTCCACTTGACATATTACAGAGGTAACTTATATAATAATTTCTAAACTGCTTTAATAAATTTACCTGTAAAATGTTCTTCTTTCTGCCATCTCATCTTTTCCAGCACCTTGGGCAATAAAATAATCATCCTTGATGCCTAAAATTTTGCCCCAAAAATAAACTTTGTTGAATTTGTTTTCACTTTGTAAGATCACAAGAGATGTTTGTAAGGCAGCTTTCTGCTCCGGACTGAGAATAATTCCACTGCTTCCGACATAGTCGACATTTAAATGAAGACCCTCACACTCCATGTTGATGCTAAAATGGTTGTAAATGCGAAATGTGACTGAAACCTGCCTATTTCTTTACGAGACTGTAAACATGAACAGATAGTTTTCGTAGTTGCTAAGAGAAACGGACATGCGCGTACATACTTCCGTTTGTTAAATCAGTAGTAAACTTCCGGTTTGCTCCCCTGTCGGTCTAATTCAGGTTTGTAAACAAAGAATACATGTTTAAATTGTATTCAAACTATTCAATGACATCTGACACAAGTCGCAGACTATTAACAGAAATGTCTTTCAAGTACACCTCCGATATATAAAGTACGTGCTTTTTCATTACACGCATAATTATTTCAAAAGTCATACAGAAATATAAAAAAATATATAGTTTAGAGTCTGGGGTGTGTGGGGGTGGTAGGGGGTGCGGGGGCATAGCAATATGTGTAAGAATTGACCAAAACAACAAAGAAATATGAAGAAAAAAAATAGAGATTCGAGTCGGTGGGGTGGGGGAGGAGGGTGGTGTGGGCGAGGCAAAATAGCTATATGTGTAAGAATTGACCAGAACAATACAGAAATATGAAGAAGAAAAAATAGTTGAGAGTTGGGGGGGTGGGGGGGTTGGGGGGGGGGGGGGGGGCGGGGTGCCGAGGGGGTTGTGCAGGGACGGGAGTAGCGGCGGGGCAACATAGATATATGTGTAAGAATTGACCAAAACAACACAGAAATATGTAAAAAAATAAACAAATTGAGTTTCGAGTGTGGGTGTGGGGAGGCCCTGGGGTGTTGGAAGGTGGGCGCGGGGGTGGGGGCAACATAGCTACATTTGTAAGAATTGACCAAAACAACACAAAAATATGTAAAAAAAAATTAAATGAGTTTCGAGTGGGGGAAGGGTGGAGAGGGGGTGGGGGCAACATAGCAAAGCATAACAACAGAAATATGTAAAAAAAAAATGTGGGAGGGGGAGTGTGGCGGGGCGGGGAGGAGGGAGCCCATGCCCAAATATGGGTGAAGTACAAATAATATGCATAATGATATAAGATCCCAAACCAAAATTATAACTATATATACACCAGCTTACATGCAAACCTAGATCTGCCTTTATTGCACATTTTATGGGCCGTCACAATTTGGATTCCATGGGAGCCCAGAATTTGCGGAAAACAACATTACTTAAGCAACCCTTTACAAAATACTATAAGGAAACCAATTCCCAAATTTAGTTGAGCTAGGATGGGACATTGTGCTTTATAAAAAGAAATCATTGTGTGTTTGGTGGACCTGAACATGGTGATTTTGTTAACGAAAACAATAACTGTAACTAGTATTCAAATCCCCCATCCACGCCCCCAAACCCCACCCCCAGGGTTTATGGGATGACGAGTTGTCCGTTGTCAGTTGTCCGTCGCCCGTCGTCGTCCGCTAACTTTTGCCTTGTGAACACTCTTGCAACTTCATTATTATTATTCGGATCTTTACCAAACTGCTAATTTCATATATTTTATATTCTCTTTATTACGATTTAAGAATGAGGAAGAGTCTTGTAGAATAATAAACGACTAAAACAAGTAATTTTAACAATACTATAAATATAACAAATATATTACTTTTAAATCGGCATGAAATATGTGTAGTTTAAACACACTACACAATGTTTTACGATTGTAGCAATAAACGGTTCTATTCCATTCTATCGACGGTGCATGGTAGGTTGCGTATGGTGAAGTAATATGCGCAAGGAACTCTGGGTAAGAATTTCAAACAAGATGGCGGTACCCTTCGATAATTCGGAAATGTGTCAATATATACGTGATAAATTTGGATAATCTGAGATATTTCATCGTGGCAGGTAAATTTTGAAACACCAATCGACTCAAAAAAAAATCTTCTTTCAGCCTGTGCATATATAATATACAAACAATGCTGTTTAAAAGCGTGAAACCTTCCCAACAGATTCCGTTGGGAAAGTCCAGTCGTAAAATGTGCAATAATCAATACACGTTGATGCTCGCCAATACGAAAAATTTCAAAAGAGCATTTAACGTGTATTTTAACACACTATTGTATCATGGTACTTAAATGGTTTGACGAAAAAAAACAACTGTAAACAATACTTAAAGAAAAAGGAAACTCAAATGCTTTCTGTGACCCTTCTACTAAATTGTTATGATATAAGATTCGGTGAGTGACCATTTCTAGAAACAATAATGTACAACAGACTCATCACATTCTTGGTGACTTAAATCTTAATTGTTCATGCCTAATAATATAGCCGAATGATTCAAAAACAAGCGATGGCAATCGTTTGTACAGAAATTCGACCTGACACAATTCCAACGCGTGTATCTCAAAAGAGTTAGACCATAATTGATCATATTTATACCCCAGATCCCAACATACTTTCTGATGTAAATATTCCATTTTACAGTATAAGTGATCACTATCCGGTGTGTTGCACACGATTATTCGGACCAATTATAAGTAAAAACAATACACACATATCTATTAATTATAGATCTTTCAAGAAGTTTGATCTAAACTTATTTCAAGAACAATTAGCTATGGTTCCACTTGAATTGATTGAATTGTACAGTGACCCTAATCAGTCTCTTACTTGCCTTTATAATTTACTTAATAACATTTTATGTAAACATGCTCCTGTAAAAAAGAAGAGAGTCAAATATCATACTCAACCAGGATGGTTTAATGAAATGATCAAAAACGCTTTTGAGTGAGATAGATTACACAGGCAGGGCGATTTTGATAAATCAGGCAGGGCGATTTTGATAAATATAAAACTATGAGAAATAAAATTGTATCTATGATTAAGAAAAGCAAAAAAAACTTTTATAATGACGATATCAGAGAAAATAAAAGTCCAAGCTATTTGTGGAAAACGCTTCGAACGATAAGTAATCCTGATGATGGCAGATTGGATAATGCATCTTTACCTAAAACTTTAAATATAAATGATAATATTATAGATGGAAATTTGAATATTTTAAACGATTTAAATGAACATTTCATAAACGTATCTAATATTATAGAAAAACGTCATTTGTCACGGAAAACTTCAGAAAACTGCAACAATGTATGGACGAAAAACTGAAGTGCAATTCCTTTTCTATAGAAGAATTAACACTATATATGGTGTTAAACAAATAATTGACAAATAAGATGTAATGAAATCTACCGGACTTGATGGAATAGGACCTAGAATTCTTAAATATTGTGGGGACCATATAACTTGTGCTATTGCGCATATAATAAACAGTAGTATACATTATGGAATATTTCCCGATTCTCTTAAAAAAGCATTTGTTATTCCAATTTTTAAAACTGGGGATAGAACCGACCCGAACAGTTATAGACCAATTTCTATTCTTCCGATCATTTCAAAAGCGACCCAGTTACATAAATATTTTCAAACGACTGATCTTTTACATATGACACAATCAGGATTCAGAAAACTGCACGGACCTGTCAAACTGCTTTAACAAGGCTAATTGATTCATGGTTAAAAGACATAGATTCTGGAAAATATATAGGAGCAATATTTCTCGACTTAAAAAGGCATTTGATCTTGTGGATCATCAAATACTATTGTATAAACTTAAATTGTATCATTTCTCAGACAAAACCATTAAATTGTTCACTTCATATTTAAGTAATCGCAAGCAAAGAATGAAGGTTAATGGCCAGTTTTCTGAGGAAATGATAATAAGATTGTCACAGGATGACCTTAGTGGTTGGGCTAACTCAGGAAAGAATCAATGACGGTGAATGCATTTACATAAGTTTAATGCAACTTTTAAAATATGTTTAATATATATACAATTATCTAAAAAAACAAGCGAATACACAAATGAACTATGAAAAGAATGTTCTCCTGAACGTTTAAGACGTTCTTAGTATTGTTATAAATACTGAATGTCTAAGACACTGAAGTGTTGTTAAAGCTATAACAATGTTGATCTAGCGCGATAACTGTGATGCGCGAGAGCTCATGAAGATGATGATGCGCGAATTCAATGGATGATTGTCATCAAATGCCTTCTGTAAGGGTTGATGACGCGATGCAATGACAGTTAATCTCCACTGAGATTGTGAATGATATTCCTCCAGTGAGGACTGGTAACGGGCCCACCTTGTGTCCCGGGGGTTGTCGTTAGTAAAACCTGGCTGCGCAGGTACGGGGACCGTCTCCACCGCTTGTAACGTTAGTCGTGGAAGCTTAGCTCCACTCCTGGATATCCAAACCTAGATGGCTTACTCCAACCCTGGATGGCTTATATCCTGGATGGCTTATATCCTGGATGGCTTAGGCTGTAATTATACATACGTTTTAGATGTCGGTTGACAAACATAACAATCTTGCATAATTATCATTACCCAAACAAATCATTATTCAATCAATATATGTAAGCTGTACTAATGATTAGTAGCAATGTATACATATTCTACAACGCCATGTATACGCTATGTACGTCGCTGTTAATCAATGCCCTTAATACATGTAATATAAACATGATCAAATTACTCATATATTACACTCACTGAGTTATGCATGCACGCATTTATTCTTGTCACTCATCTCATTGTTAACTAATGTTGACAATCGTGTATTACAATCACCGAGTTATACGCCAACGTTAACTAATGCACCTAATATCCACTGTTATCAAATTAATATTGTTTTACAATTAATGATCAATTACAATAATTACATCTAATAAAGTAACTTCAAAATCATATGCTAGTCTAAAGTTATGTTTGAGAAACATCAATGCTAACCGGATGTCGTAACCGCCAAACAAGATGGCGCCGCCCACTGAATACAAATATACGATAAAAGTTTAATAAAACTACTAACCACATGTTGCCTGTGAAATTTGCCGTCCAATCTCTGTTCCAACAAAGTACTATCGATTATCCCGGCGATAGCTAGAAGACAATGGGTTTTATAGCAAACATTACGCCCAGATCATTATTTCCCCCGTTCAGTCCGTGACAAACGTGGCTAAATCTACAGTATTGAATCTACACGACAGGCCCCTTATACAATTTTGCCGTTTAAGGAAAATATACCTATACGTTTACATGCATTAGCACAAAACTAAACTTATGACACGGCCTCTCTGGCGGCCACTTAATATGTGCACGCTTTTACGTGTTACATGAATAGATCATGAATATTGTGAAATTGTTTCAACTCGAACAATAGATTTTGGGTGTAACCGATACAAGAGCTATATACGACCAGTACGCTCTACCCGTGACATTTTGTGACAACATCTCCCCACTTAAAGAAAGTGCTACACTTTTAAAATTCAACAAAATGATAATGAATATTTACACGTTAAGAAACTATTAATTCTTCTGAGCAAATGAGCGACAAAACGTACAAGCTGATCGCTTAATCGCTTGAGTATGTTATCTATTACCACTGCAGTTATAACCTAACTATAATATGTAATTACAATTTCAACACTATTCTACAATTGTACACTACCCTGTCGTAACATATACTACTATTGTACAATACACTGCAATACACTATTGTATTAAACCGGTCATTATGTGCGGCGACTTAAATAGTCTGCCCCAATATTGTGCTTTCCACGATCTATTACACCGACTTTACGGTTACTAATAACACTACTTCCTGTCACTACAAGAACTCCAACTTTACACATCGCATCCATCGCATTACCAGTATACTGTTTGCGAAATGGAGTAGGGTCTCTCGTTTCCCTAATCGGCTTTGCTAAAGTGTGCTTAAAGCTACACTGCACTACGTCTGTTGGTCTCGACTTATCGGACCGAACAGTACTACACTCAGAGTCTAAACGACTTATCTCTCGTTTCTCTGTTACACTAAGCATGCCCGATATATCTACATCGGCTGCTGTCTCCTTACCTACACTAGTGGGAAAATACATGGGACTAGTGTCCTCACTACTGTCTTCCTCACTATCCTCAATAACTGCAACATTAACTACGGTTAACACCCCTTGTTGCACATTATCGGTTCTACTTATATACTCTTTCAGCATATTCGCATGAAAGGTCTTTAACTTTCCGTTTATCTCGATACGGTAATCCATAGTGTTCACTATCCCTCTAACGTAAAACGGACCTTTCCATTGTAATAACAACTTGTTATTGTCGGTCGGGAGTAACAGTAACACCTGGTCATCTATCTTAAACTTCCTAGCTCTAGCTTTCTGGTCATAGTAGCGTTTATACTTGGTACTTGCCTTAACTAACTGACTTTGAGCTATCTTACAAGTCTCCTCTAGTTTCTCCTTCAGATCTAAAACATATTGATATGTAGTCTTAACCTCATCACTATCTACTTCACCTGCCCACATCTCTCTAAGAATCCTCATGGGACCTCTAACTGACCTACCGTACAATAACTCAAACGGAGAGAATCCTAAACTCTCTTGTGGTACCTCTCTAAATGCAAACAATAAAGCATTGAGATACTTGTCCCAATCTTTGGGTCTCTCGGTACACATACGCCGTAACATTTGCTTTAACGTCCCGTTAAATCGTTCGACTAACCCGTTACACATAGGGTGATATGGTGTTGTCATGATTTGACGCAAAGACAATAACCTGCTTACTTCAGCCATAAGTTCTGACGTAAACTGTGACCCACAATCAGTCAGCATTTCCTCTGGTACACCTAGCCTACTGAACATATCAACTAATGCCTCAGCTACTCTCTCAGTTTCAATTGAGGGCAATGCTACTGCCTCCGGATACCTAGTTGCATAGTCTACCATGGTTAAAATGTACCTATTTTTCCTATCCGACACTGGAAAAATTGGTCCAACTATGTCTACGGCTACCCGCTTAAATGGTGTATCTATCAGTGGCATCTGACCTAAATGTACTTTGGTCACTCGTCCTTTTGGTACTGTCCTTTGGCATACATCGCAGGACCTACAATACCTAGTTACATCTCCACTAACGCCTGGCCAATAAAATTCTGCCAATACTCTATCTGACGTTTTCTTTACGCCTAAATGACCTCCCATAATCGACTCATGAGCTACCTTAAGCACTGTCGTTCTATACTGGGTAGGTACCACTAATTGGTGAAACTGTCTACTACCACTATCTTCAAATTCTCTGTACAATAACCTATTCTTATGTACAAACTTACAACTACCGGACCCTTTACACTTCTTCACTACACCATCCTTGGCCTTCACCTTACAAGGACCTAATGACTCGTCTTGAGTTTGTGCTTCTATAAACTCCGCTTTAGATATGTCTCCTACGGCTGCAGGAACCTTTAATTTTCTATAAGCCTGAGCTTGCTTCTGAACCTGCGCTCTAGTCTCTACGGCATTACTTATGCTACTTCTAAAATCGGACATTACCGGAAGTGCTGAACCATCTATGTTCCCTATCGTTAAATCATACATCGGGTCATCCATACATAGTGCCTCTGTAGTCCCTTTAAAGAAAGGTGTATCTACATCTATTCTCGCTATTGGCACGTGCTCTACCGACTTATTTAGCAACATACACGGTGACTGTTTACCTACCAACTGGTCATCCGTAACTAAACTACGCCTAACTACCACACCTGTACAACCTGTATCCCTCATTACAATTACGTCCGTGCCATTCACTCTACCATCTGCCGTTGGAAGATTTGCATACGGAAAGAGACATGTTCCGATCTTCGCCATTACACCATCCGATTTAACACAACAGCTACTACTCTCGGTTTTAATAACCGGACTATTACTACCTCTGCCTCTACCTCTACCTCGGTTTTGACCACCTCTACCTCTACCGAAATTCCATGGGTTGTTAAAACCTTGGTTCTGACTCCCTACATTGTTGTCCACTCTACTATTTTCACTGAAATTGTCTACGACAGCGGACACTTTCACCGCTTTCCTACACTCATGTGAAGCATGATTCCCATTACAGTGACGACAACGAATAAAAGGTCTACCTATGTTACCACTATTGCTACCTCCTCTAGCACCCATCGAACTACCACCACCTCTATAGTTTCCACTCTGGCCTTTCTGTTTATGATCGTCCCCTTGCCTATCTCTAAAAGTTCTGTCTTTCGACACTACATTATGAGCTCCACCTCTAGCCTCGGCAAACTGATCTGCTTGTGTTGCCATTTCTCCTACACTAGTTAGTTTTCTTTCTTTAAGAAATAAGAACAGATCTCTACTACAAACATTGAATAGCTGGTCCCGCAACAAGAAATCTATGAGGCCCTGATAAGTCTGCGCTACCTTCCCTAACTCTAACCACCTATCTAAGTAATTTCTAGACCTACTAATAAACTGAATAAATGACTCGCCTTTCTCAGGCAGACAAGCTCTAAACCGCTTTCTAAAACCTTCTTCAGTTAACTCAAATCTCTTTAAAAGAGCATCCTTTAACTTGTCATAGTCAAGAGCATCTAAACTAGGTAATCTAGAAAATACATCTAAGGCCTTGCCTTTCAATAACGCACTTAAATGAACTGCCCACTTATCTTTGGTCCATTCCTGTAACTCAGCATAACGCTCGAACCGTAACAAGTAACTGTCCATGTTATCTTTGTCAGCATCAAAGTATGGTAACTTCGAACCTTTTAACTTCCCAGAATAACTATCTTTCCCTACAGTTCCACTGTCCTTACTATGTGTCTTAGCTGCTTCCAACTCTAAAGCTAACTTACGATCAAACTCCTTTTGCTCCCTTTCCATTATCATCTTAGCCTTAGCTAGTCTACCATCTGTTTCGAACCTCTCATGTTCTAACTCTTGCTTCTCCCTTACTATTCTACTTTCATCATCTCGCGTCTCTTTAGCTAACCTGCCTTCTAATTCTAGCTTCTCTTTATCAGCATCTAGCTTCTCTTTAGCTAATCTACTTTCTAATTCTAACCTCTCCTTATCAGCATCTAGCTTCTCTTTATCATCATCTCGCTTCTCTTTAGCTAATCTACCTTCTAATTCTAGCTTCTCTTTAGCTAACCTACTTTCGAATTCTAGCCTATCTTTCTCCAATTCTCTTTCCTTAAGTCTAAATTCCCTTTCCCTAGCCTGTTCGTCTTTAACAAAGGTTCTAAGCTCCTCTCCAGCATAACCTAACTCCTTACCCATTTCCGTAAGATCCTTTATGGACGTCATGGTTATAGACATTGTGAACTACACACTACAATAATTACAATACACACGTCACTAATAATTCTACTCAACTAACTACTAATGGTAAGTCACTGTGTCCTCAGTAAATACCTGGGCATCATCATCGGACAAGTTACATACACATTAGTACTAGCGCTAACTACTAACGATTATGTGTAGATAGTATCTAGCTTCCACAAAACATATGCACTACATAAAATATCTTAATTTGATATTGGACATAAACCTTAAACAATCATCGAAATGTGTATAACATGTACATGTATATTTACTTCTCCCATCAATATAAGTATACTCGAGTGTCACAACATGAGTAGAACGTCTTGTTCGCCAACCTAATTGGATACTATATGTATATCAAGGGAGGTAAAAACAAACACCCAAATTATTGAGCAAAAGTGCCTCAGACCCACTCGTGTAGACCACTGCGACCTCGCGCCAAGGAAAGAACGGACAAAACAACAGTTTGGACTCACCCTACCCTTGTCGTGTCTTGACTTCCAAGCTGTGGCCGTGATCGTCGACAGTCGCCTTGATGGATCAGAGGGTGGTACACAATTCTAAAATAATAAGTAGAGATTTAGTATATCATCATAAAGATCACTTATTGATTCTTTCCCTCCGTAGTCGCCAAAAATCCCACTTCTGAAAACCAGTTGTCACAGGATGACCTTAGTGGTTGGGCTAACTCAGGAAAGAATCAATGACGGTGAATGCATTTACATAAGTTTAATGCAACTTTTAAAATATGTTTAATATATATACAATTATCTAAAAAAACAAGCGAATACACAAATGAACTATGAAAAGAATGTTCTCCTGAACGTTTAAGACGTTCTTAGTATTGTTATAAATACTGAATGTCTAAGACACTGAAGTGTTGTTAAAGCTATAACAATGTTGATCTAGCGCGATAACTGTGATGCGCGAGAGCTCATGAAGATGATGATGCGCGAATTCAATGGATGATTGTCATCAAATGCCTTCTGTAAGGGTTGATGACGCGATGCAATGACAGTTAATCTCCACTGAGATTGTGAATGATATTCCTCCAGTGAGGACTGGTAACGGGCCCACCTTGTGTCCCGGGGGTTGTCGTTAGTAAAACCTGGCTGCGCAGGTACGGGGACCGTCTCCACCGCTTGTAACGTTAGTCGTGGAAGCTTAGCTCCACTCCTGGATATCCAAACCTAGATGGCTTACTCCAACCCTGGATGGCTTATATCCTGGATGGCTTAGGCTGTAATTATACATACGTTTTAGATGTCGGTTGACAAACATAACAATCTTGCATAATTATCATTACCCAAACAAATCATTATTCAATCAATATATGTAAGCTGTACTAATGATTAGTAGCAATGTATACATATTCTACAACGCCATGTATACGCTATGTACGTCGCTGTTAATCAATGCCCTTAATACATGTAATATAAACATGATCAAATTACTCATATATTACACTCACTGAGTTATGCATGCACGCATTTATTCTTGTCACTCATCTCATTGTTAACTAATGTTGACAATCGTGTATTACAATCACCGAGTTATACGCCAACGTTAACTAATGCACCTAATATCCACTGTTATCAAATTAATATTGTTTTACAATTAATGATCAATTACAATAATTACATCTAATAAAGTAACTTCAAAATCATATGCTAGTCTAAAGTTATGTTTGAGAAACATCAATGCTAACCGGATGTCGTAACCGCCAAACAAGATGGCGCCGCCCACTGAATACAAATATACGATAAAAGTTTAATAAAACTACTAACCACATGTTGCCTGTGAAATTTGCCGTCCAATCTCTGTTCCAACAAAGTACTATCGATTATCCCGGCGATAGCTAGAAGACAATGGGTTTTATAGCAAACATTACGCCCAGATCATTATTTCCCCCGTTCAGTCCGTGACAAACGTGGCTAAATCTACAGTATTGAATCTACACGACAGGCCCCTTATACAATTTTGCCGTTTAAGGAAAATATACCTATACGTTTACATGCATTAGCACAAAACTAAACTTATGACACGGCCTCTCTGGCGGCCACTTAATATGTGCACGCTTTTACGTGTTACATGAATAGATCATGAATATTGTGAAATTGTTTCAACTCGAACAATAGATTTTGGGTGTAACCGATACAAGAGCTATATACGACCAGTACGCTCTACCCGTGACATTTTGTGACAAAGATCAGGTGTTCCTCAGGGCTCCATTCTAGGCCCTCTTCTATTTCTCCTGTATATTAATGACATATCAATATCACCAAATGCAATAAATATTAATGACAGATCAATATCACCAAATGCAATAAATATTGATCTGTATGCAGATGACTCTACTCTCTATGTATCTGATCATAATATAGTTGTGATAGAGAAAAAATTACAGGAAAATCTGAATGCTGTCAAAAGTTGGTGTTAAATTAATAACATGGCACTGCACCCATCAAAATCTGATGTATGCTTATCTCCACAAAATATAAGGTTAAAAATGCCAAAGAAATGTTTTTATATATTGGCGATGTCTTAATAGAAAAAGTATCTGTACATAAACTACTAGGTATATATATTGATAATACCCTATCGTGGAAGTATCAAATATCTAAAGTGTGTTCAACACCCAATACTAAAATTGCATTATTAAAACATATTAATATTTACTATTTAACATATGAAGAAAATATTTTATAACGCTTACATTATGTCATTGTCTGACTTTTGTTGCATTATTTGGGGAAAGGGAGTCAATTCGAAAGCACACAAATTCAAAAGAGGGCAGCACGAATAATACTGAATAAAGACTTAAATACTAATTTAAAGTTAATGTTTAAAGAATTGGGTTGGCTATCATTCGAAAAACCGATGTCTATATCATATAGGAATATTAATTTTTAAATGTAAAAATGAACTAGTACCAAAATACCTGTCAGATCTAATTAGCTTCTCTCACAATGAAAATTATATGTTGCGTTCCATTAAGCGAAAGGATCTTGTTCCACTAAAACATCGGACAAACTCTTTTAAAGATTCGTTCAGCTATTACAGTACAATATTATGGAATACAATTCCTTTACATATACGTAACATCAATAGCCTTAATTCGTATAAATACAATTTAAAACAATTTCTTTTCCAAAAACAGGATATAGACTAGCTGATATGATATAATTATGTCGCTGTTGTAAATGTTTTTTAGCTCTACTGGCCAAGGGCCAGCAGAGCTTATGGGATGGCGAGTTGTCAGTCGTCCGTCCGTCGTCCGTCCGTCGTTAACTTTTGTCTTGTGAACACTCTAGGGCCTTCATTTTTCATCCGATCTTTACGAAACTTTAACAGGTTGTTAATATTAATGAAAGTTCGGACAAGTTCGAAAACCAGTCAGATCGGAATAATTTCACCGGAGTTATGGCCCTTCTTTTGCTGGAAAATGCCACATTAAGCCTTGTGAACACTCTAGCACCTTCATTTAGTATTTGATCTTTACCAAACTTGCACAGATTGTTAATATCAATGAAAGCTCGGACAAGTTCGAAAACCAGCCAAATCGGATCAGTAACACCGGAGTTATGGCCCTTATTTTTTTCTGAAAATTGCTATTTTCTGCCTTGTGAACGCTCTAGCAACTTCATTTATTATTTGATCGTTACCAAACTTGCACAGATTGTTAATTATCAATGAAAGCTCGAACAAGTTCGAAAACCAGCTAAATCTGATCAGTAACACTGGAGTTATGGCCCTTGTTCTTTTCTGAAAAATGCTATTTTCTGCCTTGTGAACACTCTAGGGCCTTCAATATTATCGGATCTTTACTTAACTTTGCCAGTGTCTTTATATCAATGAAAGCTCGAACAAGTTCGAAAACCGGCAAGATCGAAATAATTTCAACGGAGTTATGGTCCTTGTTTTGCTGAAAAATGTCATATTAAGCCTTGTGAACACTAGCACCTTCATTTATTATTTGATCTTTACCAAACTTGCACAGATTGTTAATATCAATGAAAGCTCGGACAAGTTTGAAAACCAGCTAGATCAGACCATTAACAGCGGAGTTATTGCCCTTGATTTAGTTAAGCTCGGTCAAGTTCGAAAACCAGACAGATCGGACCAGTAACAGCAGAGTTATGCCCTTGATTTTGTTAAAAATGCTATAATTTGCCTTGTTTTACGATAGGGCCTTCATTTTGCATCTGTTACCAGATTTTATGACTTTCTTTTTTTATTTTATAATTTTTTTATTTTTTTTTTAATTTTTTTTTTATTTTTTTTTTATTTTTTGAATTTTTTTTCTGATTTTTTTTTGAATTTTTTTTAGCTCTATGTTGGACCAGTTGGACCAGTAACAGAGAAATTATGGCTCTTGATTTAGTTAAAAATGCTACATTTTGCCTCGTTAATACGGTAGGGCCTTCATTTTCATATGATCTTTACCAAACTTTACCAGATTTAGTTATGGCCCTTGATTTAGTTGATAAGCTGTATTTTGCCCAAAACTTTAAAAAAAAATGTAAATGGCAGTCTCTCGCTTCATTGATGTTATAAGAGCATCCACAGGCCCTCTTGGGCCTCTTGTTGTTGCTATTTTTCTTGAGTGAAACTGGCACTGTATGCATGTAATTGGTTAATTGACACTATGGATATCTTTATTATGAATTAAGAATATTAGGACTGTATTAACCAATGAGTGTTTGTCGGATTTGTAGTATTGTTGTGTATATGGATGTTTGCGTGTGTGCGCATGAGCATGACTGTTTTATATGTATATAATTCTAACTTTTATAGCATTACTGTTCGAAGGCCACATTGTTAAAGAAATTATTATTATTATTTTTATTATTATTTAAAATTAATGATTTTTATAACCTTCAACTTCAAGGTAATGGAAACTGCACTTATGGAGACTAGGGGTGATGAATTTTAAAGATCATTAAAGTATTACATGAACCTAGAATGTGCCACTTAATCTAGAATTCACAGTAATAAGGCATGAAACTATATTTCATGGTTAGATAGTTTGATAAGCCACATAACAAGTTTAATTATTATAATCTAACTTACCCATATTGTGTTTATACCTTTTTTTAGATTTTCTCTAACTTATGTTTGACATGCACCATTTATCTAACTTGGGTTAGACACGCACCGTCGACCTAACCTTGGTTAGACATGCAACGTTTTCCTAACCTGGGTTAGACACGCACCATCTATCTAACCTGGGTTAGACATGCACTGTTTATCTAACCTGGGTTAGACATGCACTGTTTATCTAACCTGGGTCAGACACGCACCATCCATCTAACCTGGGTTAGACATGCACTGTTTATCTAACCTGGGTTAGACACTCACCATCGATCTAACCTGGGTTAGACACCGTTATTGTAATTCATTCATGTAATTTAGGTTCAACATGCTACTTTTTAATAAAGCTAGTATTAATTTTAAGATATATCGCATTTTATATGTATGTCAGTTTAACTTACATGTAAACTTGTATTACTTTTAGATGTGTTTGTGTGCAACAAGTTATGCATGTTGAACATTGTCACTTTTTTTTTATTATTGAAATTGGAACTAAATGTATAACATTCAGATCATGCAAGTATTGATCCGATGGTACATTTCAGATTATTGTCTAAATATTTGCATTTAAAGTCAGATATGTAATTGGTGCTTTCTAAAAGAAAACAAAATAATGGTTACCTTATTATTATGTGTTTATTACTATATTTAATAGATATTTTAAAAATTGAACAAGAGACATCATCGGATGATAAGAGACATCATTGGATGATGTCAACAAAATGGCATTACCAATGAATTTGTTTTTCATAGAAAAACAAGTGTGCATGTATGATTTTACAACCTTTTCATGTGTTGGTGCGCCTTAAACCCCCAATTCAATTCACATTTCTGGCATTTAAATTGAAAAGCATTAGAATTGAGATAACCATGCTAAGTTTTTCAATCTTGGACAGTATGTGGTTGATTTTATCGTCTGAAATCACATTTCAATGCTACGCTACTGTGTCACCGTAAAATTTAAGACCATAAAACCACTCACCATCCCAGATTGAAAAGTCTTAGCATGGTTATCTCTGAAATAATCCTGACTATTTTAACATGAAATGTTTATTTTAATATATACTTACCAAAATTCCTAAGTACCCAGCTATATAATTTATAGAGGATCTTACATGAGTTATCATTCAATAATGAATGAGAACAAATGTTAGATTCTGTTTATCATATAACTGACATATCGACTTTTATTGCATTTTGCCTGTCGCTTTAACACGTCAGAAAACATACATTATGTTATACCGCTAGTGGAATATCGAAAATATTGAATTGTGTTATTACACTCCCACACCGCATGTTATGTGATAAATACTGTTTATTATTATTATTATTAAAAATTCTTTATTTCTAAGAAAATACATTGACTTAAAGAAAGCTTTAAAATATGTTCATGCTATCAGAGTAGACGATTTAAACTTATTACTTAAACAAATTACTGCAAGGTATAAACACAATAATATGGAAGTTAGATTATAATAATTAAACTTGTTATGTGGCTTATCAAACTATCTAAACATGAAATCTAGTTTCATGCCTTTTTACTGTGAATTCTAGATTAAGTGGCACATTCCAGGTTCATATAATACTCTGTTATTAGGAAATTGTCAACATTTTTGCATTATTTTGTAATATCCTTCTATTTACGATAAATATACTTATTTTTTTCAATTATTTTATTGTATGTACCTAAAATCATCACATCTATAAAATAATTATCATGTTTTAGCAGAGATGCATACGGTTTTATAGATTTGACACTATCGTGATACCATATATCATAGGAAGCCAGTATACCTCTTACTTTTTCCTTTCATTCTGATTATCATGGCAGCCTCTTTTCCAAAGAAGGGGTTTACAGGTGTTTTGTATCACTGATCAGTGCGGAAGTTCAACCAGATCTTTAACATGCACATGGTATGGCTCTTCTTGCACATGGCTTTCTATTCACCTCCGAACCTAAATGTTCATAAAGCATCAGGACCAGACGAATGAAAATGCATGGGGCTCCTAAAGAGTGTTGCGTGGAGATAACAGTCATTCTCACAACTATTTTCTTCTTCTTGTATTATAATGGTATATAGGTCTACTCATACTTGGAACATGATAATCTGAGCCTTCTTTGACCTTACCAGCCCTTTTTACGATTTTTGATATTTCATCTGGCTGTGTACGTATAAAGCCGCAAAAAAAAAAGAAAAAAAGAAGAAGGCTTTTAGGGTCAGAGAAGGCTTGGATTAGGAACATGATAGCCATGACGTCCTGGGTAGAACCACTACTAAGCAATGTGGATAAATAACCTGCTCAAGCATGATAAAATGGCAATGATGAGGTTCGAACCCACATGTATCTGAACCCACATGTATTAGTCGTAAAACTTTTGAGCACATATTGGTAAGTTATATCATGAGACCCGATGAAATACGAAATCGATGATACTCGTGAATTCCCAGCATGGGTTCCAGAGTCAAAAGGTCATCCGAGAAGCAACTGGTTCAGTTTGTTAATGACTTAGTATTTAATTTAGACAGCATCAAAAATTAGGAAACAAAAACACTGACATCATTATAATGGACTTTGACACATTTTACCATGAACTGGAACATTTGGGAAATACCTAGAAAAAAGCCTGATGTACCCATTTTAAGGTAATGTGTCGTAATTCTTGATCAGTATCATTACCGGACCCAGTACATGTGATTGATTATATTGCATTATTATCCCTGCACTTTTCCCCAAAATATATTGTTATCCTGTCAGTCCGTGCGTCTGTGTGTAATTGACAATATCTCCTCCTACACCGTATAGGTATGAACTTGAAACTTTGGTATATGATTTGAATTCAACATATACTGAAAGTATAGTGGGTTGGAGACAATTTCAGAAATCGTTTTATTTTGTTGATTTTCTTATATATATTCATCAAATGGATAGTAATAGTGTGTTATAACAGACTGTTATGTGTTCATGACTCTGGTGCCAGTGGTGGGGAGGGGTAAAAATGTACAACCTTGTCTATATCTAATGTTTGTTTTATCCTGCTTTTCTGTTTTAAATACACACTTTAAATAAACTTTCACTGTGTTATTACTGACTCACATGTGAATTCATGCTACTAATTAAAAGTGTAGCCTAGGGATATGCGGCTCGCCTTCAACTTGTTCTAGTTCAGTTAGTCGACATTTGAGGTAATTTGCATGGAATTAATAATTCACATTAAACATTTATATTTTCTTTATTCTATTTAATATTTTGTAATACATAATTTTAATAAAAATGTTTTCAGAAAATATGGATTCACCGGTGAATTCCCTGTTGTACACCCCAAAATCTAAGGATCTTGTATCAAGGACTAGTGTTAATATTGATTTAAAACCGACGTACAGCAGAAAATGCATGTCTGACACTTCAGAAAATGAAATTGAAGATATTTGGAAGAAAAAGTTAAGTTTGACCCCATCGATGTACAATGCTACAAAATTCAGACTCGACTCTATATCGGAAAATAACGGAGTTTTAACGCTGAACGTGGGTCTGACCTGTTATAAAGACTTTCAGGGAACAAATCTGGCGGAAAATTGCCTTGTTTTACAAAGTCAAGGTCTGTGCGATCACAACAACTCACAGGCATATTTGTCAGACGCGCTTGGAGTAGGGGCGTTCATTCAAACAGTCGATGACCATGTGGTGCTTTTGTTCAGGTCCAATAACGTTGGTGAGGATAAAAATTTGTGGGATAGACCTGGAGGACATGCAGAACCAAAGGTTGGTACTGTATTTTCATCTGTTGAAACTTTAGGTGACAGAGGGGCAATCTTGATTTTTAGCTCTACTGGCCAAGGGCAAGCAGAGCTTATGGGATGGCGAGTTGTGTCTTCCGTCCGTCCGTCCGTCGTCCGTCTGTCGTTAACTTTTGTCTCGTTAAGACGATAGGGCATTCATTTTTCATCCGATCTTTACCAAACTTTAACAGGTTGTTAATATCAATGAAAGCTCGGAAAAGTTCGAAAACCAGCCAGATGGAAACAGTAACAGCGGAGTTATGGCCCTTGACTTAGTTAAAAATGCTATATGTTGCATCGTTAAGACGATAGGGCCTTCATTTTTCATCCGATCTTTACCAGATTGTTAATTTCAATGAAAGCTCGGATAAGTTCGAAAACCAGCCAGATCGAACCAGTAACAGCGGAGTTATGGCCCTTGACTTAGTTAAAAATGCTATATGTTGCCTCGTTAAGACGATAGGGCCTTCATTTTTCATCCGATCGATACCAAACTTTACCAGATAAGTTCAAAAACAAGCCAGATCGGACTAGTAACAGCGGAGTAATGGACCTTGATTTAGTTAAAAAGGCTATATTTTCACTCGTAAAGACGATAGGGTCTTCATTTTTCATCAAATCTAACAAACATTACTAGATTGGTAATATCAATAAAAGCTTGGACAAGTTCGAAAACCAGCCAGATCGGACCAGCAACAGTGGAGTTATGGCCCTTGATTTAGTTGAAAATGGGTATATTACGATAGGGCCTTGATTTTTCGTCCGATCTTTACCAAACTTTACCAGATTGTTAATATAAATGAAAGCTCGGACAAATTCGAAAACCAACCAGATCGGACCAGTAACAGCGGAGTTAGGGCCCTTGATTTAGTTAAATATGCTATATTTTGCCTCGTTAGTGCTACGATAGGGCCTTCATTTTTCATCCGATCTTTACCAAACTTTACCAGATTGTTACTATTAATGAAAGCTTCAACAAGTTTCAAAACCAGCCAGATTGGACCATTTACACCGGAGTAATGGCCCTTGATTTTTGTGAAATATATATGCTATATTTTGGCCTCATTAAGAAGAAAGGGCCTTCATTTGGCCAGATTTCAGTGGAACTTTTTAAGGATGATCAGTATCAGGCCTAGTTGTACATATCGTCACCGTGTTCCGGTTGAATGCTTTTGGTGGAGTCCCTTTAAAGGTTTTAATACACAAAATTTGTCTGGACTAGTTCTCCTGAACCCCTGGCTGGATTTTAACGAAACTTGACAAGGATGATCAGTATCAGGTCTAGTTGTGCAAATCATTGCCATGTTACGGTTGAATGATTTTTGGCAGAGTTATGGCCCTTTAAAGGTTTTAATACACAAACTTTGTCTGGACTTGTTCCCCTGAACGCCTCCCCACATTTCAACGAAACTTTACAGGGATGTTCAGCAGCAAGCATACTTGTGCATATCATCGTTGCATTCCGGTTAACAGATTTTTGGTGGAGTTATGGCCCTTTAAAGTTTTTTGATACACAAACATTTTCCGGGCTAGTTCTCCTGAACCCCTGACTGGATTTTAACGAAACTTGACAAGGATGATCAGTATCAAGCCTAGTTGTGCATATCATCGCCATATTCGTGTTGAATTATTTTTGGCAGAGTTATGGCCCTTTAAAGGTTTTAATAGCCAAATGTTGTCCAGATTAGTCTCTTCTGAACTCCTTGCTGGATTTCAACGAATCTTGATGGGGATGATCAGTACCAGCCTAGTTGCACCTGTCATTGCCGTGTTGTGGTTGAATTAATTTTGGCAGAGTTATGACCCCTTAAAGGTTTTAATACACTAACTTTGTACAGACTAGTTCTCCTGAACCTCTGGCTGGATTTCAACGAAACTTGTCAGGGACAATCAGTACCAAGCCTAGTTGCGTATATCATCACCATGTTCTGGTTGAACGATATTTGAAAGAGTTATGGCCCCTTATACATAAACTTTATCTAGAGCCAGTAGAGCGTCCACAGGCCCTCTTGGGCCTCTTGTTTTAAAAAAGAATTGTTAATTTTTTCTTTTTTAATTTTTTTTCTTTTTTTTAGCTCTATGTTAGACCAGTCGGACCAGTAACAGAGGAGTTATGGCTCTTGATTTAGTTAAAAATGCTATTTTTTGCTTCGTTAATATGGTAGGGCCTTCATTTTTCATCTGATCTTTACCGAACTTTAACAGATTCTTTAGTTATGGCCCTTGATTTAGTTCAAAAGCTGTTTTTTGCCCGAAACTTCCAAAAAAACGTAAATGGCAGTCACTCGCTTCATTGATGTTATAAGAGCCATGTTAGCCGGTAGAGCGTCCACAGGCCCTCTTGGGCCTCTTGTTTTAAAACTCGTCGAGTCCTGTTTGTTATTCTACATAACTTGCATGTGTTCAGTCAATAATATTAAACAAATTTGTTTTTGCATATTACTATGGCCAAAAAATAAATACCTGTGTTTCCGGTGGCCCGACCAACCCTATTTTTAAAACTTTATGGAAAAAAAAGCAAACAATTAAATTTGTTCTGAATAATGAGAAACATTCAGTTGTATCATCAACTTGTATGGGGTTCATGAGATAAATACTTGTAGAATGTCACAATATCTTGCTCCAAAAAAAAGAAAAAATGCCTACCGACCTACCCTATTTTTTTAGAGCATGCAATAGGAAACACACCTATTTTTTTTTTTGCCTAACTGTTGATTATATTGAGCCAATACTATAAACCTATAGTAGTATAAGAATAAAAACATGAGAACTCAAAATTTTAATTAATTTAATTTACTTATATGCAAGCAAGTTTAAATCAAAATGATACTGGGTAAGAAATTGAGATGCTAATATTAATGCTTGATAAAAACTTTAAGAATGCCTTCTGTCCCTTTAATGATGTCGAGTAAATGTACCGGTATGCAGCAAAATGACCTAACCAGCTCCTACTAAGATTTGGCTTCTGGTAAATGGCACTTGCCTCAATATAAAGGTTTATCATGTAGATACGCATTTTTCTGTCTAATAAAAGGGTGACCTAATAAATTTTGCTTTATTAGGCACTAACCGATAAAGCAAATCAATGCGGAATCCCTCGGCGTTTATTGTACGTAATGTTATCTGACGTCATAAAACAAACATAAAAAAAACAACATGGCGGCGTCCTTGATAAGGGTTACGTAACATTCTGCAAAATAGATAATAATAGTGATTCATGCAGAAATGTGGATAATCTACATAATAAATAGACTATTATGTCGGTGCCTTTTACTATCAAGTTTATTAGGCTCAGCAGGAAAACAAAGAATGGCTCTTTGTTTTCTAAGCCTCGCCTATTAGCCTCGCCATTCTTTGTTTTCTAAGCCTCGCCTAATAAACTTGATAGGAAAAAAAGGCACTGGCATAATATTACCTATTTATTTTAAAGGGACGCTGCAGTCTTGAAGAATTTATAAACATTAAAATCAGCACCTAAATTTATTAATCTAGTATCATACTGACTTATTCAAAAAAACAATCATCATTCTACCATTGGTTTAAATATATTACTGGTTCATTGTAATCAACAAATAGTAATATATAGTACAATTTGCTTTGAACTATTAAACTACTTGTTAATCCGTTAATAATGAATTTCATATATGACCATTATGAAAAAAAATAACGGGACACTGCAAGTTTTTAAAAAAGTCAAGATTGCTGCGTGTCCCTTTAACAATTTTATCTTTTATCACAACAAAAAATTAATATAATAAATATAAACTATTTTGTGATAACAGATACATTATTTAGATTTTTGATATTCGTTTTTTAGCTCTGCTGATCCCTTGGTGCGGTGTCCGTCCGTCCGTCCGTCCGTCCGTCCGTCTGTCCATCTTGTCTGTATTTTTTTTTTGCAGCTACTACTCCTCTGAAACTACTGGATTGATTTTCATGAAACTTTACAGGAATGATGCCCATGATGTCTAGTTGATCCTAGCAAAAATTCACGTTGATGTGAAATCCAAGATGGCTGCCAAAGTTAAATACAGATTTTTAATAAAAAAGTTTGTAGCGACTTCTTCTTGAAAACTATAAATGATATTGATATGGGACTTTTTCGAAAATGATCAGCATGACTTGATGTTGGTCCTTGTCGAAAATTATTTTGATTCGACGTTTAACATGGCTGCCCATCTTTGTTAACATAGAGTTATATAGTAAAAACTTGTGGCGGCTACTCCTCTGAAGCTACATAACAGATTTTCATGAAACTTCACAGGAATGTTGCTCTTGATGTCTTATTGATCCTAGCAAAATTTTAGGTCGGCCGGAAATTCAAGATGACTGCACGGCTAAAACTAGATTTTTAAAAAACGAGTTTGAATCGACTACTTCTTGAAAACTATAAGTGGTATTGATCTGGGACTTTTCTAAAA
Organism: Cyrtodaria siliqua; assembly: GCA_037043455.1. Classification (NCBI taxonomy): domain Eukaryota; kingdom Metazoa; phylum Mollusca; class Bivalvia; order Adapedonta; family Hiatellidae; genus Cyrtodaria; species Cyrtodaria siliqua. The sequence continues at coordinate 200,613 of JAWPHD010001326.1, forward strand.
TGAACAGCATGACATGATGTTGGTCTTTGTCGAAAATCATTTGATCCGACGTTAAATATGACTGCCGCGGCCATCTTTGTTTACATAGAGTTATATAGTAAAAACTTGTAGCGGCTGCTCCTGATACTACTTGACAGATTTTCATGAAACTTCACAGGAATGTTGCTCTTGTTGTCTTATTGATCCTAGCAAAAATTCAGGTCGTCTAAAAATAGATTTAAAAAAAAAGTTTGTAGCGACTACTTCTTGAAAACTATGATAACAGATATTGATATGGGACTTTTTCTAGAAGATCAAAATGACATGATGTTGATCCTTGTCAAAAAATATTTTGACCATCTTTGTTTACATAGTTATATGATAAAAACTTGTTGCGACTACTCTTCTGAAACGACTTGATGGATTTTCATGACACTTCACAGGAATGTTGCTGTTGGTGTCTAGTTGATCTTAGCAAAATTCAAGATGGCCGCCATGTCTAAAAATAAATTAAAACAAGAAATGTCACAGTAAGTGACAAATGCCCCCCGAAGTAACATGTAAGTGTGACCTTGACCTTGGAGCAATATGAAACCAACAGATATATTAAAAAATTATTAAAAAAACAACAAAAAAAACAAAAATTAAAAAAAATATATATATATTAAAAAAAATTTCAATTAATTAAAAAAATAAAAAAAAAAATAAACAAAAAAACAATTATTTTTTTTAAAAAAAAAATCAATCAATAAAATCAAAAAAATAAAATCAATAAAAGAAAAAAAAATCTAATTAAAAAAAATAAAAGAAAAATAAATAAATAAAAAAAAAAAAAAATGAAAACAAGTTATTTGAAATTCCATCCAGGAATACCAGAGTTATTGTCTCACACAATTTGACCTTTGACCTCTAAGTGTGACCTTGACCTTGGGGCCACAGACCTGGATTTTAGCTCGGCACATCGTCTTATTGTGGTGAGCACTTGTGCCAAGTAATTTGAAAATCCGTCCAGGAATGCCAGAGTTATTGACCGGACACAATTTGACCTTTGACCTATGTGTGATCTTGACCTTGAAGCCACTGACCTGGATTTTGTGCGCGACACATCATGTTGTTGTGGTGAGCACTTGTGCCAAGTTAATTCAAAATCCGTCAAGAAATGCCAGTCATTGACCGGACATGATGTGACCTTTGACCTCTAAGTGTGACCTTGACCTTAGAGCTACGGACCTGGATTTTGTGCGCGACATGTCGTCTGGTTGTGCTGAGCACTTACGCCAAGTTATTTGAATATCCGTCCAGGAATGCCAGAGTTACTGACTGGACACAATTTGACCTTTGACCTGTAAATGTAACCTTGACCTTGGACCTGGGTTTTGTGCACAACGTCTAGTTGAGGTGAGCAATTGTGCCAAGTTATTTGAAAATCTGCCCATGAATGTCAGAGTTATTAACCGGACACGAAAGCACTTTGTTTTGACCTTTGATCTCTTAGTGTGACCTTGACCTTGGAGCCACGGACCTGAGTTTTGTGCGCAACACGTCATCTAGTTGTGGTGAGCAATTGTGCCAAGTTATTTGAAAATCTGCCCATGAATGTCAGAGTTATTAACCTCTAAGTGTGACCTTGATCTTGGAGCGACAGACCTGGATTTTGTGCGCGACACGTCATCTTGTTTTGGTGAGCAATTGTGCGAAGTTATTTGAAAATCCATCCATTATTGTAAGAGTTATGAAGCGGACACGATTGTACAGACAAACTGACAACCTTTGACCTCTAAGTGTGACCTTGACCTTGGAGCCACGGACCTGGATGTTGTGCGCGACACGTTGTCTTGTTGAGGTGAGCAATTGTGCAAAGTTATTTGAAAATCCGTCCAATATTGTCAGAGTTATGAAGCGGACACGATTGTACAGACGAACGGCGACGAACAGTCACGAACGGACAGACAGTGCGACTACTATATGCCACCCTTCGGGGGCATAAAAACCAACATTTGTAGCGACTACTTCCTGAAAACTTATAAGTTCTATTGATATGGGACTTTCTCTAAAATGATTAGCATGACATGATGTTGGTCCTTGTTGAAAATCGTGCGATAACTTAAAAAGTATAAAAGATATTTTCATGAAACTTTACATATAGTAGACGGGCATAAGGAGATTATGCACATTATTTAATATTGTTGATATGGCCAAAATTGTGGTTGCTTTTTCAACAAAATAGTAAAAAAACACACTTCAGTCCATCCGGAAAACTGGATCCTGCGATAACTTAAAAAGTATAAAAGATATTTTCATGTCACGTTTTACATAGGATAGAGGGCCAAAAGGAGATTATGCATGTTATTTAATTGTGTTGATATGGCCAAAATGATGGTTGCTATGGCAACAAAATAGTAAAAAAATGCACACAAAATAGGATCATGCTATAACTTGAAAACTATAAAAGATATTGTCATAAAACTTGGTACATAGGTAGAGGAGCATATGGAGATTGCACACAATTTTATTTGGTGATATGGCCAAAATTGTGGTTGTTATGGTAACAGAATTCAATCGTTAGTTACACAGCTGAATAAGGTAGCTTAATGAGTCTATCTTTATACTCCATAAATATTCGATAGTTACTTCCCTTCAAATAGTTATATATTAATACATGACTTGAAATTGATGTTAATTTCTTTGCGTATGTATTTTTAGTACTTGTATTATATTACAAATTTGTAAGGAAGATTATGTACTCAAACTTGTTTTGTTAAGGTTGCGAAATGTAGCATGTCTTTGTTATTGGTCAAAATCATAGCCTTTTGTTTGGTTTGGTCCAACAAGAAACATTTACTGTCAAACATCAGGCAGGTAAGGGACATCATGTATTGCCATGCAATATTGGAGTATTACCGGTATCTTGTTTTATTTAGTTACCACAATGTTAGATTAATTAGTTAATATTGAACCCTCATTGTTGATCATACACTTAGCCTTTAACCCGCTAAGCACGACTAGATAAGCCTGTGAGTAACTTAGTAGTAATCTGACAAACATTTGTTTTAGGAGATTGTTGGTCCTCTACAACTGGAAGAAATAGACTTGTCAACAATGAGTGTAGATGCAGTTGTCTCGGAGTTATTTGATTCCATATGTAACGAAATTACAGCCGAAGTTAACATCCCTCGGGAATATTTTGGGGAGCCAAGACTACTGGGTGTACACAGGAGCCTCATAAATGGTGGAAAACCAAACATTGAGTTCCTTGTAAGGTAAAGACAGATATATTTATTCAGCATGGTTTTATTTGAAGGATAGATATTCACAATTGTATGATTATGTACCGTACTCAAATTTGTTTTGTTAAGGTTGCGAAATGTAGCATGCCTTTGTTATTTGTCAAAATCATAGCCCAAGATCACCTCCAGCCATTTTGTATTTGAAAGCAGAAGACCATGAGGTTCAACCTTGGTATACTTGCAACCTTAGTCAGCCATGAAGTTAATGAAACTCCCTTTCAGTGTTGCGATCTGAGGGTATACCCCCTCCCCAGGAATTGTTTTGATATCTACATTTGATTAGCTGTATTGTAATGCATTTTCCAGACAAGATTTTCAGTTGTAAGCATGATATTTTTTGTTGTTGATATTTCATTAAAATGCCTACTTCAATTGATGGGTACCTTCCCATAATTGTACCAAAACAGCTGCCTCGGTGTGCTACCGAAACAACTGCCTCGGTGTGCTACCAAAACAACTGCCTCGGTGTGCGAGGTAACTGCCTAGGGAGGGCCTCAGCAGACCTAATGCACTTGCCATGTTTCTGAAGTCACGTACTGTTCAGTGGGTGGGATATGCTGTTTTTTGTGCTTTTGTAGATCTATTGTTTGGGGAGCTCTTGGAAGAACTGTTCTTGGAGGTTTGTTTGTTTGTTTGTTTGTTTATTTGGTGTTTTTACATCATTTTCAACACATGTAAGGTTACATATGATGGGCCATTTTTAGCTCTACTGGCCAAGGGCCAGCAGAGCTTATGGGAAGGTGTGTTGTTTTCCGTCATCCGTCCGTCCGTTAACTTTTCTTCAAACGACTTCTCCTCAGAAACCGCTTGGCTAATTTTGACCAAACTTCACTTGGATGATCCTTAGATGAATGCCTTTTAGATTTTTTAAAATTAGGTCAGCGCTACATCCAAGATGGCTGCCATTTCCATATATGGTCGAAACCTTAAAAAATCTTCTTCTCTAGAACCGCCGGACAGATTTCAACAGTTTTTCTTTTAAAATGATCGCCAATGCCTAGATTATCAAGTTTGTTCAAATAAAGTCCCCGGGATCAAAAATGGCCGTGCCCCGGGGGTCCAAAGTTTGTATATTGAGGTTTTGCATGTTTTTCATATAGACATATAGGAAAAAACTTTAAAAAATCTGCTTCTCTGAAACCACATGGCACAGAGCACTCATGTATTACAAGTAGCATCAGCTTACGGTCCTCTACTAAGTTTATTCAAATGGTGACCCTGGGGTAAAACTTGTCCCCGCCCCGGGGGTCACAGTTTTACATAGACTTATATAGGATTGTTTTTTAAAAAATCTTCTTCTCGGAAACTACAACAGCCAGAGGTTTGATATTTTGCATTTACTATAAGCTTATGGTCCTTTACCAAGTTTGTTCAAATGGTGACCCTCGGGTCACATTTGGCCCCACCCCAAGGGTCACATGTTTTACATAGACATGTATAGTGAAAAACTGAAAAAAATCTTCTTCTCTGGAACCACATGGCACAGAGCTCTCATGTATTACATGTAGCATCAGCTTATGGTCCTCTACTCTGTTTGTTCAAATGGTGACCCTGGGGTCAAATTTGTCCCCACCCCAAGGGTCACAGTTTTACATAGACTTATATAGGATATTTTTTTTTTAAATCTTCTTCTCTGAAACTACAAGAGCCAGAGGTTTGATATTTTACATTTATTATAAGCTTATGGTCCTTTACCAAGTTTGTTCAAATGGTGACCCTGGGGTCACATTTGGCACGCCCCAAGGGTCACATGTTTTTCATAGACATGTTTAGGGAAAAACTTAAAAAATCTTCTTCTCTGAAACTGCAAGAGCCATAGGTTTAATATTTTGCTGTTGCTATAAGCTTATGGTCCTTTACCAATTTTGTTCAAATGGAGATCCTGGGATCACATCTGGCCCCGGCCCAGGGGTCACAGTTTTACATAAATGCTTGTAAAGGAAAAACTGTAAAAAGTATTCTTCTCTGGAACTGCAAGAGCCAGAGGTTTAATATTTTGCATTTGCTATAAGCTTATGGTCTTCTACCAAGTTTGTTCAAATGGTGACCCGTTGGTCACGTTTGGCCCCACCCTGGGGGTCACAGTTTTTTCTTAGGCTTGTATAGGCAAAAACTGAAAAAATCTTCTTCTCTGGAACCACATGGCACAGAGCTCTCATGTATTATGGTCCTCTACCAAGCTTGTTCAAATGGTGACCCTGGTGTCAAATTTGGATGCGACCCGGGGGTTTACATTTTTTAATTTTTTTTAGAATTTTTTATTTTTAGCTCTACTGATCAGAGATCAGAGCTTATACCGTGGTGCGGCGTCCGTCTGTCTGTCTGTCCGTCCGTCTGTCTGTCTGTCCGTAAACTTTTTTTTGTAGCAACTACTCCTCTGAAACTACTAAATGGATTTTCATGAAACTTTACAGAAATGTTGCCCATGAAGTCTAGTTGATCCTAGCAAAAATTCATGTTGATGTGAAATCCAAGATGGCCACCAGATCTAAAAATAGGTTTTTATAAAACAAGTTTGTAGCGACTACTTCTTGAAAACTATAAGTGATATTGATATGGGACTTTTTCTTAAATGATCAGCATGATATGATGTTGGTCCTTGTCAAAAATTGTTTTGATTCAACGTTAAACATGGCTGCCAGCGGCCATCTTTGTTTACATAAACTTATATAGTAAAAACTTGTAGCGACTACTCCTTTGAAACTACTTGGCGGATTTTCATGAAACTTTACAGGAATGTTGCTCTTAATGTCTAATTGATCCTAGCAAAATTTCAGGTCGGCCAGAAATTCAAGATGGCCGCCACAGCTAAAAATAGATTTTTAAAAAAGAAGTTTGTAGCGACTACTTCTTGAAAACTATAAGTGATATTGATATGGGACTTTTTCTAAAAAGATCAGCATGATATGATGTTGGTCCTTGTCAGAAATTGTTTTGATTCAACTTTAAACATGGCTGCCAGCGGCCATCTTTGTTTACATAGAGTTATACAGTAAAAACTTGTAGCGACTACTCCTTTGAAACTACTTGGCGGATTTTCATGAAACTTAACAGGAATGTTTCTCTTGATGTCTAATTGATCCTAGAAAAATTTCAGGTCGGCCGGAAATTCAAGATGGCCGCCACGGCTAAAAATAATTTTTCAAAATACAAGTTTGTAGCGACTACTTCTTGAAAACTATAAGTGATATTGATATGGGACTTCTTTTTCTAAAATGGTCAGCATGATATGATGATGGTCCTTGTCAAAAGTTGTTTTGATTCAACGTTAAACATGGCTGCCAGCAGCCATCTTTGTTTACATAGAGTTATATAGTAAAAACTTGTAGCGACTACTCCTTTGAAACTACTTGGCGGATTTTCATGAAACTTTACAGGAATGTTGCTCTTAATGTCTAATTGATCCTAGCAAAATTTCAGGTCTGCAAGAAATTCAAGATGGCCACCACAGCTAAAAATAGATTTTTAAAAAAGAAGTTTGTAGCGACTACTTCTTGAAAACTATAAGAGATATTGATATGGGACTTTTTCTAAAATTATCAGCATGACATGATGGTTATCCGAGTTGAACATTATTTTGATTCGACGTTAAACATGGCTGCCAGTGGCCATCTTTGTTTACATAGAGTTATATAATGATAACTTGTAGCGACTACTCCTCTGAAAATACTTGACGGATTTTCATGAAACTTCACACGAATGTTGCTCTTGATGTCTAATTGATCCTTGCAAAATTTCAGGTCGGCCGGAAATTCAAGATGGCCGCCATGGCTAAAAATAGATTTTCAAAATACAAGTTTGTAGCGACTACTTCTTGAAAACTATAAGTGATATTGATATGGGACTTTTTCTAAAATGATCAGCATGACATGATGGTTATTCAAGTCGAACATTATTTTGATTTGACGTTAACCATGGCTGCCAGCGGCCATGTTTGTTTACATAGAGTTATATAATGATAACTTGTAGCGACTACTCCTCTGAAACTACTTGACGGATTTTCATGAAACTTTACAGGAATGTTGCTCTTTATGTCTTATTGATCCTAGCAAAATTTCAGATAGGCCAGAAATTCAAGATGGCCGCCACAGCTAAAAATAGATTTAAAAAAAATAAGTTTGTAGCGACTACTTCTTGAAAACTATAAGAGATATTGATATGGGACTTTTTCTAAAATGATCAGCATGACATGATGGTTATCCGAGTCGAACATTATTTTGATTCAATGTTAAACATGGCTGTCAGTGGCCATCTTTGTTTACAAAGAGTTATATAATGAAAACTTGTTGCGACTACTCCTCTGAAACTACTTGACGGATTTTCATGAAACTTCACAGGAATGTTGCTCTTGATGTCTAATTGATCCTAGCAAAATTTCAGGTCGGCCGGAAATTCAAGATGGCCACCACGGCTAAAAATAGATTTTCAAAAAAACAGTTTGTAGCGACTACTTCCTGAAATCAAAATCAATCAGTAGAGCTTCAAGGTCATTGACCTCTTGTTTAATCAAAAGGTTAGAATCCTAAGGATTGAATTTGTTTTTATGGAGTTTTAATGCAAATGTGAACTCTGGCGAATCCTGATTAAAGGACTAGGTATGATAAGGGACAAAATTGGCCCCCGATATTGAACGTTTTAATGCACAAGTTTCGAATATCTAGTTTAGCTACAAATGAACTGAATCAATATTAAAACTCATTACAAGTACGTTTGAAGGCTCTAAATGAGTTTTAGAGCCTCACAAACGAGGCATTTTCATTCAAACAAGAACTCAATGACCTTGAAGCTCTACTGATTGATTTTGATTTCAGGAAGTAGTCGCTACAGACTTGTTTTTAAGCATGGTGGCCATCTTGAATTTCCGGCCGACCTGAAATTTTGCTAGGATCAATTAGACATCAAGAGCAACATTCCTGTGAAGTTTCATGAAAATCCGTCAGGTAGTTTCAGAGGAGTAGTCGCTACAAGTTTTCATTATATAACTCTATGTAAACAAAGATGGCCACTGGCAGCCATGTTTAACATCGAATCAAAATAATGGTTGACTCTGATAAGCATCATGTCATGCTGATCATTTTATAAAAAGTCCCATATCAATATCACTTATAGTTTTCAAGACGTAGTCGCTACAAACTTCTTTTTTAAAAATCTATTTTTAGCTGTGGCGGCCATCTTTAATTTCTGGCTGATCTGAAATTTTGCTAGGATCAATTAGACATTAAGAGCAACATTCCTGTAAAGTGTCATCAAAATCCGCCGAGTAGTTCCAAAGGAGTAGTCGCTACAAGTTTTTAGCTCTACTGATCAGAGATCAGCAGAGCTTATGCCGTGGTGCGGCGTCCGTCGTCCGTCCGTCCGTCCGTCTGTCCGTCTGTCCGTTAACTTTTATTTGTAGCGACTACTCCTCTGAAACTACTGGATGGATATTCATAAAACTTTACAGAAATGTTGCCCATGAAGTCTAGTTGATCCTAGCAAAAATTCATGTTGATGTGAAATCCAAGATGGCCGCCAAAGCTAAAAATAGATTTTTTAAATTCAAGTTTGTAGCGACTACTTCTTGAAAACTATAAGTGATATTGATATGGGACTTTTTCTAAAATGATCAGCATGACATGATGTTGGTCCTTGTCGAAAATCGTTTTGATTTGACGTTAAACATGGCTGCCAGCGGCCATCTTTGTTAAAATAGAGTTATATAATGAAAACTTGTAGCGACTACTCCTCTGAAACTACTTGGCGGATTTTCATGAAACTTAACAGGAATGTTGCTCTTAATGTCTAATTGATCCTAGCAAAATTTCAGATCGGCCAGAAATTCAAGATGGCTGCCACAGTTAAAAATAGATTTAAAAAAAATAAGTTTGTAGCGACTACTTCTTGAAAACTATAAGTGATATTGATATGGGACTTTTTCTAAAATGATCAGCATGACATGATGGTTATCCGAGTCGAACATTATTTTGATTCGACATTAAACATGGCTGCCAGTGGCCATCTTTGTTTACATAGAGTTATATAATGAAAACTTGTAGCGACTACTCCTCTGAAACTACTTGACAGATTTTCATGAAACTTCACAGAAATGTTGCTCTTGATGTCTAATTGATCCTAGCAAAATTTTAGGTAGGCCGGAAATTCAAGATGGCCGCCATGGCTAAAAATAGATTTTCAAAATACAAGTTTGTAGCGACTACTTCTTGAAAACTATAAGTGATATTGATATGGGACTTTTTCTAAAGACATGATGTTGGTCCTTGTCGAAAATCGTTTTGATTCGACGTTAAACATGGCTGCCAGCGGCCATCTTTGTTTACATAGAGTTATATAATGAAAACTTGTAGCGACTACTCCTCTGAAACTACTTGACGGATTTTCATGAAACTTCACACGAATGTTGCTCTTGATGTCTAATTGATCCTAGCGAAATTTCAGGTCGGCCGGAAATTCAAGATGGCCGCCACGGCTAAAAATAGATTTTTAAAAAATAAGTTTGTAGCGACTACTTCTTGAAAACTATAAGAGATATTGATATGGGACTTTTTCTAAAATGATCAGCATGACATGATGGTTATCCGAGTTGAACATTATTTTGATTCAACGTTAAACATGGCTGCCAGTGGCCATCTTTGTTTACATAGAGTTATATAATGAAAACTTGTAGCGACTACTTCTCTGAAAGTACTTGACAGATTTTCATGAAACTTCACAGAAATGTTGCTCTTGATGTCTAATTGATCCTAGCAAAATTTCAGGTCGGCTGGAAATTCAAGATGGCCGCCACAGCTAAAAATAGATTTTCAAAAATCAAGTTTGTAGTCACTACTTCCTGAAATCAAAATCAATCAGTAGAGCTTCAAGGTCATTGACCTCTTGTAACTATATAACTCTATGTAAACAAAGATGGCCGCTGGCAGCAATGTTTAATGTTGAATCAAAACAATTTTTGTCATGCTGATCATTTTAGAAAAAGGCCCATATCAATATCGCTTATAGTTTTCAAGAAGAAGTCGCTACAAACTTGTATTATGAAAATGTATTTTTAGTCTTGGCGGCCATCTTGAATTTCGGGCCGACCTAAAAAAATTCTAGGATCAATAAGACATCAAAAGCAACATTCCTGTAAAGTTTCATGAAAATCCGTCAAGTAGTTTTAGAGGAGTAGTCGCTTCAAGTTTTCATTATATAATTCTATGTAAACAAAGATGGCCGCTGGCAGCAATGTTTAACGTCGAATCAAAATGATTTTTGACAAGGACTAACATCATGTCATGCTGATCATTTTAGAAAAAGTCCCATATCAATATCACTTATAGTTTTCAAGAAGTAGTCGCTACAAACTTGTTTTTTAAAAACCTATTTTTAGATTTGGTGGCCATCTTGGATTTCACATCAACATGAATTTTTGCTAGGATCAACTAGACTTCATTTCTGTAAAGTTTCATGAAAATCCATTCAATAGTTTCAGAGGAGTTGTCGCTACAAAAAAAGTTGACGGACAGACAGACGGACGCCGCACCACGGCATAAGCTCTACTGATCTCTTTTGGTCCTTGTCAAAAATCGTTTTGATTCGACGTTAAACTTGGCTGCCAGCGGCCATCTTTGTTTACATAGAGTTATATAGTAAAAACTTGTAGCGACTACTCCTCTGAAACTACTTGGCGGATTTTCATGAAACTTTACAGGAATGTTGCTCTTTATGTCTTATTGATCCTAGCAAAATTTCAGATAGGCCAGAAATTCAAGATGGCCACCACACTAAAAATAGATTTTTAAAATATAAGTTTGTAGCGACTACTTCTTGAAAACTTTAAGTGATATTGATATGGGACTTTTTCTAAAATGATCAGCATGACATGATGGTTATCCGAGTCGAACATTATTTTGATTGACGTTAAACATGGCTGCCAGTGGCCATCTTTGTTTACATAGAGTTATATAATGAAAACTTGTAGCGAATACTCCTCTGAAACTACTGGACGAATTTTCATAAAACTTCACAGGAATGTTTCTCTTGATGTCAAATTGATCCTAGCAAAATTTCAGGTCAGCCGGAAATTCAAGATGGCCGCCATGGCTAAAAATAGATTTTCAAAATACAAGTTTGTAGCGACTACTTCTTGAAAACTATAAGTGATATCGATATTGGACTTTTTCTAAAATGATCAGCATGACATGATGTTGGTCCTTGTCAAAAATCATTTTGATTCGATGTTAAACATGGCTGTCAGCGGCCATCTTTGTTTACATAGTTATATAATGAAAACTTGTAGCGACTACTCCTCTGAAACTACTTGGCGGATTTTCATGAAACTTCACAGGAATGTTGCTCTTGATGTCTTATTGATCCCAGCAAAATTTCAGGTTGGCCGGAAATTCAAGATGGCCGCCACAGCTAAAAATAATTATTCAAAAAACAAGTTTGTAGCGACTACTTCCTGAAATCAAAATCAATCAGTAGAGCTTCAAGGTCATTGACCTCTTTTTTGAGACCCTATTAATTCTTCAAGATAAGTAAAATAAATAAAAATATATGTTGAAGATAGAATATGATCAATTTACTTCAATTTTCACAACAGCTTATATGTAAATATTATTTTTTTGCATTTTGAATATATTGGGGGCCAAAATACCCCCTTATCATACCTTGTCCTTTATCATCAAATTCAAGTCCTCCTGACTTGCTTCATTTTGTTTGTGATTCTGCGAAGTTAACATAGTGCTTTCCTTAATAACCGGTAGGTGGGTGATTTACCCTCTTACTTTGGTTAGCTGACCTGCATGGGCGTAATGTGGCCTGTTTTGGGCGAAGCGCCTTATGGGGGAGGAACTTGGAGGAGGTGTCCCCTCTAAGAAATGGAGGGGTTCGCGGGCCTTCAATTTTTTTTCCATTTTTGGACCAAAATGTTGCTCGTACAAGCGATATTTGCAAGGCATATACACATTGTATGCTCGCAAAAAAAGTGGTGATTTTCCACCCTTACCCCTCTCCGATTCGTTTTTTCATTTTTCAAGATTTTTTCCTAAGTTACTCCCGGGAGTAAAGGAGAATGCCATGCAACAATGGAATAATATAAATCACCCACCTAATTTTAAAACTTCCCCGGTATGCTGCTCAAAACAAAGGGAAAGCCCTGTGGCATATGCATAAACTCCATAAAAAATAAGTGTTATCCTATTATAAAATAATAAAAAAGTATTGAACAGTCTTTGGAAGGATTTATTGTTGGAATGGTGATTATATTCCATTTAATATCATGAATATTTCAGATGCACGCTCTCATCACAGGAGGTTGAATCTCTATACAAAGAAAGCAGCCAATCGGAGGCTTTTGAGTCTGAGCAGATACGTTTAATACAGACTGAGAAATTCTTAAATTCTCAAACAGCTGACACAGATCTCTGGAACAAGATGGCAGCTGGTGCAAAGGGAATGCTCATTATGTATAACATATACAAACACAGATTTTTGACTTAGAATTATCGAGAAGGCACATGGAGGGCTTGTGATAAACTGATCAATAATTATTGGGATATTTTATTAAAGTTTGAAGCTCTTGTGCAGGATATGCTAATGTTTCCATGGATTCAAGATAGAATGATGTCACACAATAATGTTCAAGGATAATATCTACAAGGTGCCTGATTGTATTTATTTAACCATTAACCGCTACATATATATAATGGACTGTTCTTTCTTTGAATTAAGACCATTCCATTTATGCGACAAAGGGCTGTTTTGGAAATGACTGATCAGTAGCTAGACATTGTAAACCCTGATCAGCCTGCGAGTTACTCGTTACTCTCAGGCTGATCTAGGTTTACAATGGACGCCAAGGCTATTATAGTCTTGCTTAGCGGGTTACGGGTTAAATAGGAATACACATGTATTACTATACTAGTTATCACATAATTTGTGGTGTGGGAGTGTAATAAAGCATATAATTATTACGTCAGTGTAATAAATATGCAAACGAAGGCCAAATCAGTGTTCCATCTTCCATTCAGCTTGGTGTGCATTTGAATTGCGGAAATTTTCGTAACCGTTAAAAGTATTGAATTATGGAAATCAGTGAGGTATTCTGTGGAGAAGACCGAGTCAACATACAAACATATGACGTGTGTCGTCATACAAACATAAATGTCATCATACAAACATATGATGTCATCGTACAATATCATCATACAAACATATGATGTCATCGTACAATATCATCATACAAACATATGACGTCATCAATCATACAAACATAGAATGTCATCATACAAACATGACGTCGTCATACAAACATACAATGTCATCATACAAACATGACGTCATCATACAAACATACAATATCATCATACAAACATATGACGTCATCAATCATACAAACATGACATCATACAAACATACAATGTCATCATACAGACATGACGTCATCATACAAACATACAATGTCATCATACAAACATACAATGTCATCATACAAACATGACGTCGTCATACAAACATACAATGTCATCATACAAACATGACGTCATCATACAAACATACAATATCATCATACAAACATATGACGTCATCAATCATACAAACATGACATCATACAAACATACAATGTCATCATACAAACATGACGTCGTCATACAAACATACAATGTCATCATACAAACATGTCATCATACAAAATTAAATGTCATCATACAAACATACAATGTCAAAAACATACTGAAACTCGCTTGATAAAATTGATATGATGCTTTGCATTATATAATTTTATCCAACTCGTTTAATAAATTCAATATTAAATAGACACCCATATAAGATCCTCTGTTTACTACTTATTTTAGTAGCCTCTATTTACTACATATTTTAGAGCAGCATCTCCGTGTTGACGTTGATTGTAAACCTTCTCGCCTCTCACCACTGCAGGTTCGAATCTCACTGTTGCCCGACTTGTGAGGAAGTGTCAATTCTTACGGATGGTGGGAGGTGTACAGTATTGGTTCTACCCAGGAAAAGTGGGTGGTCTGACTCCACCACGGAAAAATCGACCGTCATATATAACTTTACGTGTTGAAAATGATGTAAAACCCCAAAGAAACCAAATACGTATTTTAGTGAACAACTCAGAAAAGTGAAGTTGTGATGAATTCATGTTAGTTTCGTATGAAAACGTGTATGAAACTCTTTAAAATCTTAAAAAGGTAATCTTATTATTTAGCTTGCTACGGATGTAGAATATAGAGATTATTACACCGATGGGATTGATTATAGGAAAATCCTTCACAAGATGGAAGACGTGTGGTACAAAACACACCTAGCATCAAGTAAAGGATGTCCCCATAATCGAGCCTGGCAGTTAACGAATCTATTACATTTGAAATCAGTTCATGATTTTAACCGAAATGATTCGCTTTATTGACCGTTATTGGTGGATGACATTGAAGTCTGCAACACTTTATTGACGTCGGGACTCAACGTCACAGTTATTTTTGTGTTCAGAGTTAGTTATTAATATTTAGCGATTATGAATATTCTTTCGCTGAGAAATCTCAATCTTTCACCCTTAAAAATAATAAGTAATAAGTTTCCATTGTTCATTTTCATTTGAATTAAAACACTTGTGTAACATCACGTTTCGATAATCTGGAGTGTTTGTTCTGGTTCATTCATTGGTTCTTCAATATTTATATATGCATTACTTAAATTAATCATGCATCTTGACCCGGTTGGTTGGCGACCCGGTTGGTTGGCAGTTGTAATGCCTTTTTTGCAATATAATTATTTTTATATTTTTATATTAGATGTATACATGTTATCACTGCATGCTGCTTTAATTCTGCAAATTACGTTTTTAGTTCTACTGGCATGACAGGCTCATGATGATATTTAATCATTATCCACCCTTATGTTAGCGATTTAACAGTAGAACCAATTTGATTTTGTCGTCGCGAATGCCCACGCAAATACCCACGCTTTCTTCACACAGGTCAATATGGTAAACACGTATATGTTTACTCCTTTAACCCCAGATCCAAATCTACACTAGACAACACATAATTCTCTGAGTGGAATGTACAATTTTGACTAAAAATTGCATGCAAACTTCTGTTTTTGTCCGAGTTCATCAAATAAAATTGAAAATACATAATCAGTTTGATTTATATAAGTCACTGCTTTGACAGCATGGTGATTCAAAATAAATGTTTTATTAGCATTTAAAAATGGGTCACTTAGAAGTGTCGTATAGTGGGGGAAAACACATCATCTAAACACAGCTTTTGTTGATTGCTCTTTGATACTTAAAAGTTCTCCGGCCATGTTTTGTTTCATGAATACGTTTATTTAAATCGAAATCAGTGCACAACAATAGGTTTTTACAATTCACACATTGCAATATATGTACGAGAATAAGATTTTATTTGATGACGTAGAAAACTTTGAACGGGTAAATTAATCAACAGGTAAATGTATTTATCAATTATCTTTCAATAGTTGTGCAGCTATACAATTCAGATTTATCTCATTAAATTTTCTCCGTTCAGACACACAGTGGTAAAAGTAGTATCTACGTCAGCACATAATACTTATTTTTACATACAACTCAGAAGCAGTTTTAAATAGGTATATGTTTCTCTCCTTGACTATCAAGAAATGTTCATATCATGTTTAATTTGTTAATTGATAATACTACAAAAAGGGTGGCCATTCACCTTTAAAACGCAAATAGTACTATGTATGTTATTCTGTATATATGACACTGTAAATTAATAAATTATATTTAGGGTATTTGTGTATTTGAACTTTTGACCCCAACCCAGAGTCCAGTGTGTGACCCTAGAGCAAAATATACTATGAAATCCCATCATAATATGATTAAATTTGAGATTTGTGGTCACCTGTTCAGAATTGTGGGTTTCCTCCCACTGTCATCCTGCCATAAAGATTTGTATAAGCTGTGTAGATTGATAGTCAGTGTAAAATAAATAAAATTTTAATTATATTAAGAGGTACAGAAAGTTATACAGGATTTTTCTTCTTCTCTTAACTGTTTTGCAGATTTTTAAACTACTTGGAAACTGTTTGCCATGTTTATTGGGTGGGACTGAGTGTTCAGATGTGTTTTTATCACAGCCCATCCTCTAAAATTGCTGTTACAGGAGGTTAAAAGTATGAACATTTCAAACGACATCTCCTAAACGGCATATTCAGTATGGAATTCCACTAGTTGCAGTTGACGAAGGAACATGCTTTGTTATACAACTGCTGTTATATAACTGTTAAAGAAATGTATATACATGGCATATAAATCAATACACAAGAACATGCGTGTAATCAAGTGTGCTATCGTGGTAGACTTCGAATTACACATTTATTAGAAAGCAGTTTATATAGCACTTAAGATTAAAGGGACAGCAGTTTTGAAGTATATGCCTCAGCCATTAAAAGCAGCATCTCGATTAATTAATCCAGTATCATTTTGACTTATCAAGTCTTGCTTAGCGGGTTAAATAGGAATACACATGTATTACTATACTAGTTATCACATAATTTGTGGTGTGGGAGTGTAATAAAGCATATAATTATTACGTCAGTGTAATAAATATGCAAACGAAGGCCCAATCATTGTTCCATCTTCCATTCAGCTTGGTGTGCATTTGAATTGCGGAAATTTTCGTAACCGTTAAAAGTATTGAATTATGGAAATCAGTGAGGTATTCTGTTGTTCTGTGGAGAAGACTGAGTCAACATACAATGTCAACATACAAACATATGACGTGTGTCGTCATACAAACATAAATGTCATCATACAAACATATGATGTCATCGTACAATATCATCATACAAACATATGATGTCATCTATCATACAAACATAGAATGTCATCATACAAACATGACGTCGTCATACAAACATACAATTTCATCATACAAACATGTCATCATACAAAATTAAATGTCATCATACAAACATATGACATCATACAAACATACAATGTCAAAAACATACTGAAACTCGCTTGATAAAATTGATATGATGCTTTGCATTATATAATTTTATCCAATTCGTTTAATAAATTCAATATTAAATAGACACCCATATAAGATCCTCTGTTAACTACTTATTTTAGTAGCCTCTATTTACTACATATTTTAGAGCAGCATCTCCGTGTTGACGTTGATTGTAAACCTTCTCGCCTCTCACCACTGCAGGTTCGAATCTCACTGTTGCCCGACTTGTGAGGAAGTGTCAATTCTTACGGATGGTGGGAGGTGTACAGTATTGGTTCTACCCAGGAAAAGTGGTTGAAAATGATGTAAAACCCCAAAGAAACCAAATACATATTTTAGTGAACAACTCAGAAAAGTGAAGTTGTGATGAATTCATGTTAGTTTCGTATGAAAACGTGTATGAAACTCTTTAAAATCTTAAAAAGGTAATCTTATTATTTAGCTTGCTACGGATGTAGAATATAGAGATTATTACACCGATGGGATCGATTATAGGAAAATCCTTCACAAGATGGAAGACGTGTGGTACAAAACACACCTAGCATCAAGTAAAGGATGTCCCCATAATCGAGCCTGGCAGTTAACGAATCTATTACATTTGAAATCAGTTCATGATTTTAACCGAAATGATTCGCTTTATTGACCGTTATTGGTGGATGACATTGAAGTCTGCAACACTTTATTGACGTCGGGACTCAACGTCACAGTTATTTTTGTGTTCAGAGTTAGTTATTAATATTTAGCGATTATGAATATTCTTTCGCTGAGAAATCTCAATCTTTCACCCTTAAAAATGTAATAAGTTTCCATTGTTCATTTTCATTTGCATTAAAACACTTGTGTAACATCACGTTTCGATAATCTGGAGTGTTTGTTCTGGTTCATTCATTGGTTCTTCAATATTTATATATGCATTACTTATGTTATTCATGCATCTTGACCCGGTTGGTTGGCGACCCGGTTGGTTGGCGACCCGGTTGGTTGGCAGTTGTAATGCCTTTTTTGCAATATAATTATTTTTATATTTTTATATTAGATGTATACATGTTATCACTGCATGCTGCTTTAATTCTGCAAATTACGTTTTAAGTTCTACTGGCATGACAGGCTCATGATGATATTTAATCATTATCCACCCTTAGGTTAGCGATTTAACAGTAGAACCAATTTGATTTTGCGTCGTCGCGAATGCCCACGCAAATACCCATGCTTTCTTCACACAGGTCAATATGGTAAACACGTATATGTTTACTCCTTTAACCCCAGATCCAAATCTACACTAGACAACACTTATAATTCTCTGAGTGGAATGTACAATTTTGACTAAAAATTGCATGCAAACTTCTGTTTTTGTCCGATTCATCAAATAAAATTGAAAATACATAATCAGTTTGATTTATATAAGTCACTGCTTTGACAGCATGGTGATTCAAAATAAATGTTTTATTAGCATTTAAAAATGGGTCACTTAGAAGTGTCGTATAGTGGGGGAAAACACATCGTCTGAACACAGCTTTTGTTGATTGCTCTTTGATACTTAAAAGTTCTCCGGCCATGTTTTGTTTCATGAATACGTTTATTTAAATCGAAATCAGTGCACAACAATAGGTTTTTACAATTTACACATTGCAATATATGTATGAGAATAAGATTTTATTTGATGACGTAGAAAACTTTGAACGGGTAAATTAATCAACAGGTAAATGTATTTATCAATTATCTTTCAATAGTTGTGCAGCTATACAATTCAGATTTATCTCATTAAATTTTCTCCGTTCAGTCACACAGTGGTAAAAGTAGTATCTACGTCATGCACATAATAGTTATTTTTACATACAACTCAGAAGCAGTTTTAAATAGGTATATGTTTCTCTTCTTGACTATCAAGAAATGTTCATATCATGTTTAATTTGTTAATTGATAATACTACAAAAAGGGTGGCCTTTAAAACGCAAATAGTACTATGTATGTTATTCTGTATATATGACACTGTAAATTAATAAATTATATTTAGGGTATTTGTATTTGAACTTTTGACCCCAACCCAGAGTCCAGTGTGTGACCCTAGAGCAAAATATACTATGAAATCCCATCATAATATCATTAAATTTGAGATTTGTGGTCACCTGTTCAGAATTGTGGGTTTCCTCGGGTTATACGGTTTCCTCCCACTGTCATCCGTGCCATAAAGATTTGTATAAGCTGTGTAGATTGATAGTCCGTGTAAAATAAATAAAATTTTAATTATATTAAGATGTACAGAAAGTTATACAGGATTTTTCTTCTTCTCTTAACTGTTTTGCAGATTTTTAAACTACTTGGAAACTGTTTGCCATGTTTATTGGGTGGGACTGAGTGTTCAGATGTGTTTTTATCACAGCCCATCCTCTAAAATTGCTGTTACAGGAGGTTAAAAGTATGAACATTTCAAACGACATCTCCTAAACGGCATATTCAGTATGGAATTCCACTAGTTGCAGTTGACGAAGGAACATGCTTTGTTATACAACTGCTGTTATATAACTGTTAAAGAAATGTATATACATGGCATATAAATCAATACACAAGAACATGCGTGTAATCAAGTGTGCTATCGTGGTAGACTTCGAATTACACATTTATTAGAAAGCAGTTTATATAGCACTTAAGATTAAAGGGACAGAGCAGTTTTGAAGTATATGCCTCAGCCATTAAAAGCAGCATCTCGATTAATTAATCCAGTATCATTTTGACTTTAAACCAGCTTGTATATATATTTAAAAAATAGGTTTAAACAAATTGTTTCAGTTTGTCTATGGCCTTGGCCTGATACAAGACTGACATGTATGTCAAACCCTATGACCTTGACCGGATACATGGGTGACATGTATGTCAAACTGTATGACATTGGCATGATACATGGGTGACATGTATGTCAGTCCCTATGGCCTTGGCCTGATACATGGGTGACGTGTATGTCAAACTGTATGACATTGGCCTGATACATGGGTGACATGTATGTCAACTGTATGACCTTGGATTGATACATGGGTGACATGCATGTCAAACTATTTGACCTTGAACTTATACATGGGTGACTTGTATGTCACACTCTATGTCCTTGACCTGATAAATGGGTGACATGTATGTCAAACTTTTTGACCTTGAACTTATACATGGGTGACTTGTATGTCACACTCTATGTCCTTGACTTGATAAATGGGTGACATGCATGTCAAACTATTTGACCTTGAACTTATACATGGGTGACTTGTATGTCACACTCTATGTCCTTGACCTGATAAATGGGTGACATGTATGTCAAACTTTTTGACCTTGAACTTATACATGGGTGACTTGTATGTCACACTCTATGTCCTTGACCTGATACATGGGTGACATGTATGTCAAACTTTTTGACATTGACCTGATACTTGGGTGACTTGTATGTCAGACTTTTTAACCTTGACCTGATACATCTTTGATAATGAAGGTCACATACAGTCATACTTCCTTTTTCATTTTCAAAACAATTTGTGCGTGACATTTTCTTTTCTGGACAAATGAAATCCATACGACTCGCCTTTTTAGAGAATGGTTAAGTTCATACTATTTTAAATTTTATTTGAAAGTAAAAGTGATGTTTTCTAGTTAAAGGGACACTGTCCTTAAGTAAGCAGATATTGAGCATAACCAAATAACTGTCCGACTTTTATTCAGTGATATGTATACATGAAACCATGAGGATAGACCCTAAGAAGTATGTAGGAATACATTCGTGAGTTTAAATACCGGTATATATTTTTTAAAATTATTATATGTAAATAAAGTGGGACCCACAATATTTACCTTTCTGTGATCTTGTGACTTCCATAAGCGCATTAGGTTTTCACCATAGTATGTATTGCGCAATAATTATATGTATAGCCCGCTTAGCTCAGTCGGGAGCGATGTCCGACTACTTTACGCTCACGCACACTATTATTACTGCGAGTGTAAAGAATACAAAATTTTAGTTTGGGCTGCGAGTTCAAACGCACAAAGTGGATTTTCTTTTTTTTGTACCGCGATTGAATTCCGTTGAACAGTCTTGCTTTTAAATAGTAAATATTGAATAATGTTTAGTGTGTAATGTTTGTGAACATAATTATTGTGTGTTTCATAAGCTAACAGTTACGGACATTGTCCCTTTAAATAAGTTTAATTGAGTTTTAAGGAGCACTGAAACAAAAATGTTACATGTCACCAACAGGAATGAACATTATAGGCCGGCCCACCTTCAATATACATCGAAATAAAAATATGCAGAATGGGCCTAGAACCCACAGCATAGTTGCTGCAAATTCTGTTGAGGACAATGTTTGCTAGAGACGCATCATTGTTTTCTGCCACCACTCAAGTAGCACCAGAAACAATACAGGGATGCTGATGAAGACCTTTAATGAACACGACACAAAAATGACAAAATGAACATGAATTCAGGGATATTTTACCCTTCAGCCAGGATAATCAATGGCCCTGTTCTTACCCAGGATTCACACTTGGCTTTAATTAAAAGAATAACAATAAATTCAGTTGAATATGTATTACTTCGCTAGCTACCATAGTTCTTTACTCGAACAAAAACACAAAATTTTATCTCAACTGACTTTACTTGAGACATTCTCAGTGACTGAGTTGAGTTGAATTAGGTTTTACTACGTGCACCAACACAGTCAAAATGGTGAGAACAGATATGGACATTCCACGCACACCCTCCATTTACATAGAGGTAAAAATACGCAGCTTCTGTTGTAAACAATCCATTTTTTGGAGCGCTGTGGTCTAGTGGTAGAGCGTTGGACCCATGATCAAAACGTCGTGGGTTCGATCCCCGCCATTGCCATATGCGTTGTGACCCTGAGCAAGACACTTTATCTGCATTTGCTTAGTACTGGTTCTACTCAGGAAGACATCGAGAGTGATTAAAATAAGTTCATAGAGCTTTCCTTACAATCGATGTAAAATAAATAGGTTTAAACTAAACAATCCCTTTCTCGCTGGAGCCATGATCATTGTTTTCTGCCACCATTCAAGTAGCACCTGAAGCAATACAGGGGTGATGATGAACTTTAATGAACATGATAAAAAATTACAAACTGAAATGAATTCTTTGGGATTTTACCCCTCTGTCTGGATACCGTAAGAACTGGCCCTATTCCTGCCCAAGGACCACAATGGCTGAGATTGAGAACTAGCAATCGTGGTGTACATTAATTATAACAAGTCTCGTGTTCAGATTTTTTACTTCCAGTATTTTGTATATACATACATGTACAGAACTCTTCCAAAACATTGAAGAAGACGACTTTACAGAACAATATTGTACAATACACAACAAGGACACAAAACAAATATAGCACAAACTTCAGCAGAACAACTACTGTCACAGCCCTGGAAACTATACAGTGGATAATTAAAATATCATTTTAACAGTGTCGTGGCCCTAGATTATGCGAGCTGTGTTTAACAGCATCATGGCCATGAAATGTTAATAAGAAGTAGTCCTGAACAATTTGTGTGTTTACATGTGTCACAGTCATAGATGCTATGCTTGTGTTCATAATTTGTGTTTTTACACGTGTCACATCCATGGATGGTATGATTGTGATTATGAGTAGTGGCCCTGGATAATTTGTGTTTACATGTGTCGCAGCTATGGATACTAGGCTTGTGTTTATGAGTAGTGGCCCTAGATAATTTGTGTGTTTACACGTGTTACAGCCATGGATGCTAGGCTTGTGTTTATGAGTAGTGGCCTGGATAATTTATGTGTTTACACGTGTCACAGCCATGGAAGCTATGCTTGTGTTTATGAGTAGAGGCCCTAGATAATTTGTGTGTTTACACGTGTTACAGCCATGGATGCTATGCTTGTGTTTATGAGTAGTGGCCTGGATAATTTATGTTTACACATGTCACAGCCATGGATGCTATGCTTGTGTTTATGAGTAGTGGCCTGGATAATTTATGTTTACACATGTCACAGCCATGGATGCTATGCTTGTTTTTATGAGTAGTGGCCTGGATAATTTGTGTGTTTACACGTTTCACAACCATGGATGCTATGCTTGTGTTTATGAGTAGAGGCCCTAGATAATTTGTGTGTTTACATGTGTCACAACCATGGATGCTATCCTTGTGTTTGTGATAATTTTGTGTTTACACGTGTCACAGCTATGGATGCTATGCTTGTGTTTGTGAGTAGTGGCCCTGGATAATTTGTGCATTTACATGTGTCACAGCCATTGATACTGTGACATGTGTTTACATGTGTCATGGTCCTGTATAAGTGCATGTGTTTTAAAGGGTCATTGAATAAATGAAATGTTTTTTTTACACATGTAAGGCTATACTAGTATTGGGAAAGTAACCTCTGAGGGAGATGAGGTCATTGCCAAAAGAAGGAAAGAAATTTTAAACGTAAAATACTCGAAACTTGGAAGGCATTTCGATCAAGAATGTGTAATTATTTTTTAATACTGTACACATAAATATAATAGTGCACTTGCATAAAGGTCTGTAAAATTAGATGTATACCTGCTGTAAAGAAGTAATTTCAAGAATTAAATACAACTGTTAAACAACAAACACATAAAACTCTATCTACTCCCTTACACATACACCAAAGTGAAAAAAATAATTCCTTTTTACATCTATCATTTAAGTGGGCTATGAATGTCTTACTAACATCATTTTTTTAACAGGTTTCATGTACATTTCGATATCTCCGTGGCCGAATGGTTAACGACGTTGCGTTGTAAACCTTCGCCTCTCACAGCTGTGGGTTCGAATCCCACTGGGAGCTCCATTTGTAAGTGAGGATTGATTGATTGAATTGGGTTTTAAGGCGCACCAACACATGAACAGGTTATATGGCGCATGAACATGCCAGGCTCATCTTCCATGTACATCGAGATAAAATATGGAAAATGGGCCTAGAACCTTCTCACCCTGAACTGCAGAGTTGCTGCAAATTCTATCGTAGAAACTCCATTTACCCTGGAGCCACGTTTATTGTTTTTCTGCCACTGCTCTTTTGATGCGAGTGAGATAGCACCTGAAACAATGCAGGGATCATGATGAAGACCTTTAATGAACATGAACAAAAAATGATAAAATGAACATGAATTTGGGGGGATTCTACCCCTCTGCCTACCCCTCCAAAGGGATCTGCAGTGGCCCTATTCTTTGCCCCCGTGACCAAACGGGAACCACACGGGGCTTGTTAGTGAGGAAGTGTCGATTTTACGAATGGCTGAAGGTGTACAGTACTGGTTCTACCCAGGAAAAGTGGGTGGTCTGCCTCCACAAAAAAATTGACCGTCATATATAACCTTACATGTGTTGAAAATGACGTAAAACATCATAAAACAAACAAACAAAACATTCCGATATAATTTTTTCTCTTAGAAAGATCACCAGATCACATATGGCTGTGCAAGGTTCTTATACTATATGGTTATGCACATGTAAATTATGCTGTGTTCCCAAATATGGTCGTGTCTACCTGTATCTATTGATTTTTGGCTTGTCAAGATTTTAATGCATATCGGCTTTACAAAAATGATATGAGGCGTTCCATTTTAAGTAAATATTTTTAATAATATTTTACCAATTTTTAAAAGTTATATACCGAAAGAAAGTCGACAGTTTTCTTTATTGTTATTCTATTTCGGTGATTTAGAAACAAAATCGCTTTAGTCATTCGGCGATCGCTGTATGTTAGTAAAACAGAATTTTTCAGTGGTAAATTAAAACACCTTATCAAAATCAATTGAGAAAAAAAAAATTCACATGCAACGTTGTTTTTGATGGGGATTCAATGCAAAATTCTGCTGCATCAAAAATTAGAAAATATTTGTTTAGTTTTTCATTTTATCTTTACCAAACTTCGAAAACCAGCCATATCAGACCAGTAACAGCGGAGTTACGGCCCTTGATTTAGTTAAAAATGCTGTATTTTGCCTCGTTAATATGATAGGGCCTTCATTTTTCATCTGATCTTTACCAAACTTTACCAGATTTTTTAGTTATGGCCCTTAATTTAGTTTCAAATGCTGTATTTTGCCCAAAACTTTCAAAAAAACGTAAATTGCAGTCACTCGCTTCATTGATGTTATAAGAGCCATGTTAGCAAGTAGAGCGTCCACAGGCCCTCTTGGGCCTCTTGTTTTATTTTTAAATGATTTTCAAAACTAAGGTTCTTCTATTTACGGCTAAATATTCTAGTTCCAATTAAAATTGTTTCAGGTTAATGCTGAAAAGCCTTGAACTGAAACAAGCGCCCTGAACAGTAGATACAGATACAATTGCATTATACTGGACTGGGCTCTGTGTATAATTTTGCGCATGAAGTTGCCTATAATTAAAAATATTTAAAACTAGAAAACGTGTCCATGGGACACAGGTGCCCCGCTTAGCGCTATCAACACATAAAAAAGGAATTGACTGTAAAAAAACAAATTTGGACAGACAAGGGTAATGCTATTTACCCGTTCCACGTTCATGACCGGGTTTAATGGAACTAACAACATAATGTGGGTTACTGCACTTACGCTTAACAATACATGTTCTAGCAAACAGGATTTAGTTGTTATTAATTGTACCTGTTCTTACTTGTTTGTGTTATCTGGAACATTATTCAATTGTACACGTAGCACTATTATGGACAACAATCTACTTATAGTACTTACAATACAAGTTCTGACAAAACATACATATAACATCACACCATTGCCGAACATGTTTTTAAATGCCGAATATATATTGTCTGGAATTACTGTATATAGATTTTCTTACTATTGAATACAAGTATGTATTTTTCTGACATTGCAGAATATGTATTTCCTGACATTGCCAAGTATTTCTGACATTTGCAAATATATATTTCCTGACATCGTCATATATATATTGTCTGACATTGCCATACGTATATTGTCTGCAGTTGCCATGTATATATTGTATGACATTGCCATATGTATATTTTCTGACATTGTTTTATATAAATTTTCTGACATTCCCATATGTACATTTTCTGACATTGTCATATACAAATTTCCTGACATCGCCATATGTATGTTGTCTGACATCGCCATATACATATATTGTTTGACATTGCCATATGTATATTTTCTGACATTGCTGTATGTATATTTCCTGACATGGCCATATGTATATTTCCTGACATCGTTGTATATAAATTTTCTGACCTTGCTGTATGTATATTTTCTGACATCGCCATCTATATATTGTCTGATGTCACCGTATATAAATTTTCTGACCTTGCTGTATGTATATTTTCTGACATCGCCATCTATATATTGTCTGATGTCACCATATATTTATTGTCCGACATTGCCATATGTATATTTGATATTGCCGTATGTATATTTGATGACATACCCTAGATCGATTTATGTATATGAGAAGTGCTAGATCTACGGATAAGTGGAATTCTATCATAAATGTATAAAAATTGACGTGTTTAAAAAAATGAAGTAATACGAAAATTATATAGGAATGGATTCTCCGGCTATAATTTGAAAGGAATGCATTTTGGCACAGCAAGGCAAAGAGAATAAATTAATAACAAAGGTCATTAAATATAAATGCATTCATCCAATGAAAATCATGCTTTGACAAAAATAATATGAAATCACACAGAGGCAGTTTAGGAATGAAGACACATTACCAGAGCATTATTTACTATTGAGATTTTTGACTAGGGGCATGGTTCCGTACCCGGCCTATGGTTCCGTACCCAGCCTTGACCTGAGCTGTCAAGGAGCTTAAAAAAACACTCCTTCTGTTAAGATTTTTTTATTTGTCTCTTTATCTTCTTCAATTTTATAGCAAATTTCTCCATAAAATATATTTTTACTCCCTAAGTGTTAATCAACATTAACAATAGATGATGCCAATTTTAGCTTCTTTATTTTTATTTTTTTTTAGATTTAAAATTCACATGTTAATAACAAAATGTTGGAAGTTTTATTGCACTTAAAAATACATAGAGCATCACTTCCAATTGTGCCATTTTTGCCATTATGTGGCGGGTTAGTTTCTTTAACATAGGTCATTAAAATTGTTTGTGATGATTAGTTTCTACTAGAGTAATACATTTACAGGATTGAACTATAACTATCTCTGATGGTGATGATCGCGAATAACCCCGCTTAAGTTATAAGTCGAACAAAGGGCCATAATTCTGTAATAAATTGGGCAATCAAAAATGAGTGATGTAGGTATATACGTGTATATGAAGTTTTAGAACTTACCATTCAAAACTGTCTGAGGAATGCAAGTAATACAAATGTGTTAATGATGGGATGGGACGAGACGGGACAAACAAGACAGTGTTACGCGACGGGACGTTACGGACGTGATTCTTATATCGCCTCCACTTCATTTTGTGAAGCTGGAGAATAATAGAAGATAAATGAGTACAATACCTAGATTAATAATAATCAACTAGGTGAAGCCATCTAGGATTAGAAACAATGTGAGATGAATACACTTTCAGATAGGTATGATGTCAGCATGATCACTCATCCATGTTGTAAATGGATAAAAATAAAATAATATTTACAGTTCAGAATAATTCAAACATACAGAATGGAATTTGAGCAATGGTACCTACCAAGTGTGAAAAACTGGAACTTTAAAATTAGAAAACCATAATTGTAGGTTAATTAACTTTTACAGTTACCAACTCAGTTTCAGTGAGTATATATAAAGCAAATTAACATTTACTTTTAACCCTTAAATCGATCAACAATTCCTTTGCAGAACTGGGAAAACTTCAAAGTTAATTTACAAGTTTTTCCCCCGGAATTCAACCCCAATCATATG
Organism: Cyrtodaria siliqua; assembly: GCA_037043455.1. Taxonomy (NCBI): domain Eukaryota; kingdom Metazoa; phylum Mollusca; class Bivalvia; order Adapedonta; family Hiatellidae; genus Cyrtodaria; species Cyrtodaria siliqua. Next base: position 228,751 of record JAWPHD010001326.1, read on the forward strand.
TTTCACTTACTTTTTCTGAGGTACATATGCCTCGTCAAGCATGTGGTCACTTTTAAATCCATGTCATGACCTATCACCTTGCATATACCATATTAGTAATTATATCGATAAATGCACCTATCACTGTTTCAAGGGCGGGGCTTGGGAATGGGGTGGGGAATGGGCAAATCCTGTGTATTAGACAGAAATGTATTTCCATTAGGCAGGAATTAGACCGACAATTGAATTGAATTGAATTTTAAGGTGCACCAAACATGAAAGGTTATATGGCGCCTAACAGGAATGAATGTGCCAGGTTCATCCTCCATTTACACCAAGATACAATATGGAAAATGGGCCTAGAATCTTGGAGCTAAAAATGTAGACCACCAATGACACTAGAGAATTAGACAGAACATGGTACCAATATGGGGATATTTGATATAATAGGATTATTACTAGAGCAACGTGTTCTGAAAGTTTGTATCACCTCGAGTAGGTAAATGCCAGATCAAGGATCACACGAGAGGCGGAGCCTGATCTGGCATTTACCTATGAGAGGTGATACAAACTTCCAGAACAAGTTACTATAGTAATGATCCTTTTATTATATACCTCTTACACATCATTAACATAGAAATATTTGCATTGCTATTGCATACACATTCAATAAAGCATATTATTTCTCGATAAAGTGCAGCGGGAAAATGTATGTAGTTTTAAGGTGTTGGTGTTCATTGGTCTGACCTACATGTTTTGTTTGTATGACGTAATGTCGTCTTGACGTTCTCGTGCATAGGGGCGTAACACTTGCTTGAATCGTTGGAAAAAACGCTGTTCTATTTAGTGATACTAATTCTATTTTTAGTAGCATAGTGATAAGCTGTAGTGTGATACAGGTTGTTGTATTCCATTGTAAGAAAATGAAGGTACTATGTATATATTATTGATAGGTATATAATAAAAATGTTGCTCACACACACACTGTGGGGAAACGTTGATAGGTGCGTACATGTACCGATATTGTCAATTTAAGACGGTAATACTATAAAAAATGCTGCCATCTTGACAACATTGACCAGCAATGAAATAACGTGCAAAAAAAACAACTCTGTTTTGAATTTTGTTCAGGTTGAAAAGTCCTAAACGCCAGTGTGTCTTGAAACTGGTCCTATGAGGAGTATGCCATAAGAAAGAAAACGGAATAACATAACTGTAGGGGTGAACGCGAAACTATTGTAACTGTATATAAATAAATAAAAGACAAGTTACAATGGTTTCACGTTGAGCCCTTAATCTTTTTTAAATAATTTCGACAAACATATTTCACTGATTCTTATTGGTTAAATACATCATGTGATCACTATTGTTTACATATCAATTTATTCCATGATTGAAAGTGGCAACTCTTCAAAGTTCAGATCTTGTCTGGAGAAAAAATGATTATTTAATAACTAGTACCTAACAAATATATATCAAAATGAAATTATATTTTAAAGAATTAAAAAAAAAGAAGCAATTTGTGGTATGTCAACTTGATATTCACACTTTCAGGTTGCCCGAGGAAAATGGATTGATATCGAATATGGAAATGATGACAGGAAGGAAATATTAACAAAAACTACTAAATTAGTGATCTGAACAGCGTATCAATTTGAGTTATTGTGAACTTTCATTTTCTTTAAAACAGTAAATTTGTTTCATTATTGAAATAAAATTTAAAGTCATGCATTTTGACATTAAAGGGACACATGGCAATCTTGAGTTTTTTTTTATACACAACTTGCATTTGTTCAATATTAATTACAAGAATAGTATAAAGCAAATTGTTCTCATTTTATGAACTGTTGATAATATTGCACCAATAATGTATTTAAACTTATGGTTGAATAAGACGAAAAAATGAAAACTCAATTTTTTTTATTTAATTATATGCAAGTAGGTTTAAAGCCAAAATTATACTAAATAAATAAATCAAACGTTCATTTCAATGCTTGATAAATTCTTCAAGATTGCCCAGTGTCCCTTTAAAACCAGAGAAAATGACATTTCCTGATCACATTTTCACACCAGAACTTACTTCAGATCATTTTGTTCTTCCTATAGGGCAATTGTTATGAACTTCACAATAATTATTAAGCTTTGGGTAAAAATTTAGTTTTTAAAACATGATATTAAATCTTAGGCAATACCATGATGGGGCAAATTAATTTTTCAAATGCCTATTACGACAATTTCCACATCACATCTTTGGTAAAGTGCCTAGTAAAAGCCACGACGAAGTAGTTATCTTTCTTACTACCCCGGTTAAAAGACCGGATATTGCTACAAGTGCTACGCCTGTTAGAATGTCTCATCCGAATGGTGGACTGCCGAATTTGATGCATTGAAGTAGCTTCCGTAAACATTTCTGCTACCATGGTAGGAAAACTGCTCGAAGTTTGGCATCTCGTTGTCCTCCGAGATAGCCGTGAGAGGATGATCCCTGCTTGCTGGGGAGAGGTCCAGAGATTCGCGTGCAAACTCATCTGGGATGTATTTCGTGTCCCATGCATTGTGGACATCAGGTTTCCATGGGGGTGAAATCTGAAGGTAAAGAACATTTGCTTAAGAATCAAGAGATTGGGCTTAAAGGATTTTAATAGATAATATTTAGTGTCCACCTTTTTACTTACCAATCATTTTACTAAAACTAGCACTGTCGTTCAGATGTGCTGACTGATACATCTCCTCTGGGACCATGGTATACCTGTGAATTGTCCCGAGTGTGGCTACAAATCTTGAAGAGTGGACAAGGGTTTTCATGATCTGGACATGATGGCCTTGAACTTTAACCGTTCGACCCCAAAACGAATAAAGGTCATCTTCTCACTATGGACAGTTTACCTTGAGTTATAGAGCGGACAAAAAGTTTTCAGTATCAAGTAATGGTGACCTTCACCTTGAACCTAATAATAATGGTACATTCTATTCTAAAGGGTCTAAACATAACGCGAGCCTGAAAGGGACCCATGATTTACAAGGAAATTCAATTAACATTGTAATATGTTCTATCCCAGGTTATGCACCAGGGTTAATTTAATCATTTTACATCCGATTTCATTAAATAGATATAGTGATTCAAATATAACGATTCAAATTTAACCCTTAACCTGCTACACATATATAATGAACTGTTCTTTCTTTGAAGCCCCATGTGGTTCTGGGGGCCCCATTTGGCTACGGGCAAATAATAGGGCCACTGCAGATCCCGTTGGAGGGGAAGGCAGAGGGGTAGAACCCCCCAAATTCATGTTCATTTTATAATGTTTTGTTCATGCTCATTAAAGGTCTTCATCATGACCCCTGCATTGTTTCAGGTGCCATATCGCTCATATCACTAGAGCAGTGGCAGAAAAACTATAACGTGGCTCCAGCATAAATGGAGTGTCTACAATTGAATTTGCAGCAACTCTGCAGTTCAGCGTGAGAAGGTTTTAGACCCGTTCTCCATATTTTATCTCGATGTACAGCGCCATATAACCTTTCATGTGTTGGTGCGCCTTAAAACACCAATTCAATTCTTTCTTTGAATTAAGACATTTATGTGACAAAGGAGTGTTTTGGGGAAAATGACTGATCAGCAGCTGGACATGTAAACCCTGATCAGCATGCGAGTTGATTGCAGGCTGATCTGATGGACGCAAAGGCTATTATAGTCAAACTGAAAATCACATTCCTTTCACCATAATTTAAGATTCTTCAAGAAAAAGCCTCAGGTACCCCCTTTAACACGCTTGAAGGGTAGTCTTCAATGCACAGGACAACACGGTTTACGTCCCCATCCAACAGAACTTGGTGGCGATGGTGAGGTTTGAACCCAGGTCATCTGGTTTAGTCCAACATGCTATCCACTGGGTCACACCATCCCGCTCTCATCACGCACAATCTACTTTAAAGTTTCAGGAGTGTGGCTATAAGTCTTGAAACTTCCCATTTTGCAGCGGTATAATTATAGGAAAGCTTGTAAGTCACAGTGGCTAAGATCAGTTTTATAGAGCAGTTAATTCTTTAGACTTGATCCATACAGCATAAATGTCCACTGCTAATGTCAATAACAAAATGTCATTGTGTGCCATTCACATATATTTTCGCCCAACTCAAACGACGGATTTCTTATAAACTTGGTTTGTCTTTGATAACGATAATCTTAAACGTTGTCATGAAATAACTCATACAGCCACAGTTTTAACATTAAATATTTATTTTAGCCATGTTCTAGAGCTTGAAGGCCGTCCTCGTTCTACAATGTTCATTTGTTAAAAGTCCAAAGTCAAGGAATTAATACTAAACATATTCCTGAACATTAAGTTTCATTTAATGGTTTGTGAAGATCTGTTTATTTGTTTGAATGGTGTTTTACGTCATTTTTTGCACATGTTAGGACATATATAACGTCGGGTTTTTTTATGGTCGAGGCAAACCATCCCATTTTTCCAGGGTAGAACAAGTACTGTGTTTTACGAGGATCTGACATCTACATGCCAGTATACAGTCGTTGTGTGTTTATGAGCTTTAAACACGACATGAAATTATTGTCTGACATCTACATGCCAGTATACAGTCGTTGTGTGTTTATGAGCTTTAAGCACTACATGAAATTATTGAAAATGTCCTTATTAAAGTGGAATTATTATGTACATTTATTTTTCTCTTTTTGGGCTTCTATTTAAAATCCAAAAAAAAAGCATGCCGTTTCTGTTAGGACGGGCACTTTCCATGTGAGTTTTTTTCATAAACTAAAACAGTTCAGATGACAGTGGTGGAATGACAATTTGATTTGTTTGAATGGTGTTTTACGATTTTTAGCACATGTTAGGCCAAATATCAAGGACAATTTTTTTGCAAACCTGCAGCGATAAGAGGCGAGAACATTTTAGATGCAGTGTCTTTACTATCCTGGCCTTGGAGATGCTCAGAATGACTAAGGTGTAAGAACCATATATCGGAAATTTCTCTGATGAGACCCCTCCATCATCCGTAAGAAATGTGTGACACTCTCACTTGACAAGTCAAGCTCCCAGTGGGATTTCAACCTGCAGCAGTGGGAGGCGAGAACATTTTAGATGCAGTGTCTTTACTCTCCTGGCCTTGGAGGCACTCGGAATGACTAAGGTGTAAGAACCATATATAGGAGAATTCTCTGATGAGTTCCAACGCCTTTTTAACAATTTTGACGAAGCTATATAAAATGTCAAAATTGTTAAAAAGGCTTTGAACACATCAGAGATCTCCGCTTAGCATGTGTAAAGAATAATAGATCATTGAAGGTGTAAGAGCCACAAAATTGTATTTGTAAAGAATAGTATCAAAGTTTAAGGTGTGATAAGCCACAAATTTGTATAAATATAATTTATTTGAGTACAAACAATATCAAATTAATTTGTATTATTACTTTGTCTCAACCTCAAAAGTTGTGGTTTCAAGGCAAGAATAGGGCCACTGCTTATCAAAGTAGAGGGGTAAAATTCCCCTGAATTCATGTTCATTTGGTCATGTTCATTAAAGGTCTTCATCGTGATCCCGGTTTTGTTTCAGGTGCTACTTGAGTGGTGGCAGAAAACAATGATCATGGATCATGGAGTGTTTACAAGAGAATTTGCAGGTGTGAAGGTTGTAGTCACATTCTGCATATTTTTCATCTAGATGTACATGGAAAGTGAGTCTGGAATGTTCATTCCTGTTGGCGCCATATAACCTTTTTGTGTTGGTTCGCCATAAAATCCAAAATTAACTTAACCTGAAAAGGGCATTGAAATAATAAAGAACAAAAAGTTCACGCTATACAAACATATATTGTACATAATATTGTAACTTACATGAAGTCATTTTCATGCTATACACATTGTATTTACATAATACAATAGCACTTTTCTACTTGTGCTTTACATGAACTTGACTGGCAAAAACTAACTATAGTACCCACTGCTATGAAGTTGCAACTACCTTTAGCTTCAATAAATCTATCTTTCAACACTTAGCGAGTCGAAATTAAAAGGTTAATGTCCCATTGCACACATGATGGTGGCCATGGAAGAGATGGTATTTAAATTCTAATGCACTTGGCAAAAAGCCTACAATTCAACTGGTCAACGTTAAAAAATATGCTGCCATTAGACGTCTTTTAGTTATATTTCTATTGCGTTTGTCAGAAATCCTTTCAAAAACAATGAAATGCATTAGAAACAGGTGTGGTAGTAATTTATGTTTAAAGGCTCCACTAAAATGTCACCATTAAACAAAATTCACGGCCACTAAAATGACTGATATACAACACAAAATTCAAAATTTCAATAAGTTAATCCTATATAAGAAAGACCCCGAAATCAAGCTAGGGGATCAATTAGCAAAATACTGTATTTCCCGCCAGTCATTTGAATAAGACTTAAAATGAAGGTCCCCACATAAAATCAAATTCACCATAAACAACACAAACTATAGTCTATACTCTCTAGTGGATGGTGGTACTATAAACCTTAGGAATGCATACACCAGTAATTACTTCAAAGTGCATCGTATAAGCCAAGCGCTGTGACCAGAAGGAGGTCTCCAGCCTACAGAAATGATTCGTTAAGACCATAAAAAAGCTCTTTAAGGCCACAAAGCTATCGAGGCCAATAGCCGAAGTTAATATTTAACAGCCAGAAAGCTTGAAGCTAAAGGAGTATATTACAAGTCCATGCCAGGGATAAGTGTATGATGCATTGGGTACATTTATGAGCTGAAAATAAGACTCTGTTCTACATTCTACTCTTCTATTTAACAGTTTTCAATGGACACTTAACATCTTTAATAGTTCAACTATAATACGTCCCGTTTTTGAAACCGGCGCATTGAAAGAATAAGAAAATAAAATGACAACTAAGAAAGTGTCAATGTTTATAATATCAACTTCTGCTATACTTTCAATACGGTGTTCTGTTTTAATGAACAATATCGGTAAAAGCAGACACTCTATTACGCTACAATACAGACACTATCCGAGCACCAATAGGTGATTTTAATTTGATAACACACATTATTACCTTCAGTGATTGTTGTTGTTTCAACATTTAAACATTATTTAGTAACAAAGGCCATATTGGATACTGATGGTGGATAGACCGTTCATAAATTTATAAGGTCGTAATACAAGACGGCCCTTCTCAAATTTAACTGAAATTTTATTTAAATGTCTCATTTATTAATTCAATATAACAGCAAAGATGACACTTGACATCCAAATTAACATCCTGTTTCTCAGTAAAGTTGTTTGACAACAGAAGACCAAAAAGATAAAAATGAAATGATTCAATTTCATTGAAAATAATTCACACAAATACATTGTAGAGATCATGCCTATTATGAAGCGAAAATTAATGTTCTTACACACGTGTACTATTAGCCTATATATATATACACAACTAGAAGGATGTTCCAGGAAACACTTGTGTCGCCTGTCGTCAAATACTTTTTCAGTTATGGCCAGTTATAAACTTGGTTAGGTTACAGGTTCAAGTTTTATGAAAGGGGGCATAACTCTGCCAAAATGAAAGTCAGGAGTTATTGGAATGTGTAACAACATTCTTTGGGTTACGATGAAGATGTGTGTAAAGTTTTATGAACATAGGTCAGTAGTTTTTAAGTTATGGCCTAGGGCCCGTATTCATAAAGCTTCTTAGCAATATCTTAAGTCAAATTTTATCAATTTTTTAAACACCCTTTTCTATCGATGTAAGACGTTTTCTTAATGTTCTTAATAAGGTTATGCACAATTCTAATACACCCACACTATATAGCCTAGTTTAAAATATCTCGTTATATTGAACGATATATCACTGTAATTTGTGCAACGTTAGGAGAATAAGCATTGCGCATAGCACATTGTAATGTACGTTAGGAGAGTAAGCAAAGCAATGCGAAAGATTTCAGATGTGTGCGTTATTTTCACATTTTAGGGGTATTAGAATAGAAATAGAACATCGTTTACGGTGAATTATCTATTATATATCACGGTTTGTCGTTCATTTAACGACAAACCGTGATATATTGAACGATAATTCACAGTAAACGATGTTCTATTTCTTAAATAAAACATACAGCTGAATATTTATCTTAAAGTAGATGGTTTGTAGTATCCCTGAGAGGTAAATAAGGATATTTCAAATTATGTAAAAATCTTAAATTTTGACAAGTGATATTTTCCACTTAAGTTGCTTTATGAATACGGACCCAGGTTAGGTTGCGTTAGAGTGATAGACGGATGGATGACGACGACAGACAAAGTCATCCCTAAGTGTCTGCCATGCTTCGCATGCAACACAAAAATATCTTGTTATGATCTATGAAATATCACTCTTAATACTTCAGTGGATATGACCACAAAACACATGTTTATACAAATTGTATAACTGGTCCAACATGAACTGTCTGCTTGAACACATACTGCAATTCAGTACTCCTGGTGCTTTTTTTGTGTTTTTTTTACTGCAGATTTGTTCAAAAATACTTTTCAAATTCTGTACATAACTTTTACATAAATCTGTAAAATATTTCTATTTAAAAACATACTAGTAAATATTTGTCTTTGATAATTCATCTTTGCTCGCCAATACAGAGGAGAGAAGTTCCTATTTTTATAAATTTCATGTTGATTTCATTGATGCTTTGACAGATAATGAGATAAGATGGTATTTTCAGAGGAATCAATTGCAATTGAATTTGTATAAACAAAATTATCAGTGATTTTTTTGTGAATTCTTTTCAACAAATGAACAACAAACATTGATCTACAATGTTTGTTGTTCAATTATTAAGAAGAATTTCTGCCGCCATGAAGGCTCATGGTATTTGTTTGCAATTTGTTTTTATACTCCTAACAGTAATATAATAACAGTGAATAATACTTTAAAAATCGAAAAATCTCCATCAACTATACATACCATTATCTCGTTTATCCCATTTATTTAGAAAAAATAACATCAAAGCCACTTCTACCTTAAAATCAGTTTTTGGTCCCATGGATAACTCCAATTAACACATAATATTTGTTTTTTTATCCACATGACAATTGTTGGTTTTGTCCAAATGCAGAGGCAAATTATCTTATCATCCAATGTTTTATTAACTTTATTTTTAATCCGAACACAAAAGAATTGCCATTCATTAACTACAGCACATGAACATCCACATACATCTAGACAGGGCAAGGTTTGTCAACGTAATACTGCCAGGCGACGGTACGATGTGAATCACGTTGTACCATTCAAGTACCAGTCGATCGCTATCCGTCAAACATATGCCGTATTTATTCTTATAAACAAAAATATGTGTGAAAACATATTAAAGTCGGGCAATCTGGTCAATGTTTACATGAGGATTGGGATTTCTCATGCAACTAATGATTCTACTATACAAATACAGCTCAGCTGCTGTATTATGCTAGTTGAGTACACATGCTATTGTTCGATGGCTTAAAGAGACACAAATTTACCATTTGAACTACATATATACACAATATATTTAATACTTAGCAGAGTAGGAATGCAGTACATCATCAAAAGAAAGTATGTCGCATTTATTATCGATATCAATGTACTTAAAAGCCAAAAACATTTTACAAGTTACTTTCCCTGACAAAAAAAAACTGTATTTTGACCACAGCAGATGTGAGCTGTTGTTTTCATTGAACTTCAGGTAAATTATGTTATTTAAACAGCTTGCATGATAAAATAATTAAACGTTTAGTAACTTAGAATTTCAGTTGTAATTTCGCTCGTGTCAAAAAGTGATGAATATTCACCAGAGGCTCGTATTTATCACTTTTCGTACACTCACCAAAATACAGCTGAAATTCTAAGTTACTAACCATGTAATTCTTATTTCTCAGACAGTGAAAATACTTAGTGAAAATGTTTATTGTTAAAGGCGAAATAATTACCGCCCCACCTTTAATTTTTGAAAATTCAGCTCCCATGAGGGACTATACATTGTTTAAAGGTGCAATAATTACAAAATCTTTAATTTTGGAAAATTCAGCTCCCATGAGGGACTAGACATTGTTCAAAGGTGCAATAATTACAAAATCTTTAATTTTGGAAAATTCAGCTCCCATGAGGGACTATACATTGTTTAAAGGTGCAATAATTACAAAATCTTTAATTTTGGAAAATTCAGCTCCCATGAGGGACTATACATTGTTTAAAGGTGCAATAATTACAAAATCTTTAATTTTGGAAAATTCAGCTCCCATGAGGGACTAGACATTGTTCAAAGGTGCAATAATTACAACTCCATCCTTAATTTTGTAAAATACAGCTTCAATGAGAGTGGCAAAAGTGATGATTAGGTTGTGTAGCTAGCTGAGTAAAACAAACTCTGACCGAATTATGGGTTCATTTTACGCATCTGTTATTTGGACTAAAGTAATATTGAAAAGTATATATACATATATAAAAACTTCTGAAGTTCCAAAACAATAAAATTAATTCCATAAAAATATAACAGTGAGGTGAGATGATATGATGATGTATTGTCAGTGTTTTATATTCATAATTCAAAATTTATTGTTCTCAATACCGACAAGGCATCTAGTAAATTCAAGAAACCTTGTAAGCAGTTTTCGCAACACAACACAATCTGATTACGACAAACAACGGGTAGTTTTAACAAACTCATTACTGACCATGATTAACAACAAATCATTGACCAAAACGGGCGAGTACATAAGCTCTCTTATTCTTCGAATAGTCGAGCTAATAAATCAAGTTTTACGTGTTTTCATATACTTCTCCTTACACCTTTAATAATATAAACTGATGAGCGATTAACGCAATAAATGATCACATATAATGACAAAAATGTATACTAATCTGTAAACCATATATCCATGCTAATGTTACAAAAATGTAACTAGAACTATCACGGAAGGTGATGAATACCCCCGCTTTTTTTATTCTAAGTCCAACAAAAGGCCTTAATTCTGTAATAAATTAAGCAATCAACCATGGGTGATGTTCAGGGACATAAAGTCATCAGTTATTATGAGTATATGATGTTTGGGAACAACCCATTTAAAACTTTTTGAGGAATGCTATTAATAAAAAAGTGTTACGCAATGGGACGTGTAGCGACAGGACAAAAATGTGTTACACGATGCCACGTTACGGACAAGGTGATTCCTATAGCTCCCACTTCACTTTGTGAAAGCGGGGGCATAATGAACATTTTCTAATATAAAATTCCATTACACATAATGTAAATAATCAACAATCAACAAAATACTGTGAAATACACTGTAAAACAACGTAGCAGATGTAGAAGAATTAAAAATAATGCAGTAGATATAGAATCTATGAAATTATATAACAAACAAAAAAGATGCCCACTGTACCTGCCAGCTAGTGTATCTACACTATATAAACATACCCTTTTCTTAATATTTTCAGATTTACGTTAATAAAAGAAACAACACGCATTTAGGTGAAGCGAGTGTGACCTAACTTAAACCTCACAAATTGTTTTACTTTTACGATCACAGCCACTTAAAATGTGATGCAGTTTTCAATCCTTAATATGTATATTTATAATTTGGTTTTATATAGAACTTGGGGTTTACTATGTATAGATTGATTGTGAAAAAATATATTAATAGCCTCATAAATTTTTTCTATCAAATACAATGATTAAGAAATATTACAGTATGATCATGTATACATGCATGACACATATGATGGCAAACATGATTACACACATGATGTCATACATGATTAGGCACTTGATGTCATATGTGATGTCATACATGACTACACACATGATGGCATACATGATTACGCACATGATGTCATATGTGATGTCAAACATGATTACACACATGTAGTCATACATGATTAGGCACATGATCTCATATGGGATGTCATACATGACTACACACATGATGGCATACATGATTACGCACATGATGTCATACATGACTACACACATGATGGCATACATGACTACACACATGATGGCATACATGATTACGCACATGATGTCATACATGACTACACACATGATGGCATACATGATTATGCACATGATGTCATACATGATGTCAAACATGATAACACACAATTTGTCTTACATACTGTCATATATGATTACGCAAATGATGTCATGTTTTGTCAAACACGATTACACACATGATGTCATGTTATGTCAAACATGCTTTCCTATGTGATGTCAAACATGATTTCACACATGATTACACACATGATGGCATACATGATTATGCACATGATGTCATGTTATGTCTAACATGATTTCCTATGTGATGTCAAACATGATGTCGTACGTGATGTCAAACATGATGTCATACATGGTGTCACACATGATATCATTCATGATTACACACGATTTCCTATGTGATGTCAAACATGATGTTGTATGTGATGTCAAACATGATGTCATACATGGTGTCACACATGATATCATTCATGATTACACACATGATGTCATATGTGATGTCAAACATGATGTCATATGCCATACACGATTACACACATGATGCCATTCATGCATGTACTTACTTGTACAACGCTGCATTATTAACTGCTGACTAACCTTGTGAATTCAAATGCTTGTACATCATTACAATCTGAACTGATTGCCAAAAAAACAATATCGTACAAATAACTGTATATAATACACTCGTCGTATTGCAAATAAATTTTGCAAGCAAAATCCAAAAACGACCTATAAAAGTCATTATCTACAAAGCCTATGGCTGTGAATTGTTGATGACAAATTCCATCCATCAACTACAGCTATTTATCAGGTATATACTAGCAGCACTATATTTGCTCAAGCAATATCTTTTTCATAAAACACCCGTATAACTTGAATATTTCTGTTTTATGTCTCACTTTATATCTTTTTTAAAAAAATCGATTATCAAATTGTAGGAACCATGGACTCTAGCAAAACTATATAGCTAACACATTTCAGCCCTCGATATTGTAACTTTCAGACCGGGTTCAAGCCACAAGAACAACGCTTAGCGGGGCCTATACGCCCGTCATTTCATGTTGTGGACCTAATATTTGAAAGTTATTGGCCACAATTATTTGTAAAAGGCAAGTTTAAGTTCCGGGTTAAACCTTTTTTTCAAAGGGGAATAATTTAAAAGATATGAACCAGAGAGTTATGGGCCTTTATCAGGTGTATTCATTGGATCATGCTGAAGATGTTTACAATGTTTCATTGTTGTAGACCTTACACTTTGAAAGTTATCAGCCACAATCTGTTGTCAGTTAAAAGTTAACTGACAGACAGACAGACAACGCCACAATAAAATAAGTACCTACGGGCATATAACAATTATCAGCATGATGCTTGTGTCTTGGGCAGAGTATGAGAATATTTTCCGGAAAAATAAATTTACATTCAGCTAATTTTTTTAATAAACCAAAGACAGGAACATTAAAAGAGGTAGCCTACAAATGATCAAACCTAGCGTTGATACCATATTACACAATGATGGAGTGATTGTATTGCTACCGGGTATATGGAGAAAAATAAATAAGTTTCTTTGAAAAGTTCTTAAAACTAAAATTAAATATTCTCAGACCCAGTGTCACATATAAATAAGCTAGCTCCAACTCAATCAGAATTGAACAGGTGAGTTGAAACAGATGACAGGGCTTTTCCTAGGTATTTTGGGAAAAAGGCTCCTACATCGAATTGGGAATTTTTTATCGACAAATTGCCAAAAATATGAGGTATATTTTGAACACTTATCATTTAAATATTGATCTGAACCTGTTATAGTAGCAACAACAATCAATTACTGAAATGAGTGTGTGATGTGACACCAGCACTATAGAACATGCCCCTAATTTTATTTTTGGGTTTTGTTTTTTTGGTGGATTTGGGATATTTTTTCTTCTTTAAATTGGGAAAAAAACAATATTTTCTTGCCATTAGGAAGGGGCCCATTATTCGGCCCCATGGCACTCCTAGAAAAAGCCCTGGACGAGTTACAGCAATGAAGTTTAATGCGTTTACTTACAGAAGTAAGTTGTCAATTAACATAAAAGGAAATATAACTTTGAACTTATTTCCGAGCTATATTATCCTAGTAAAGATTATGTCTAAGTCTTGGTGGTGGAGTTGAGGTTAAAAGTTGTGTGACTAGTACAACTCTTAAAGAGGTATACACCGACCTAGACATATTTATCAAGCATTTAAACTAGCATACTGATTATTTTTATATTAAAAAAATATATAAAAGGTAAAACAATTTGGAGAGTTTTCAATATTTCTTTGTTATTCTACCACAGGTTTAAATATGTTATTAGTGCAATATAATCAACAATTAATAATATGAAAAAAATTAATCGAAAATTTCACATATTTTAAATAATAATTTTAAATATATAACTTATGTAGCCAACAAATGGGATGCTGCCGGTTTTTAAAATAATCATGATTCCCGGGTCCCTTCAGGAGTTACCTCCCTTTGAGTTGAAATGAATAAACCTTAGAAGGATTAGTTCAGAAAGAAGAGCCACAATATAGTATACTTCTAAGCCTGTAAAGATGGAGTCGAACCAATCCTTTCATTTGTATCAGACTCATTCGGGAAAAAAACACCTTTACATAATACTGAAAATCAATTCAATTTTACATGCTACTGCATATAAATGAAATAGTGGGGAAAATATTGCCGCAAAGTCAATTAATGAATTCTTAAGTTTTAACTGTTGATTACAGAAATTGATTGTTGTAAAGAATTATCATTATAGACAGAAAATAAACTTTTCCTGTACAAAACAAGCAGACCGGTACTTTTTCTCATGAAGCATGTCAAAAATAAAATGTTAGTGTTCTTTAAACATGATAAATGTCCTGCATATAATGGTAATATAAATTTGTCAAACCTGCACTTATATCTACTAGCCATAACCTCTTATCATAATCTTTTGATTAACTCTTAATCATGAACATTTTCACCTTTTTTCTAAGAATTTTCCACGTCGCAAGATTCTCCTAAAAAGTACCCATCACCCTTCTTTTTTTCCCCCCAAATGTAGCAGACTGATTATCATTCTTTCGAACAGTTCTGATGTGTCTTCATCATGACACTGTTTACAACATGCTTAAATGAAACCTGACGATGCACTAAATTTCAGTTGCTCTTTTGTTCGATTCCGACAACAACATGGCAATATCGCTGGATATATATGCCTTTCGTTCGGCCCAAGACATCTATGGCAACAGTTAAACATTATTATAGTCTTCTTTTTTTCACAATTCAGACTGATTGTTTTCATCCACGAAAGACAATACTTCTATGGTAAGACATTATTGTATTCTCTTTTTCACTGATTTGACGGATTGCTTTCATCCAGGAAAGACAATATTTCTATGGTAAAACATTATTATATTCTTCTCTTTTTCACTGATTTGACGGATTGCTTTCATCCAGGAAAGACAATATTTCTATGGTAAAACATTATTATAGTCTTTTCTTTTTCACTGATTTGACTGGGGTTTTTTCATCCACGACACAGACTACGTCGTCACGTGGACCACGTTGTTTCAAAGCTCATCACACTTGACGCCAGGCTGGCTTTACTTCCGTGATAAGAGAATTTCTCGAAATATGGTCCGTTCCCCGTTTCCATTTCCTCATCTATGCTCTCAAGATGGTGATGTGCTGTCGACGGTGGTGTGAGGCTGACAGACTCCGCAGTGAATGTGTCGTCGAAGTAACGCGTGTCCGTCTCAGAGGTGACCTGGGGCTTGAACGGAGGGGGTATCTGAGAATGAGAAGGGAAGGAAGAGGCAATGAGTAAAGGGCTGGGGATATGACTGAAAGTTAACATGTACCCAAACAGTGATAGGACTGCACGAAACTAGGGGGCCATACCGGGTCCAAGGAGGATTACCTTGCAAACCTGCTGCACCCCCTCCCAACCCACCCACCCACTCCCTCCCCTCCCAAACTTTTGTTTAATTTATCGTAATATAACTAACAGTGACCCCATAATACTACCCCATGCAACAGTTCTAGCCCCATTCCAATGTTATTATCCCATCCCCATATAATGCTCATCTGATATAATATATAGATACATATAAATTATTTACCCACACCTTGATATTAACTAACCTCACCCACCTACTCTTACTACACCCACGAATCTGCAGGCCTGAATAACCAGATTCTCAATGCATCGATTTAAAAAAAATATTTTCATTTTCATTTTATTGAAACCATTATTACAAAGCACTGATAATTTGCCAGGTTTTGTTCTGTTATGTGGTCATCTAGGTGCAATTAATCATAAGAGTATAGTATATAAGTACGTTTCAATTCTTTAGTTATTGGATTGAGGTGATGGAGCCCATACATTAAAATTAAAATATAATACAAACTGTCTGAGATGAAATCCAAAATTTGGTATATAAACCTTGTTAAGCTAGACACCTGATGATCTTATTAAATTAAATGTAACTAGGAAGAATCATGTCAGATGCACCATTCTCAGCCTTTCTCTGATTGACCAGGTTGTTTAATACATGTTTTATATACATGTTTTATAAATAGAAATGATTTTCTCTATGCCAATGCTATAATAGATTCAAGACTTTACAGTCTTCGAATGTTGTCTCAAAATTTAAATATTTAATATAGTTTGAAAAAAATTCTACCTCATCATGCAGATATATATTTATTCTCAATAAAATACAGAACCTGAAAAACTGCTCGATAAAAAGTTTGCCCATTTTTCACATGCCTTATATTTCAACACAGTGAACACTCCCATCAATTTTTTTCCCCAGAAAACACAGACCCTCCATTTTGTGAATGTCTTATCCTGCAGGGTACATGCTGATGTATGTTGAAGACCTCTGCAAGGATGGAACTTTGTGCGAGATATTTGGTGGAGATGGAATGACTGAAGCATGCACAGAAAACCAGGGTGGAGTCACACAGGGGTCAGTTTTAAGATGAGGTCACATAGGGGTCTGTTATTTGGGTGGGGTCACACAGGGGTCAGTTATTTGCTACATTCCAGATAAAACAATTCCTCAATTAAACTACTACAGAAATGGCCATTTTGAAAATGATGATATAAAGCACACTTATTTCTATGCATAGACGACTCGTATAGTTTAAAGGGACTAGAGGCGATCTTGAAGACAGTGTAATAAATAATCCAATACCAATGAAAACCATCATAATGAGCCTCAATTTCATCACTTTGTTCAGTTTAGTAATGATCATGAAAATGATTCCCCGACATCGTTTTTTTTTTATAATCTTAAATATCAATTTAAAGGGGCACACGGTAATCTTGATATTTTGTAAAATTCGCAGCATCCCGCTATTTTTTCTGGATAACTTACATTTGTTCAATCATTAATACTAATTATAAGAATATTAATAAGCAAATTGTATTTGCATATTATTCAATTTTGATATTATTGCACCAATAATATATTAAAACTTATAGTAGAATAAGACGAAAAGGTGATAACTTAAAATTGTATTTATTTAAATGTAACCAGTTTAAAAGTAAACATGATCCTGCATATATAAATCGAGACACCCATTTCAGACACTTCATGATTGCCGTGTGTCCCTTTAAAATGTAGTAGTGGCTAGCAGTTGTACTTAAATTTTATACTTCAACTAGAAGGGTTCCATGGAACACTTGTGTTACCTGCCATGTGCTTGTTAAAAGTTATGAGCTAGGTTGCAGCTTAAAGTTTAATGAAATTGGGTAGAACTGTGCTGAAATGAAAGTCAGAGTTATTGGACGTGTAACAATATTTCTTGAGATAAGATGAAGATGTGTGTGAAGTTTATTGATGGTAAGTCAAATAATTTCAAGTTGTGGCTAAGGTTAATTGTAGGTTAAAGTGTGACGGACGATGTCGGATGAAGACGATGACAACAGATTATGGCCAAAGTGATCTCTAAGTGTCTGCCATGCTAAGCAGGCGAAAACAATAAAAGTGTGATTTGATCTCAAAACAAAAGCGTAATAAATCATCACATTAATTAATATTAATCATTCATATAACAAGAACTAGCTAGAGTCGTCTAGTTTCGGGACTATATCACTAATAATAATTAAATAGTATGCATCATGAATACACATGCAACTGAAATACATTATGATGGTTTTATTCGTTTTTAGATTGACAGCCATAATTCTCCCAGATCTCCTCCAGTCCCTTAAAACCTCCAAACACAGTTCACTTCAAATTTAAGTATGTATTTATATTTAAAACTGAAGTTGAAAGAACCGTTTGCAAGTATAAAGCTATTCCCACACTACAGAATATACAACTACAAATCTATAAACAAGAGACGATGAAAACAGTTTAACCAGGGTGATGTTATCGACGGAATACATGGTTTGTTTACAAGTAACCGGTGTGCATATAAAATAGATATTCGCTAAAAAAATATATTATTATAAAAAAAAATTGTAAACAGAAACCGTTTTTCACACTATTTTTCTATATTATGAACAAAGCAAGTTGAATATTGACCTAAAAAATATTTAACCAAAAATTAAACATAGCTGGATTGGATTTCAGCTATAAATATGTGTGGTTACAGTAACAGAAAGTAACCACTGCAGGGAGTTTGATGCTGCACATGCAAGGCAACTTCCTACATGAATGGTTAATAAAAAGATTAAGCAAAAGAAGAGCACAGAAACATTGTTCCCCGTCTTTAAGCAGCATTGGGCAAAACCTGTCACCAGTTGTCAATGACAGCATCTTTCATTACCACAACAAAAAAATCTGTCCACATGGAACACCAGACATTTGTGACATTTTACAGGATTTACAATTATTAATATTACGGAAATTATTTTTTTGTGTGGTGAAGGCAGACCACTGACTTATTCCTGGGTAGAAATAGTACTGTACACCTCCTGCCATGTGTAAGAATCAACACTTTCTCACTTACAGACTGTAAGTTATGTGACAATATAAAATTGCATTATACCACTCCCGCACAGTAAGTTATGTGACAATATAGAATTGCATTATACCACTCCCAGACTGTAAGTTATGTGAAAATATAGAATTGCTTTATACCACTCCCAGTCTGTAAGTTGTGACAATATAAAATTGCATTATACCACTCCCACACAGTAAGTTATGTGACAATATAGAATTGCATTATACCACTCCCAGACTGTAAGTTTATGTGAAAATATAGAATTGCATTATCCCATTCCCACTGTAAGTTATGTGACAATTTATCCCATTCCCACTGTAAGTTATGTGACAATATAGAATTGCATTATACCACTCCCAGACTGTAAGTTATGTGAAAATATAGAATTGCATTATACCAATCCGACAGCAAGTTATGTGACAATATAGCATTACATCTCTCCCAGACTGTAAGTTTTGTGACAATATAGTATTGCATTATACCACCCCCAATTATGTAAGTTATGTGAAAATATAGAACTGCATTATCCCACTCCCAACTGTAAGTTATGTGACAATACAGAATTGCATTATACCACTCCGACAGTAAGTTATGTGACCAGTGCTCAAGAAATAGGATAGCCCGACGCCCGGGGCTCCTCGAAATCCATTCCGGGCCTGTCTCATTTTGCAGACGAGGAGCCCGTCGGGCCTGTCTTAAAAAAAAAAAGAAGAAAGAAAAGTTTTACTGGATCTCAAGCTCAAGTTCCTCAAGACAAAATACTCCCATGTGTATTGTGAACTGTGAAAACACTTGCAATAAGTAATTAAAATGTGTTATACACACATTGAAACAATAAAAAGTTCGAATATTTTGCCTGGCTTCGTGTCGGCAGTTTGTGACAACTTTGAGGTCGACAATTGTTGACATAAAACTCATTATTCTGCTATTAGGGTTGTGTTTTCTTTCCTTTGTGATAAGAAATACCGTTTTTGTAATTAAAAACACACTAATGCATGAAAAAAAATCGTTATTGATGGTATTTCGATTGAATGTTTGTGAAATGTTCGGGCCGTAAAAATGCGGTGTCATAGTAGTTCGGATGGTACATAATTTCGGATTATTTTTTTTTTTACATATTCAGATAAGAAAAACTGTCCTTTACAGATACATGTTGGTGGAAAGAAAAATATATATACTGTATATGTATAAATACAGATATAAAGTATATTTCTATTCATTATTTAAGGTGTAAGGAGTTCCTGGAATCCTACTTTTAAATGAATTCTAGTCTAGGCTCCTAATTCTTTACTTGGAGAAAGTGGTGACAAAAAGAAAAAATATAGCCAGAGGAGGCTCTGATAGTCTTATAAAACCTGATTAAAATTTGGCTCCAAGTTTAGCTCCAGTTTCACCAAGTCGGCTCTGATTATTATCGTTTGGCAAAAATGCTAGTACTCTCCTTTGCATTGGTTATAAATTACTATGTAATATTCTATTCTAACATATTTTAAACGAAATGGTAAATAAGTCTGTGGCCAGGGAGCATAAAGTGGTAGCAAAAAGAAAAATCTAGTCAGAGGAGGTTCTGAGCTTGATTAATACACGTAACAAATGTGTGCTATAAAAGTGAATAAAGACACATTTCCAATAAGAAAAAAATATTGGACCTTTCCATTTTAAATCAGGGCCTGTCCATTTCCCATCGGGGCCTGTCCATTTTCAGAAGCAACAAGCCCTGGGCCCGTCTCTTAAAATAATTTTCTTTGAGCACTGGTGACAATATAGAATTGCATTATACCACACCCAGTCTGTTAGTTATGTGACAATATAGAAATGCATTATACCACTCCCAGTCTGTAAGTTATGTGACAATATAGAATTGCATAATACCACTCCCAGACTAAATTATATGACAATATTAGTTATTAGGATTCTTGACAGGGGACATGGGCTCACATTCCCTGCCTGGAAATTATATTCACCCGAGCCGTTAGGCCATTTTATCGTCGCCATTTTGTTTTTGTGTATTTGATCAATGGGGTATCTACGGGGAATTCGTCCTATGTTCACCTCTTGAGACGTAGACATGGGCTACGTCGCATTGACCAATGAAATCATGAGAAATTTCTTTGCAGTATGACAATATAGAATTGCATTACTGTATACCACTCCCAGTCTGTAAGTTATGTAACAATATAGAAATGCATTACTGTATACCACTCCCAGTCTGTAAGTTATGTGATAATATAGAATTACATTAATGTATACCACTCCCAGTCTGTAAGTTATGTGATAATATAGAAATACATTACTGTATACCACTCCCAGTCTGTAAGTTATGTAACAATATAGAATTGCATTACTGTATACCACTCCCAATCTGTAAGTTATGTAACAATATAGAATTGCATTACTGTATACCACTCCCAGACTGTAAGTTATGTGATAATATAAATACAATGTACAAAATAAGTTTTATTGATATGTGTAACAGAAATTGCAAGACATTTGAAATTTACAACTCAAGTAAGTTCTAAGAGACTGTATGAATGAATGCGGCAGTCATTTATAAGCGAAGAAAGTAATGATAGGTATGTTCTATTTTGGCATTTAAAAAATAATTAGAGAAATTCCATATCCATGCATCCGAGTGTTCTAGTACTTTTTAAATGGTGTCCAGTAAAGACACCTCATGAGTATCCAGACTGCAAATGTCAACAACCATCACAGGTAAAACAGCAGGTGATCAGGTAGTTAAGGGGAGTCAACAACCATCACAGGTAAAACAGCAGGTGATCAGGTAGTTACGGGGAGTCAACAACCATCACAGGTAAAACAGCAAGTGATCAGGTAGTTACGGGGCTGGAGGTGTAAACAGCAGGTGTTCAGGTAGTTAGGGGAGTCAACAACCATCACAGGTAAAACAGCAGGTGATAAGGTAGTTACGGGGATTCAACAACCATCACAGGTAAAACAGCAGGTGATCAGGTAGTTACCGGGAGTCAACAACCATCACAGGTAAAACAGCAGGTGATCAGGTAGTTACGGGATTCAACAACCATCACAGGTAAAACAGCAGGTGATCAGGTAGTTACAGGGAGTCAACAACCATCACAGGTAAAACAGCAGGTGATCAGGTAGTTACGGGATTCAACAACCAACACAGGTAAAACAGCAGGTGATCAGGTAGTTACGGGGAGTCAACAACCATCACAGGTAAAACAGCAGGTGATCAGGTAGTTACGGGATTCAACAACCATCACAGGTAAAACAGCAGGTGATCAGGTAGTTAAGGGGAGTCAACAACCATCACAGGTAAAACAGCAAGTGATCAGGTAGTTACGGGGCTGGAGGTGTAAACAGCAGGTGATCATGTAGTTACGGGGCTGGAGGTGTAATGAAGAATCTCCACCCTTTTCAGAGCCACTTTCTCATCACATAGGCAATACATATTCACAATTAGACAAAAGGACCAATATTTTTAAAATCAGAATACATCGACCTCTGTAAACAATCTTTCAAGAATACTTAGTTTATTCGATTTTGAGCTTTTATAAGCTGTGCCTGACTCATTTGCAAAGTAAGCTGGTAAAAAGCTGGCACGTTGAATTAAGAGTTACCAACTCATAATTCATTTTACGCATATTCAATCACAGGTATTTTAAGAACCCAAAAATACTATACTTTTAATGGGCACATATACATTATTATATGACCTGAACACCTGGATCGAGTTTTGATAAACGGTTTGGTAGTGCAATTTTTGTCGTTTTTCTGAGGGTTAATTTCTTTAAGATTCTGCATATGAAGTTTAAAAACTCTAGGGCTACAGTCTCAACTGGACCCAGTTTAACATAAAGGCTACTCGAAGCTAATCATAAACATTTACCCCATTCCAACATACATAAACTTAACCTGTGCCAACACCAGAGCTATACATAAAACTTAAGCCAGTCCAACACCCAGAGCTTTGCATAAAACTTAACCCGTGCAGGGATGTACACATAATTTTTTTAGCCACTAGTCCGGGACTAGTCACCCTGTCAAAAGTGACTAGTCCCAAAAAATGGACACAAGTCCTGAATTCTTTCGATTTCTCAATATGTTAAAACTGCGTCTTGCATACTCATTACAATTCATTATACACAGTAAAGGAAACAATCCTTATTTAGTCTTCAGACAATTAATGTATGTTTCAGTGGTATAGTCTATATACTGATAGAGTGTAGACTGTCATTGGGTGAAACAGTAGCAATAGTAAGAATCACATCTGCATTTTCAAATTTCAGTATAGATATTGAGTTTCATATTATAGTTGAGATAATCATTTAATGTAGTAGAGAAAAAAAGTCATAACTTTATATAGGTAAGGGGCTACAGATGAGATTCTTAACTTTATTACCATTTTACCTAATGCAAAAAATAAATAACATGTGAATCAATATAAACATTTTATTTTTATGTTTTTGTCCACTACACCAGATGAGTTTGACTTTTTGATTGGCTGTGCATCACATTCTACATTTTTCCTTTTTATTTTTACTTTCACTTTCGCTTTCATATTTTCCCTATTTTTAACACTGAAAAAGTTCAACAAACTCATTTTGAAATGTAAACATTAGCACTGCCAAATACGAAATCAAACTGATTATGTATATCAGTTCGTTTTGTTTTTATTTCATTTTTTTGACAACTCAATTCTTCGAACGTAATTAGTACACTATGCACAAACCGTTACCCCACCCGCCTTTCATGTCTGTTACAATTACGCTCAACAATACACTGAGAAACAATAAAAACAAATCACACCTACCATTTTATATCAAACATACTTCCATTATCAAACGTCCTTAGTTTCTTTACTCATCGAAAGATTGCCGACAAATCGGCCTGATTGCTAATTACTCAACGTGTTATAGTGTTATTGTTTCAGTGTATTGCCATTTTCAGCTCACCACGTGACTAACAGGTAATCACGTGACGAACATGTGTAGTAGTCATTTCATTGTCTAGCGGGTCTGGATTAAAATAGATCGGGTCAATTGATTGGATAATGTCGACAATGCCGACTGTCAAAGTAATTTGGAGGCGGGACTTCCGGCATGGTTGATTGTTGATAAAACTGCCCAGGGCAATCGCTGATCGCCGCTGTGGATGCTAATTGCATTACGTAAGCGAGTGCAATTAAAGGATTACGTCGAGAAGTGTGCTGGGGTTGTTTTATGACTGGTGGCCGAGGTAGCGCCGTGGTGTAATGGTTAGCACTGCGGCTTAGTAACCCAGGGATCGCGCGTTCAATCCCAGCCAGGACCGAATTTGGGTTAATTATCGAAATATTTCAAAAAGTATTTCCTACCTTACCAGTCCTTCGGATGAGACTTTAAAACCGAGGTCTGCTCGCTAAAATGCTTAGTGCAATACAGCGAGGATAAATAAACGCTTATACGCACGACTGGTGGCCGACTTTGTTAACTGGACAAATCTGGGATCTGGGACTGAAATCTTTAAAACAGTGACATGCCCGACTTTCTGTTTTTTTTAAAATTGGACTAGTCCGGGACTGACATCTTTGATAAAGTGACACGCCCGACTTTGGTTTTGGACTAGTCCTGGGCGTCGGGCTATAGGATTTGTACAGCCCTGCCGTGCCAACAACAGAGCTATGCATAAAACTTAACCCGTGCCAACATCTGGAACGATACATAAAACTTAACCCATGCCATCACCCAAAGCTATGCATAAAACTTAACCCGTGCCAACGACAGAGATATGCATAAAACTTAACCCGTGCCAATGACAGATTTATGCATAAAACTTAACCCGTGCCAACACCCAAAGCTATGCATCAAACTTAACCCGTGCCAACGACAGAGATATATATAAAACTTAACTCGTGCCAACACCCAGAGATATACATAAAACTTAACCCATGCCAACACCCAGAGCTACGCATAAAACTTAACTCGTGCCAAGACACAGACCATGACAATTACCAGGCCGTTACCATGACAATGTAAAGAGCTTAAAATATCAGCATCACATTTGATAGCACAAAAACCATCGAGAAATGTTAGTAAATGTCTCCAACGGTTAGAAAATGGAAACAAAATGAAAGAATTGACAAGAGATTTACCAACAGAAGCAAAATATGGCAAGCAAAACATGAGATTTATCATGTTAGTAAAGTTAGTAAATTCAATTATATCATGAAATACAAGAATACGTTAAAAGTGAATGAATTAAGATGGAAGGGTGTTAGATTCTATGTGGACAAAAATCAAAGTAGATTAAACATCTGGACGATTTAAGTTGAACGTCTTCCGTATCTCTTTCTCAGTGTCACTCACTGGCCTTCATGTCGACAATTTCTTCATCATTCATTTCCATCTTGTATTAGCATTGCTCCGACATTCATTATTTCATTTCAGTTTACTTCCTCGATTCCTTGGCTGTTTTGTCATATTTCCACTGTTGCTCTGCTGGTTATTGTTGTTTCTTGTTGCACTTTGCAGTGATTCAGCAAATATTGTCTGCTATGAACTATGTTTAATACTATAGGTTTATTACTAGTGTCATAGAGTAATGTGTTCTGGAAGCTTGTATCAACTTGAGTTGACATGCTATAAAAACTATCGGTATGATCCCATGAGGAGTCTGATCCTACAGATATGGCATATCCACAAGAGGTGACGCAAGCTTCCAGAACACCAAACCCTGATTATACACCTTCATTTGAATTCTCTTAATGTATGACTTGTTTGTTACACAGGTAGGCGACAATGTCATACGTACGTCGTGATTTATTTTTAGTAATGAAGTGATACAGAATTGGAAAACGCTAGAAGCAGTACAGGTTCATATCGCTACAGCATACTTTCTGCAACATATTTCCAATACAGATATGTCAAATGTTGGCTGGTTCCTCAATATATAGAGACAGATATTAGATTTTTGAAGGTATTCCCTCAAAAGATACAGAAAGTCACCGATATGGAAAGAAGTGACATTCAAGATTTCAAGGTTTTGAAAATGTTTTTGTGGCAGATTAAATCGGTTCCATAAAATACCCAATATGACGGTATAAGGCTGGGTTAATTCCGTAACACCCTTATAGTATCTGACACAGATGAACTTAGTAGTAAAAGCACAAGGTCAGATTTATGTGAACAAAATGTAAAAAGCATGTGGTTGATCTATGTGAACAAAATGTAATATCATGACCTGATCTAGGTGAACAAAATGTAATATCATGGTCTGATCTATGTGAACAAAATGTAAAAAGCATGTGGTTGATCTATGTAACAAAATGTAATATCATGACCAGATCTATGTGAACAAAATGTAATATCATGACCTGATCTATGTGAACAAAATGTAATATCATGACCTGATCTAGGTGAATAAAATGTAAGATCATGGTCTGACCTATGTGAACAAAATGTAAAATCATGGTCTGACCTATGAGAATAAAATGTAAAATCATAGTCCGACCTGTGTGAATAAACTGTAAAACCATATGGTCTGATCTATGTGAACATAATGTAAAATCATGGTCTGATCTATGTGAACATAATGTAAAATCATGGTCTGATCTATGTGAACACGCTGTCAAATCACATGGTCTGACCTCTATGCACGTCTATGGAAAAGAAGTCTGAACTTTGTGAATGCTGTAACATTATTGTCTCAGCAATATAAATGAGATGACTTATCATATAACATAAATGGCCAGTCTTTAAACACATTGTCACAGCCGGGCATGAAAGTAAATGTTACCTTTTTTTCAACTAGATCCTGCCAATTGATGTTCTTGAAGAATGGATGAGCCATGAGCTCCTTTACATCAGCTTCACTGCCACCAAGTCTAAAACAAGTTAAGATTACAATCCACTAAATTACTAGAAATGGGAAAAGGTTGGAAGACACCAAATCATTAATTATGTTTATTAGATAAATGTTTTAAGCTACACGCAAATAACTGGATAATGAAACAAGATAACCGCTAACGGTGCAGACGCTCGACTTTGGTGAAATTAAAATTGATAAACAAGGTTTCCATCAATTACATACAAGCTTTAACAAAGATTTCTAAGTATCAAAGTGGCCATAATTTTGTTATAATAAAAACATGGGCTATACAAGATGCCAAATACATGTGTGAAGTTTCAATCCATTATGTAAAGTACTCTTGGAGATGTAAGCTAACATACAAACTTTAACCAAATTTTCAAAGAATAAAACAGGCCATAATTTTGTTAAAATAAAAGCAAGAGATATAGATCCAGGCTCTATGGTGTTGTCTAATGATGCTGAATGCATGTGTGAAGTTTTAAACATTATGTAAAGTACTTTGCATAATAAAAAAATACATACAAACTTTAACCAAATTTCTTAAGCACAAAAGGGGCCATAATTTTGTTTAAATAGATGCAAGAATTATAGAACCTGGCTCTGTGTTGTTGTGTTATGATGCTCAATGCTTGTGTGAAGTTTTAATCTAGTATGTTAAGTTCTTTGAGAGATACAAGTTTGCATATAAAGTATGAAAGGGGCCATAATTCTGTCAAAATAAAAGCAGGAGTTACGTCACCCGACTATGTGGTGTCATCTAATGATGCTGAATACATATGTGACGTTTCAATCCATTGTGTAAAGTGGTCTGGAAGGTACAAACGTACATACAAACTTTAACCAAGTTTTCTAAGTATAAAAAGGGCCACAATTGTGTCAAATTAAAGCAAGAGTTATAACACCTAACTATGTAGTGTCATTTAATAATCCTGAATACATGTGTGAAGTTTCAATACATTGTGTTAAGTGGCTTGGGAGATACAAGCTTACATTCAAACTTTAACCAAGCTTACATACAAACTTTAACCAAGTTTTCTAAGTATGAAAAGGGCCATGATTCTGTCAAAATAAAAGTAAGAGTTATATCACCTGACTCTGTGGTGTCAACTAATTATGTTGAATACATGTGTGAAGTTTCATTCCATTATGTAATGTGGTTTGGGAGATACCGGCTTACATACAAACTTAAACCAAAGGACGCAGATGACGATAACGACGATCAAGTGATGACAATAGCTCTTTTTTCCTTCGGAAAAGTCGAGCTAAAATATGTTTTTATAAATACATATGTATAAATTACATAACCGTCTCTTCATTAAACATATACTTCAGTATTATGTATAATACAGACTTAATTTAAACTTATTTATTTTACATCGATTGGGAAACAAGTTCTTTCAACTTATATTAATCCCTCTCGATGGCTTCCTGGGTAGAACCAGTTCTAAGCAATGTGGATTAATTATATGCTATAGGTTAAATAACATGGCCACGGTGAGGATCGAACTCACAACCTCTTGATCTGGAGTCCGACACTAGTACTCTACGACTGGACCATGCACTCAATATTGTGATAACAGAAACAAATCCAGTTGCTTCCCACAATAGCATGCGTGAAAATCATATTTTATTGAATGGTTTTGGAAATGCTGAAAATAAAATTATTTATATGTAAACTTAATCCATATTCATGTCTTTGAACACACATGGAACTTAAGGTACTTACAACAATATACCTAGCTAAATAGTCCTACACTATCAGAACTTTTTAATAAACATCTTTTTTAGATCGCTCGACTTACCTCTCTTTAGGATTTTTGATTAACATCCCTCCTAATAAAGTTTTGGCATCTTCTGACAATGTGCGTGGGAATTTCACTTGTTGTAGTAATATGAGTTCGAATAACACATCATGATCCCTATTGTAAAATGGCAGTCTGCCGCACATCATTTCGTACATTACGACCCCTGTACCCCACCAGTCCACTGCTCGACCATAGTCGTTGTCTTCCAAAACCTATCAAATGAAATGATTTTATAATACCTCTCCACACTAGGGTTTGGACATGGTTTACACAGGGTGTGCAAACTACAATTATAAGCATTATGTTGCCAAGTTTCCTATTATAGTGCCGACTATTGTTAACTAATAGGCCATATTTATCTAAGGGCTAAAATGGTTTGCATTCCAGACAAGTTAATTTGATTGAGATAAAACATATTATTTATTAATAGGCTGCTGGAGATTGAGGGCATCAACATGCGTAACCTCCTTGGGAAATTTTTGGGTTTGCAGGCAACACGCATCAACATCTTGGGGCTTTGTGGAATAATCTTTGGGTTTGCATCCATCATACGTAAACATTATGCTGGTTTGTGGTGGAATTTGCAGCCACCACACATTAACACTGTGCCGGTTTGTGGAGCTGTTGGCAGCCAACACACGTAAACACTGTGCTGGTTTGTGCAGGGGTGGGCAGCCAACACGCGTAAACACTGTGCTAGTTTGTATAGGGGTGGCAGGATGTCGCCAAACACTTTTGCCGAAGTTTGAAATTTAGAGCCATTTTCATTTTTCTTTCTCATTTGGCTCCATTGGCGATGCCCAGAGGAGGCCCTGGGGTGGGCAGCTAACACATGTAAACACTGTGCTGGTTTGTTAGGCATTTTATAGCCACCATACATTAACACTATATTGGTTAGATGTGAAGCAACACGTTATCATCGTGTGGCTTTGTGAATTACCGAAAGGTGTGGGGGAAATCTACCAGCAGTCAGCGTCCAGTTAATTCTATCCCGCCCACCGTGACCTGACCTTATCGCCACTCTTATTATCTTATATGTATCACCTAAGGGTACATAAACAATGTTTTTGTGAAATGTATAATAATAATTATGCAGTAAACCTTGTTGTTGTATGTTTATTTTAGCCATCTTTAGATAATGCAGACAATTGTTAACTAATAGGCCATATTTATCTAAGGGCTAAAATGGTTCGCATGGTTGTTCAGTACTTCAGTACTTTGATCATATGGGAAGGGAACATTGTAAGGTAACAAATTAACAAAAGCCCAGCCACTCTTATTATCTTATATGTATCACATAAGGGTACATAAACATACAATGTTTTTGTGAAATGTATAATAATAATTATGTAGTAAACCTTGTTGCATGTTTATTTTAGCCATCTTTAGATAAAATATAATAATTAATTTTCTGGCTTTGCGTACAACTTTATAAGTATATAAAATGATGATGAGTAATTGGAACAACCTTTGCACACATTATCCCTGATTCATAAATCTGTAAACCATGACCACTCTTGTCCAAACTCAATTTGGCTGACCATTTACCATATGGTCTATTGTATAGTTTGTTTGTGTTCTGTATGTGCTTTATGAACTTACCTGTCCAGATGTGATTTTAATTGGTCGAATGATGGAGGATCTATGAATTAATCTCTTTTAAAGGATTGCTTTGCATTGTAAACTGAATTTTATTGAACTTCAAAACATGCTATTTTACTTTTTTCGGTACAAGTCCAGATGTAAAGGCCATATTGCAAATTTTCAGACTGCATTTTGAAATGAACCTAAATAACTGAGGTCAAGTGACTTTAGATTGTGTGTGCAGCCAAACAATTTATAGTTACTCCTACATAAAGTCCCAGTACAGTATGTGTGTTGGATTAAAGGTATACTGAACAAAACTTGAAAATGTGTACATGGGACTCGCATGCTCCCATTTAACGCTGTCAGCAGGGTTCGAACTTGGGCTGGATTTTAGGGAGAAGTATCTAAGTGAGGGAAACAAGATATTTTAACCATGCAATTGGTTATTGTTAATATTAATTTATGTACACACCCCATTGGTTTTAACTTTTTAATTATTAGTTAATAGCTAAATGCTGTTTCACAATAAAAAGTGTTTATAGTTTTATTCACAGGCACTCCTTACACATTAATAACACTAAATAAGAAAGAAGGATTGCTCGAAGAATTAATATAACTATATTGCATGTATCTTTAATCATTCATCTTTCAATCAATTTGTATGAAGGGTGTGAATAGGATTCTCAAACTTTACATCTTCCTATGTAAACAAACGTGTTTTGTTCCCCCCATTTTTATTAGCTGAAAACAAAGATGTACAGTTTTGCTGATGTTAAACTAATAGTAGAGGTCTTTTATGAAAATATTGTAAAATAAAGGAATAAATTCGAACACAAGCGATTTTTGGCATACGCCATATATAGGGTGCCTTGTATAACATACTAAAAATCTTCCAAAATCTGCTGATGCAAAATGCCTTTTTTTGGGGCTTAAAAGTTGGAAAATGAAGAAAAATCGTTGTATTCTGGAATCCTCCAATAACTTTTTTTTATTTGTCATAGGAAGTTAAAAACATTCAGAGATGTCACAATATATATTGGGTATATTTTGCAGTCATTTACACTTCCGGAAAAAAATCCAATATGGCGGCAATAATCCAAAATGGCAGCCAAAATCAAAGATTTTGAAGTTGTATCTTCATTTTTCTTTTTTTTTCTTCATTAACTAGCTTAATTAAATCTTTTTAAATAAGTAGTCTTGCTGCGACATATAGTCTGATTCATAAAAGCAGTTTGTAGATTATAAAATGTCATACTGGGCATACTGGGTGCCTACTCCTTATCGTCATTTATAGTCGTTCCGTACTGGGTGCCTACCCTCAGTCCTTATCGTCGTTTGGAGTCCTACTGGATGCCTACTGTCAGTCGTTATCGTCGTTTTTAGTCATACTGGGTGCCTACCCTCAGTCCTTATCGTCGTGTTTAGTCATACTGGGTGCCTACCCTCAGTCCTCATCGATGTTTATTTTCAGAATGGGTGCCTACCCTCAGTCCTTATCGCTGTTTGGAGTCCTACTGGGTGCCCACCCTCAGTCCTTATCGTCGTTTGGAGTCATACTGGGTGCCTACCCTCAGTCCTTATCGACGTTTATAGTCATAATGGGTGCCTACCCTCAGTCCTTATCGTCGTTTGTAGTCGTACTGGGTGCCTACCCTCAGTCTTTATCGATGTTTATAGTCAGTCCTTATCGCTGTTTGTGGTCATACTGGGTGCCTACCCTCAGTCCTTATCGTCGTTTTTAGTCATACTGGGTGCCTACCTTTAGTCCTTATCGATGTTTATAGTCATAATGGGTGCCTACCCTCAGTCCTTATCATCGTTTTTAGTCATACTGGGTGCCTACTCTTAGTCCTTATCGATGTTTATAGTCATAATGGGTGCCTACCCTCAGTCCTTATCGTCGTTTGGAGTCCTACTGGATGCCTACTCTGTCCTTATCGTCGTTTTTAGTCATACTGGGTGCCTACCCTGTCCTTATCGTCGTGTTTAGTCATACTGGGTGCCTACCCTCAGTCCTCATCGATGTTTATTTTCATAATGGGTGCCTACCCTCAGTCCTTATCGCTG
Organism: Cyrtodaria siliqua; assembly: GCA_037043455.1. Taxonomy (NCBI): domain Eukaryota; kingdom Metazoa; phylum Mollusca; class Bivalvia; order Adapedonta; family Hiatellidae; genus Cyrtodaria; species Cyrtodaria siliqua. The sequence continues at coordinate 261,013 of JAWPHD010001326.1, forward strand.
TTTGGAGTCCTACTGGGTGCCCACCCTCAGTCCTTATCGTCGTTTGTAGTCATACTGGGTGCCTACCCTCAGTCCTTATCGACGTTTATAGTCATAATGGGTGCCTACCCTCAGTCCTTATCGATGTTTATAGTCATAATGGGTGCCTACCCTCAGTCCTTATCATCGTTTTTAGTCATACTGGGTGACTACCCTTAGTCCTTATCGATGTTTATAGTCATAATGGGTGCCTACCCTCAGTCCTTATCATCGTTTATAGTGATAATGGGTGCCTACCCTCAGTCCTTATCGTCGTTTGGAGTCCTACTGGGTGCCTACCCTCAGTCCTTATCGTCGTTTTTAGTCAGCCTACCCTCAGTCCTTATCGATGTTTATAGTCCTACTGGGTGCCTACCCTCAGTCCTTATCGTCGTTTGTAGTCATACTTGGTGCCTACCCTGTCATTATCGATGTTTGGAGTCCTACTGGGTGCCTACCCCCAGTCCTTATCGTCGTTTCGAGTCATACTGGGTGCCTACCCTCAATCCTTATCGTCGTTTTGAGTCCTACTGGGTGCCTACTCTCAGTCCTTATCGTCATTTTTAGTCATATTGGGTGCCTACCCTCAGTCCTTATCGTCGTGTTTAGTCATACTGGGTGCCTACCATCAGTCCTCATCGATGTTTATTTTCATAATGGGTGCCTACCCTCAGTCCTTATCGCTGTTTGGAGTCCTACTGGGTGCCCACCCTCAGTCTTTATCGTCGTTTGGAGTCCTACTGGGTGCCTACCCTCAGTCCTTATCGTCGTTTTTAGTCATACTGGGCGCCTACCCTCAGTCCTTATCGATGTTTATAGTCATAATGGGTGCCTACCCTCAGTCCTTATCGTCGTTTGTGGTCATACTGGGTGCCTACCCTCAGTCCTTATCGACGTTTATAGTCATATTGGGTGCCTACCCTCAGTCCTTATCGTCGTTTTTAGTCATACTAGGCGCCTACCCTCAGTCCTTATCGATGTTTATAGTCAGTCCTTATCGCTGTTTGTGGTCCTACTGGGTGCCTACCCTCAGTCCTTATCGATGTTTATAATAATAATAATGGGTGCCTACCCTCAGTCCTTATCGCTGTTTTGAGTCCTATTGGGTGTTTTATTGGGGTTTCAGTCGCACCGACAACTAAGGTCATATAGCGTTTTCCAGCTATTACTGGTGGTGGAAGACCTGATTTACACTGACTGAATGCACAAGCAATGCACAATAGTAGAACCATCGACACATCACATGTTAGATGGAAAGCTTCCCCACTTACAAATTCAAATCGATCCCCAAGAAGATGCAACTAACTGCAGTCAAGCGTCAATTAGTTGAAAGTCAGGGACTCTAAAAACTCGACCACGGGTGCCCCATGTTTTGTTTTTAATGGTTATCATTGTTTCACTATAGAATAAACATCATTTAAAGATTTTAAGGTGTTGTTTAGTATATCATACAAAATATAATTGTTTTTGCGTAATATTACTTTGTCTATGTAATAAACACATATAAAATCATTAAAAAAACATTTTTGGCAGCCATTTTGGATTATTGTCGCCAAATTTGAATTATTTTTAGATGGATTATGGTTCTAATATTTGCACAATATATGTTTATACATTCATGGCATTTTTTAGCTTTATCAAAGATGTAGAACTGAAGTTAAAGGCCGATTCCAGAAATTCGCAGTTTTTTTAATATTTTCCCACTTTTTACCTCAAAAAAGGCATTTAGCATCAGCAGACTGTGGAAGATTTTTAGTATGTTATTTAACAATGCCTACTCATTACATATGCCAAAATTCGCTTGTGTTCGAATTAATTCCCCTATTTTCATAAAAGACCTCTACTATAATTCAATAGTCTATAAACTAGAAATGTGTCCATAGGACATGGATGCCCCCACTTGGGTCACTATGCCATAGCTTTTTGATAATGAACATAAACACTGATATAGGTGCGCATCTTCACTTGCTGGTCAACATTCCTGTAAAGTTTGGCAACCATGGTTAAATAGTAATGGAGGAGGGCGCGACAAGTTTTTCAGCCCCTATTTTGACTAAGTCAAGGGCCATAACTATGTGGTTCTCAGTCCAAAATAAAAATGTTACCCAGGTGCGCATCTTCACTTGTTGATCAACATTTCAAGTGGGGGCATAAAAAATGTTTTTTCTCCATCCGAAATTATTTAACCTATCCAAACTACTATGACACCGCACCCCAGGGTGGAAAACATCGCCGAAAATTCAGTTGAAATATCGTCAATTACAAACTTTTTTTCATGCATTAAAGCCCTCGCACCATGGTTTGTTTCATGAACATGTTTATTTAAATCTTAAAATCAATATTTATAATTCACACATTTCAATATCTGTGAAAAGCGAGAATAAGATTTTATTTGATGACGTAGAAAACTTTGAACAGGTAAATTAATCCACAGGTAAATATATTTATAAATCATCTGGCAATATTTGTGCAGCTATACAATTCAGATTTACCTCATTTCCCCATGCAGTCACGCATCTACATCATACAAATAATACTGATTTTAACATACAACTTAGTAACGGTTTTAAATATATGTTTCTCTCTGGGACTATCAAGAAATGTTCATATGATGTTTAAGAGTTAAATTTGTTAATTGCCTACTTCTGATTGAACAAAGACAACGTGGTATATCAATTATTAATCAAGAAAGTTTGCACAAGCATCCACTAGTCGTGTTAATCGGTCTGTAGAATTACACAACACAACAATGTGACACATTTTTATGTGAATAATTCACGTACCCGGCTGACCTTCTTTATTCATTACGCGCGCAGAAAATCAGAACAAAACATTGTAGACTGTATCTCAATTTTCACACGTTAGTAATGTGAACCAGTCTCTGAAATTTTTCAATTTACGCATCGGTGATTTTTGATTACTGTCACACTCTATGTTGCAATAAGTGTCAATGATCAGTGCACTGTGTAAACATCCGAAGGCTATTAGTGAAACAATAGGTAATTGCTTATATCACTAGCTTCTGATATGTTGAGTAGGTACTGATTATAGGCAATGTTTGTTTATTTGATATCGCCGAAAAGGACGGCAAAGTAGATTTTGCTTTTTTAGAAGCTTTGAGCGCAGCATTTGCTTATTTGATCTGGCCGAAAATTAGGGCAAAGTGGAAATCGCTTTTTTGGAAGCTTTGAGCGGAATTTGTTAACTGCCAGCAAAGTTATCACCGATTTCGCCCTCCAGGTTGAAACCTGTATCAATCACATAAAATAAAACTTCAATGTAAATTAACCAAAATCCAAAAAGTAGGTCAAGGTCATGCATACCGATTTATTTCTGTAGGAACATACTGCTGTCATACAAATGTAAATATGTGTGAAGTCTGAATGTGTGGACTTAACGAAAAACTTGAATGTAATGTATTATTTTTTCCGTCTGTACAGACAAGGGTAAGTAACGCTACATGTATATGCCTGCTCCACTTTCGGGGCGGGCATAAAAGCACAATAACTTTATAACAGGACTTAAAATAACATGGATTAGAAGAATGATAATAAGTGATGGTACTTGGCAAAACCTATGTGACTGCTATTTTGATAAAATTAAACTGTATTCATGTGGAAAACATTATCCAGAAAAAATAGCATCATCAATTAAAAATAACTTTTGGAAAGATGTTTTAAAATCATATGTTGAAATGATAAATAAATGTAACATAAACTCATTTGAAGATTTTCTTAGAATGCCGCTTTTCTATAACCACAACATTTTATTAGGCAAGCAAAGTGTTTTTATGGCATCCTGGTTTAGCAAGGGAATACGGTATGTTAACGATATAGTAAATGATAATGGAAAGTTGCTTTCAATTGATGATTTTAAAGAAAAATTCAATATTAAAGTAAATTTCTTGCATCAACAAGGTATGTGTATTGCAATTAAAAATTATCAGAATAAAAATGTCAACATGGAAGTGAAAACAACAAAATGTATTGCCCCCTTTACACCAATATATTTAAGTAACATTACAAAACATTGCAAAGGAGCAAGTCATTTTTACAAAATCTTAAATTATAACTCAGACAAACCAACCAGCCAGAAAAAATGGAATGACATTTATAATATGAATGAACATGAATGGGGAATTGTCTACAGTTTACCATTTGAAACAACAAAAGATACATATCTACAATGGCTTCAAACAAGAATACTCCATAGAATCTTGGCAACAAATTCTTACCTAACAAAAATAAAGATAAAAAACAATGCTCTATGCACCTTTTGTAACAGAGAAACTGAAACCATTGTACATATTTTCTGGGAATGTCAAGAAACACAAAATATAATCTTTGAAATCAACAAATTACTAAAAATAAAACATGTACGTATAGACTTGAATGAAACAACTTTGATGTCAAAAACTTTCAGTCCTGTGAAAAAAACATCTTCATACTGGAATTAAAGCGATATATATACAGAAGCAGATGTCTAGGGAAAAAATTATCATCTGATAACTTACAGAAAAGCTTAACATTTATGTATGAAATTAATCAAAAAATAGCTCTTAAGAACAATGATCTGAAAATGTTTGAGGAACACTGGTCAATGGTCAAACATTTTTGTATTATTTAAATTACAGAGAGGATAATGCAAATTATGGAGATTTTTTACTTGAGAACTGTCCATACTTCAAAAAATTGTTAACCTCATATTTTTACCTGGTCAAACTTTACACATGCGTGCACCCTCCCCCCCCCCCCTTTTTTTTTCTCTCATGATATGGGAAGCTATCATGTGGAAGTACACATTTTTTTCTCTATATTAGAGAGAGATAACAAACCAAAATAACTCAAGTGATTTATTATCTTCTTTTTAAATATAAAGTAAACTAGATAAGGTAGATTTCAACATATTATAAGACAGTAACCTGTTGTTTTGTTTACCGATTGAATGAAAGTATTTGGCTGGAATGAGTGTGTTGAAAAATAGGTATATATTTATATTTGTAAAGTGTGCGGTGGGATGGTTCCTCGACCCACAACACACTCATTGACGGGGAAAATAAATGGGCTTACCATTATTGGTAGCTGAAAAATAAATAAAAAAAATTTAAAAAAAATTTAAAAAAATAAAAGCACAATAAAGTATGTCGCCATATGGTTTAACGTTACTTCTCTCAAATGTGTGTATGTTGCCATCATGTTACTATTCTCTCCGCACAGAGAGCATTACAAGGACTCCGTGTGTGCTTGCCTGCGCGTGTAGTAATTCGCTTGTTATTTCTAATGTTAACTTACCTCTGGAGCTAGATATTCCGGCGTTCCACAGAATGTTTTTGTGCTGGCCCCAAAGTACATTTCCTCTTTACACAAACCAAAGTCTGCTATCTTTATATTACCGTCTTTGTCAAGTAACAGATTTTCTAACTAAAAAAGAGCAGACAACAATATTATAGAAATAATTCCGATTGGTATTTGCTTTTTACTAAGCATAAAACTGTTGAATGTCATTTTGTACTAACTGGATACAAAATATGGTCAATATGAAATTTTAGACAGTTCATCATTAACAATCGTGCTCATCTAATAATTGACTCATCATCTGAATATATTTTAATGCAAATATTTCATATGTTTAAACTTAAGAAGACAAAATATAAGGAGCAGAAAGAAGTGACAGTTATAAATGAATTAAGTCAAAGTGCAACAACGGAGCTAATTTAATACATGCAATATTTGCACTTTAGTGCAATAAAACATGTGACTTGACACGAAAGCTAACAAAATATTTTTTTGTGACAAATACTTACTTTTAAATCTCTATAAACAATATTATTCTCATGTAGATAGCCTAATGCAGAGATGATCTGAGCTCCGTAAAACTTTGTCCTTTCCTCCGCAAATACTCGTTCTCGAGACAAATGGAAAAACAATTCCCCACCATTCACATACTCCATTACAAAACATAACCGATCTGGTGTTTGAAATGAATACTTCAGTTGCTGAAAAATTAATTAAAATTTATATTTCAATAATACCGTAACAATAAGTTCTTGATATAAAGAAGTTTTGAGGACAAAACATCATTGATATTTTGCATTGAGATAAACAAGGTTATATCTGAATAAATTCAAGGTTATGAAAAACAAGAAAAATTGAGTTGCTGAATTGAAATGGATTTTATAGTTGCATCAACCGCTAAGGTCATATGGCGACTTTCCAGCTTCCATTGGGCAAATTTCGTGCACGCGAGGGCACCTGGGTAGAACAGCCGACATTCCACAAGCCAGATTGATAGCTTCCCCACGTAAAGATTCCTGGTCCCATGAGGGCTCAAACCAACAGCGGGCAAGGGATTCAAGTTACAGACTAATCGCTCGGTTTGTTGGAAAAAAACAACGTTTCTCTTTGGACAAAATGTTAATAAAGTGATTCATGTTTTTCAGGGTATGACTATGTGCAAGACATGATCCTCAGAGACAATTTTCCCAACAAATATTCCAGGAAGTACAGGTACCGATATCTCAGGACCAGAGCGCCTCCTTAAACAGGGCCGGCCCCTTCCAAATGCAAAAATCTCTTTTTAATAAAAGTGACAGACTTTCCATAGTTTGTACCTTTAAAAAATAAATGCTCAATTCATTAAGTGTTTGATATTATACCCAAAACATACATCGCAATGAAAAGTTTTCCCGTAAAAAACATTCCTCTAAACAGCGAATATCATGTTCTTTTTACTCCAATTTCAAAAGAAAGCACACTTTAATTTCTCCAATTCCATTTTTTTTAGAAAATGCCCAGCAGGTCAAGATGTGTGTGATCTTCTAATATAGTCTATGTTCAAAAGATGGTCATGCATACTTACAGTTAAGAAAGGATGTTTGGTTGTCTGTAAAACTCGGTTTTCTGTCAAGGTGTGAGCAACCTCATCCTGTAGAAGAAAGAATCACAAATACAAATTTACCATTTTTTTTGGCCCATTTCTGTCATATTCAGATCTACACGTTTATGAATACCGGGGTTCCAAGAAAAATGACAGTCCAGGGAAAACCCCAGTTGCCTGAAATGAGTTTGTATTTATAATGTAAAAGGATTCAAAATTAGACAAGCTCAACAAGGGTTTTCTGGCTCTGGAAATCCGATAGACTTTAATATAAATAATAAATGCTATTTCACTGTATGCAATCATTATTCAACATAGAGAGATGATGACATGATACAATAGATAATTTTCAAATCTTATCAATGGAAATATCATTTTCTTCTTACAAATAATTTTAGTTTTATTTTATAACAAATTATGTAACAAATACTGTATTATGCCTGTACACAAAAGATTTTGAGAGATAATGTTCAGTGGCCTCGGCGGCATTCATATATAACCCACACTAAAAGTGATTATCATAAACCATAAATCTGACAATCAAAAATAAATAAATGAGCCTTGAGCCTATTAAATACAGCATGTCATGCACAGACCTTTTGAAAGGTGTTCAATCATAAAATCAGGAAATTATTCTTGAATGTTAAACTAGTTTTTGGAAATTGATAACAAATGTTTTATTTGTGACTTTAAAGGGATTTGCGGCAATCTGGAAAAATTGTGGTTCATTGTGTTTTCAGATATAAACTAAACCACTATAATGTGCTTCAATTTCATAAAAAAGATGCAAGTCATTAGTAATAATTCACACAGGACTTTAAAGGGGGTAAGTCATCAGTAATAATTCACACAGGACTTTAAAGGGGGGCAAGTCATCAGTAATAATTCACACAGGACTTTAAAGGGGGTAAGTCATCAGTAATAATACACACAGGACTTTAAAGGGGGTAAGTCATCAGTAATAATTCACACAGGACTTTAAAGTGGTAAGTCATCAGCAATAATTCACACAATAATTCACACAGGACTTTAAAGTGGGTAAGTCATAAGTAATAATTCACACAGGAATTTAAAGGGGGTAAGTAATCAGCAAGGACTTTAAAGGGGTAAGTCATCAGTAATAATTCACACAGGACTTTTAAGGGGGTAAGTCATCAGTAATAATTCTTACAGGACTTTAAAGGGGGTAAGTCATCAGTAATAATTCACACAGGACTTTAAAGGGGGGGTAAGTCATCAGTAATAATTCACACAGGACTTTAAAGGGGTAAGTCATCAGTAATAATTTACACAGGACTTTTAAGGGGTTAAGTCATCAGTAATAATTCACACAGGACTTTAAAGGGGGTAAGTCATTAGTAATAATTCACACAGGACTTTAAAGGGTTAAGTCATCAGCAATAATTCACACAGGACTTAAAAGGGGGTAAGTCATAAGTAATAATTCACACAGGAATTTAAAGGCGGTAAGTCATCAGCAAGAACTATAAAGGGGGTAAGTCATCAGTAATAATTCACACAGGACTTTAAAGGGGGGTAGACCAGGCTTTTTCTAAAATAATCTTAACATTTTAAACATGTTCTAATTCATGGTAAGATATATACTGCACAGTATTTGAAATACAGCACCGTTTCCGAGGACCAGGCTTGTATGATGTTGTTTAAACTCCCGGCGTTCTGCAAGATTTTCCAGTTATCGTCGTCAATTGCTGATTGATTGAATTGGGGTTTTAAGGCGCACCAACACATTACAGGTTATATGGCGCCTAACAGGCATGAACATGCCAGGCTCATCATCCATGTACATCGAGATAAAATATGGAAAATGGGCCTAGAACCTTCTCACCCTGAACTGCTGCACTGCAGAGTTGCTGCAAATTCTATCGTAAAACTCCATTCACGCTTGAGCCACGTTTATTGTTTTTCTGCCACTGCTCTTTCGATGTGAGCGAGATGGCACCTGAAACAATGCAGGGATCATGATGAAGACCTTTAATGAACATGAACAAAAAATGATAAAATGAACATGAATTTTGGGGAATTCTACCCCTCTACCTACCCCTCCAAAGGGATCTGCAGTGGCCCTATTCTTTGCCCCGTGAGCAAACAGGGCACCCCGGAACCCACACGGGGCTCGTAAATTGCTTGAAAATATTGAAAATCATAATAAATAATGATTTAAGTAGTTCAAAGCAAATTGCTATTGATTTGTACTAATTGAATTTGTTGATTACATTGCACCAATGACATATGTGAACATATGGTAGAACAAACACAAATTGAAATTTCCCAATTTTATTACTTTTTAGATAATTCTATATATATGCAAGCAGATTTAAAGTCAAAATAACACTGGATTAATAAACTGCGGTGTAAATGTTAACTATTTTAAGACTGTCATGTGTCCTTTTAAATGTCAAACTGATACAAAGCATAACCAGTCTTCTAATTAACCCACAAGCCCAAAGCCCGGGGTTATTAAACTGTCATTCGGGCTAGTGATTTTTTTTTTATTGAAGTAGTCGGGCTAAAGGAAAATGTACGGGTTTTCATCGAGTATATAAGAATTCAGGCTAGTGACACAAACCAGTGTGGCAGCACTATAAAGAAACCATTGAGTTCGCTGCTTCAAGTAGACATATCATCACATCACACAACAACACACAGATAAAAGTCCAGACATTGTGCCTATAATCGTCAGGTAGGACGTCTGTCGTAGGTGGAGGGACTATAATCCTTAGAAACACACACACACACACACAAACATTTTAATTTAAAGAAGGCATAACCTGCATGACAAACCTTTTGTATTATCACAGCTTTCTTCAATATTTTGATTGCATAAAGATGACTTGTTGCTTTCTCCTTACACAGAATCACCTTTCCAAATGTACCCTTGCCCAGCATCTTTAAGAACTGGAAGTCATCTAATGTCTGTGGAAAGTGGACTAAGTCATTATTAAAGCATGTTTAAAGACAAAGGATACATGTAATCATAGCCTGTAGATATTGTAAAATTAGGAAGCAAAAGAACAAGAATGTCGGTATTGGATGCTATGGGAGAATATCACCGTTAATTTGAATATTGCGATAGTGAGATGTTCCAATGATAGTAATACAAGGCCAAAAATAAAATTATGTTTGTTTCCCCTTCCCGACCGTCCCACCGAAATTGCCGCGACCCGAATTATTTTTTCGACACTGGCGAATTTTTTTTTTTTTTTTTTTTTTTTTTTTTTTTTTTTTTTGTCTTAAATGTGTCTTATAGGTAGCATGTATTCCAGTTTTGATCTCAAATAAAAGAAATGAAATAAAAAAAATATTTTACCTACCTACCTACCCAACCCTTTTTTGCATGGGTCGGGAAGGGGAAAAAAACATAATTTTATTTTTGGCCCAATAGTATCGCGAAATACGAACATACCATTTAGTTTCTAGTTAACTGTTTAGACATACCAAAACAATCATGTATAACACAGTATTGACTATTGTGTTTCCTTGACAACTGGCACCTAAGCACTTGTTTGTGTTGTAGGTGCTGTATGAGTGTGGTAAGATACGGAATTATCAGATTGCCAGGACTGTATTCGTTTTAATGACTTGAAAACAAAATAGTTTGATTGTTATCGATAGCTCAGTTTAGCATCGATGCACTAGTGCCACTACTAACTACAACTATCATTGAAGTTGTTAGATACCCTGCTTAAATTCTTAGTCAAACAAAGGGTCACAAGTCTGTAATAAATAAGGCAATCAACAATGGGTGATGTAGAGGGACATAAGGTCATCATTTGTTATGTGTATATGAAGTTTTGGAACAACACATTCAAAACTGTTTGAGGAATGGAAGTAATAACAAGAGCTGTCGGAGAACAGCACAGCTTGACTAATCAATTTTTCAGAGAATAAATTACATAGCTAGTATATACCAGAAAACAAGGCTAAAACATAGCTATATGTTTAAGAATTGACGAAAACAACATGTTGTGTGGAAGGGAGTTGGGGATGGGAAGACGGGGTATGCGGGGGTTGTATCATAGGGCTGCTGTGAGTAACCGGGTACTCGAATATCCACGAGTTCAGCCAGAAATTCGGATACGAATATTCGTCACTTCCTAGATCGCTGGATCGCGATATTTTTTATTTATATTTACCCTATGAGAATTCCATAACACAAGTTGATTAGAGCGCCAAATAGATTCCTTTGGGCCATTATAATGCTGGTTAGTAGAGGTTATACGCGCCATATTTGCTAACCGGAAGTAAACATTACAATAAGTAGAGCTAGCAACATGTTTACATTTGAATAAAATCTAAAAACAAAAATTGTCGAAGTACACTTTGTTTAAAGTCACAAAAACGAAAAGAAATACAAATTCATAATTATAGAATTAAATATATTCCCCTTATGATTGATGTTTTCTTTATTTAATGATGAAATGTCGCATTTCCCCCCCTGCTCAGATGCGCAGTGGAGCATGCATAATCCCATTGAAACAATGAATCAGTAGCCAATGTGATCATGTTTTCGCAGCGTCGTATCAAAGTGAAAGTGATCTTTTTGTCTGTTGCTATTTTAAATCACTGATTATGTATGTACACTCTTTTCCATTACTACAATCAGAAAAGAAAACAACATGCAAGTTGCAGCAAGAAGCAGAATCAAGCTGGATGTATTGACATTATGAAAATTTGTAAATTATATAAGTTATGTTTGCAGCACCCCTGGTAAACAGCATAAACATTTTGAAAAAATGATATATATATCGTGTTTAAACTTTATGCTGTTTACCTGGGGTGCTGCAAATAATTATTAGTGTTTCACAAAGTATGTGATGCTATTATTTACTTATGATAGTAAATTGTCTTCATGACAGCCATTTTTCTTTCTTTAAAATTGTAAAAGCTGATTCGTGGTTCGATCTATGAATCGTAAGCACTGACTCGTGGATCGGATCGGATCGCCACTTACCCGACGATCAACAGCCCTATTGTAGCAACATAGCTATATGTGTAAGAACTGACAAAAACAACATGTTGTGTGGAAGGGAGTTGGGGATGGGAAGACGGGGTGGGCGGGGGTTGTAGCAACATAGCTATATGTGTAAGAATTGACCAAAACAACACATATATATGTAAACAAGAGGCCCAAGAGGGCCTGTGGACGCTCTACTGGCTAACATGGCTCTTATAACATCAATGAAGTGAGTGACTGCCATTTACGTTTTTTTGAAAGTTTCGGGCAAAAAAAAGCTTTTTAACTAAATCAAGGGCCATAACTAAAGAATCTGGTAAAGTTTGGTAAAGATCAGATGAAAAATGAAGGCCCTAACGTATTAACTAGGCAAAATATAGCATGTTTAACTAAATCAAGAACTCCTCTGTTACTGGTCCGACTGGTCGAACATAGAGCTTAAAAAATTCAAAAAGTATTTAAAAAAATATTTCAAAAAAAAAAGAAAAATTCAAAAAAAAAAAAGAAAAATTCAAAAATATTTCAAATAAAAAAAATTCAAAAAAAAAAAAAAAATTCAAAAAAAAAATTCAAAAAAAAAAAATATTTCAAAAAAAAAAGAAATTAAAAACCAACAAAAACATTAAAAATTAAAAAAAAAATAATTAAAAAAAAATATTAAAAAAAAATAAAATCCCTATACATGTCTATGTAAAACAGGTGACCCTTGGGGCGGGGTCAAATATGACCCGAGGGTCACCATTTGAACAAACTTGGTAAAGGACCACAAGCTTATAGCAAATGCAAAATATTAAACCTCTGGCTCTTGCAGTTCCAGAGAAGAAGATTTTTTTCAGTTTTTCCCTATACAAGCATTTATGTAAAACTGTGACCCCGGGGCGGGGCCAGATGGGACCCCAGGGTCCCCATTTGAACAAAATTGGTAAAGGACCATAAGCTTATAGCAACAGCAAAATATTAAACCTCTGGCTCTTGCAGTTTCAGAGAAGAAGATTTTTTAAGTTTTTCCTATACATGTCTATGTAAAACATGTGACCCTTGGGGCGGGGCCAAATGTGACCCCAGGGTCACCATTTGAACAAACTTGGTAAAGAACCATAAGCTTATAATAAATGTAACATATCAAACCTCTGACTCTTGAAGTTTGCGAGAAGAAGATTTTTAAAAAAAAATCCTATATAAGTCTATGTAAAACTGTGACCCTTGGGGCGGGGACAAATTTGACCCCAGGGTCACCATTTGAACAAACTTAGTAGAGGACCATAAGCTGATGCTACATATAATACATGAGAGCTCTGTGGCATGTGGTTCCAGAGAAGAAGATTTTTTTCAGTTTTTCCCTATACAAGCCTATGTAAAACTGTGAACCCCGGGGTGGGGTCAAATGTGACCCCTGGGTCACCATTTGAACAAACTTGGTAGAGGACCACAAGCTTATAGCAAATGCAAAATATTAAACCTCCGGCTCTTGCAGTTTCAGAGAAGAAGATTTTTTAAGTTTTTCCCTATACATGTCTATGTAAAACATGTGACCCTTGGGGCCGGACCAAAAGTGACCCGAGGGTCACCATTTGAACAAACTTGGTAAAGGACCATAAGCTTATAGTAAATATCAAACCTCTGGCTGTTGTAGTTTCCGAGAAGAAGATTTTTCAAAAAAAATCCTATATAAGTCTATGTAAAACTGTGACCCCCGGGGCGGGGACAAATTTGACCCCAGGGTCACCATTTGAACAAACTTAGTAGAGGACCATAAGCTGATGCTACATGTAATACATGAGAGCTCTGTGCCTTGTGGTTTCAGAGAAGAAGATTTTTTAAAGTTTTTTCTTTTATGTCTATATGAAAAACATGCAAAACCTCAATATACAAACTTTTGACCCCTGGGGCACGGCCATTTTTGACCCCAGGGACTTTATTTGAACAAACTTGATAGTCTAGGCGTTGGCGATCATTTTAAAAGAAAAACTGTCGGAATCTGTCCAGCGGTTCTGGAGAAGAAGATTTTTTAAGGTTTCGACCATATATGGTAATGGCAGCCATCTTGGATGCAGCGCTGACCTAATTTTAACAAATCTAAAAAGCATTCATCTGAGGAGAAGTCGTTTGAAGAAAAGTTAACGGACGGACGACGGACGGACGACGGACGACGGACAACACACCATCCCATAAGCTCTGCTGGCCCTTGGCCAGTAGAGCTAAAAACTGTTGAAATCTGTCAAGCGGTTCTGAAGAAGAAGATTTTTTAAGGTTTCGACCATATATGGTAATGGCAGCCATCTTGGATGTAGCGCTGACCTAATTTTAACAAATCTGAAAAGCATTCATCTAAGGATCATCCATTTGAAGTTTGGTCAAAATAAGCCAAGCGGTTTCTGACGAGAAGTCGTTTGAAAGATTTCCCTATATATGTCTATGTAAAACATGTGACCCTTGGGGCGGGGCCAAATGTGACCCTAAGGTCACCATTTGAACAAACTTGGTAAAGGACCATAAGCTTATTGTAAATGCAAAATATCAAACCTCTGGCTATTGTAGTTTCCGAGAAGAAGATTTTTAAAAAAAAAATCCTATATAAGTCTATGTAAAACTGTGACCCAGGGGCGGGGACAAATTTGACCCCAGGGTCACCATTTGAATAAACTTAGTAGAGGACCATAAGCTGATGCTACATGTAATACATGAGAGCTCTGTGCCTTGTGGTTTCAGAGAAGAAGATTTTTTAAAGTTGTTTCCTACATGTCTATATGAAAAACATGCAAAACCTCAATATACAAACTTTGGACCCCCGAGGCACGGCCATTTTTGACCCCGGGGACTTTATTTGAACAAACTTGATAGTCTAGGCGTTGATGATCATTTTAAAAGAAAAACTGTTGAAATCTGTCCAGCAGTTCTGGAGAAGATTTTTTAAGGTTTCGACCATATATGGTAATGGCAGCCATCTTGGATGTAGCGCTGACCTAATTTTAACAAATCTGAAAAGCATTCATCTAAGGATCATCCATTTGAAGTTTGGTCAAAATAAGACGAGCGGTTTCTGACGAGAAGTCGTTTGAAGAATTCCCTATATATGTCTATGTAAAACATGTGACCCTTGGGGCGGGGCCAAATGTGACCCGAGGGTCACCATTTGAACAAACTTGGTAAAGGACCATCAGATTATAGTAAATGCAAAATATCAAACCTCTGGCTGTTGTAGTTTCCGAGAAGAAGATTTTTAAAAAAAAAATCCTATATAAGTCTATGTATAACTGTGACCCAGGGGCGGGGAGAAATTTGACCCCAGGGTCAACATTTGAACAAACTTAGTAGAGGACCATAAGCTGATGCTACATGTAATACATGAGAGCTCTGTGCCTTGTGGTTTCAGATAAGAAGATTTTTCAAAGTTTTTTCCTATATGTCTATATGTAAAACATGCAAAACCTCAATATACAAACTTTGGACCCCCGGGGCACGGCCATTTTTGAACCCGGGGACTTTATTTGAACAAACTTGGTAGTCTAGGCGTTGGCGATCATTTTAAAAGAAAAACTGTTGAAATCTGTCCAGCGGTTCTGGAGAAGAAGATTTTTTAAGGTTTCGACCATATTTGGTAATGGCAGCCATCTTGGATGTAGTGCTGACCTAATTTTAACAAATCTAAAAAGCATTCATCTAAGGATCATCAATGTGAAGTTTGGTCAAAATTAGCCAAGCGCTTTCTGAGGAGAAGTCGTTTGAAGAAAAGTTAACGGACGGACGGACGGACGACGGACGACGGACAACACACCATCCCATAAGCTCTGCTGGCCTTTGGCCAGTAGAGCTAAAAATAATAATACAGTTTCGATTTCGAGTGTGTGGAGGGGAGGTGGGGAAGATGGGGTGGGTGGTAGGGATGGGGGTGGGGGGAGCAACATAGCTATATGTGTAAGAACTGACCAAACAACAACAAAAAAAAGGGCGTGGGGGGTGGGCCTGAGGAAGGGAGGTTGCAGCCCATGCCCCAATATGGGTGAAGTATGAATAAAATGCATAATGCTATAAGAAATCCCAAGCTAAAAATGTGTTCCGGACTGGGACACGACATTATGGACAGCGTGATTCCTATACAGCCCTGGTTCACTTTGTGAAAGCGGAGGTATAATAAATAAATGTATGCAGGTCTAGGTCCTGAAGTTATTTTATGAGAGATTTTCTTAGAAAAAGGTCAAAAGCAATAACACACAACATGTCTACCAATTAACAGAAGAATGGCAATCCATTACAGGAGCGAAGCTGTGCCTAAATCAGTGTGTAGAAACCAGGTCTAGTGGGGTCCGGGGGCATTCTCCCCCACAATTTTTTTTAGAAGGATGGCAAATCCTGCATTCTGTCGGTATTTTTAAGCGGCAAACTATACATTTTTAACCCGCAATTTCAAACTTTTTTAATCTGCGATTTCGCAACAAAAACATCAGAACAGAACAAAATAACATATATTAATATGAATACTAGCTTTCTGAAAATCTTTCGAAATTTTGGAGGTTGGAGCCCATGCCCCAATATGGGTGAAGTATGAATAAAATGCATAATGCTATAAGAAATCCCAAGCTAAAAATGTGTTATGGGGAGCGTCGGGACAAAAATGTGTTCCGGACTGGGACACGACATTATGGACAGCGTGATTCCTATACAGCCCTGGTTCACTTTGTGAAAGTGGAGGTATAATAAATATACGTATGCAGGTCTAGGTCCTGAAGTAATTTTATGAGTGATTTTCTTAGAAAAAGGTAAAAAGCAATAACACACAACATGTCTACCAACTAACAGAAGAATGGCAATCCATTACAGGAGCGTAGCTGTGCCTAAATCAGTGTGTAGAAACAAGGTCTAGTGGGGTTTGGGGGCATGCTCCCCCACAATTTTTTTTAGAAGGAAGGCAAATCCTGCATTCTGTCGGTATTTTTAAGCAGCAAACTATACATTTTTAACCTGCAATTTCAAGCTTTTTAAATCTGCGATTTCGCAACAAAAACATCAGAACAGAACAAAATAACATATATTAATATGAATACTTGCTTTCTGAAAATCTTTCGAAATTTTGCACAATCATGGTGTGTTTGGTTCCGAAAGAGCATGAGCGAAAACTGTTCGAGCGTAAACAGTTCAACCTTTATTTTCTGAAAAGACCACGAGTAAAAATTGTTATGAGCTGACCATATCCCTCCACCCACTACCCCACTCAGTTTTAATAGAATTTTTGGCATTTTTATTTTTTTTGATTTCTGGGGACAATGTGTAGGCACGTGCCTACAGAGCCTATGACAGCTACGACACTGCATTATATTACAGACAAAGGTATGCCTGATAAACATCTTATATCTAAATAAATATAAGTGTATAAAAAGGGATAACTCTGTACTTAAAGATAAAATTAGAGTTACGGTTCTTGTTCAAATAAAAACAGGTTAAAAATGCCAGCTCTGTTTGAGTGAATTTTATTACTTACAACTTTTTTCTTCGTTTTTTCCAGACTGCCACTGCTGCCTGCCCCGCTCTCCTCGTCAATAATCTTAAGGTTTTCGGCGACAGATCGGATGGCCTGCATCCAATCATCCCGCTCGTCCGGACCCTCTACACAGAACATACGCTCCACTATCGTCGTCCATTGTAAACCTCGCACAACAAATGTATTTGCTTTTGGTTTTTCTTGTTTCATAAGCTGACATTCTGAAGTGAGTGTAAACAAACATTGAGTCTGAAAAACATTTTAATTGCGAAAAGTTATATCACATCTGAAATGATTCTTTGGTGTAATACTACATTTATAATGTATTTATATCTGAGAGGCACATGTGTTGATCTTTCACAGGGCTTTCTAAACCTCCTTTATTTGGGTCGAAACTCAGCCACTTCCCAATCGAAAATAAATTCTATATTTTCCCAATTCTTTGGTCATATCAAAACGGTGTCGACTTGTTGCACTGAGCTTGAGGCTCAACTTTATATTGTACCACACTGGAATACCACGCCGTAGAGACATGACACCCATCCCAGTCACGGACATCAGGCCAACCAATCCGTTATATGCTGAACATCAAGCAAGGTACAATGTAGAGCTCTACTAGTCGATTTCGGTTATTTGCATAGCCCATTTGTCAAGAAAATTTATGCGATTAACCAGAGTATTCGAATAGCCGAAATTGAACATTTTGTACATGCAGTGATGCACGTTTCTACTTTTGTTTTACTGTTCTGTTAATACTTACATAGACTCTCCATAAAAGCGAGTTAATTCTATGTAATGATTATTATTGTGCATATTTCATAGATTTTATGCAGTATTTATGCGTAAGTATTTGTTTTCTTTCAAACTTTCAGAATCTACATCATAATGCTATGGCTATCTGTGTGAATTACACAGCCGTGATAATAACACAAAAGGTTTATTTTATAAACCTGTCGACGTGTAGCGGCTGCACTGGACTCTACGACGTCTTCCATTTTCTAGAGGGGTGAAAAGTTTTGACCGTCAGATTGGCTGATACCCTATACATGCTATAGGAGCTACTCAATGTCATATTCATCTCTACAGCCAGCGTACAAACTTATGAAATCGTGTATGCTAATTGGTGAGCTATCGTCATGCCTTGTAATTTATAAGGAAACCGCACAAACCAGTCGCTGACTTAATTAGCACCTTTTGTCATTCAGTTTGCCACACTTTGCCTTGGGTTTATCTCGCTGACTGCGTCAATCAATTAGCAATTGAAAAATACAGGTAAATTTGACTTTCAGTATGCAATTAGCCAGATTTTCATTATGCAATTATCCGGAATTTGCCAAAAACCTATGCGATTATACGGGTTTTTTTTACTTGCGAAAGAATAAGAACGGTTTTGTGTTTCAAAACTTTATGCAATTAACCAAAATATGCGATTTAAATGAATCAACTGTAATACCATTTTTATGAAGTCTTTGGTATGGCCTTGGATTGAACGGTCAACCCACGATTTTCCGACTGCAAGGGGAATGTTCTACGACTAGGCCACGCCACGGTTTGAGAAATATCTCCTGTTTTAGTTCAATTTCAATAAGCAGTAAGACAATACTCTTTCACAAATATACATGCAGTATTTGTGTGGGAAGTGTGGTTTCCTGGCAAAAATTGGGCCACTGCTTATCTTTATTGCTTCAGGTGCTACTTAAGTGGTGAAAGAAATCAATGATCATGGCTCCAGTGAAAAATGGAGTATCTAGTAGACTACAACAGAATTTGTAGCAAGTATAGAGTTCTGCAGGTGAGAAGGTTGCATTCTAAATATGCTCATTTCCCCCGAAATACCTTGATTTTCTATTCTTATTGGCACTATATAACCCTTACAGGGCCTTTCCCAGGAATTTGTTAAGGGATAGTGGCATTCAGCGCACGACGGGGTCGATTTTTAAAGTAAAATACGGGTTTTGGCATACACCCGACACATATCAAACATGTTTTAAATATATCTACCATAGATAGTACATGTATGTCCATTTTTTTATACCGATTCTTTATTATTTTATTTTTGTTTTGAAAAAGATGATACACGCAACTTTACACATCCGTTTCATTTGCTGTTCTAGATTTTTTTTGTCTAAAGTTTAGACGATGTTGTACTTAATTCTCGATGCTGTTGCCAAATTTCATTGAAATATTCATTTATTAGGCATTTTAATGACATTAATAACTTTACAATTCTCTTTACAGCTTTGTTCAAATAAATAATTATGAATTATCAAAGATTCAAATATACAACCTCTGACAGTGAAGTCATTTAACGGATCGCTGAGGCCATGCTCCGGTTTAGCTCTAAATCCAAGGAAGGAGCCATCCTTACGTAAAATAAAATAGCGTTTGCGCCAGTTCTTGATGTGTTCACCTGTGGTAGTAATTTAACAATATTTAATATATAAGTTGACAGAATCACTACCAGATTCAAAATTATGAACATTAATCATTACATTATGTTAATGAGCAACTTAGGGTGTAAAAAAATATATTTTTAAACAAAATAATCATAAATGATACTGTTCAGACGGGCTCAAATATGCATATTTCAGTATCTGATATACATGTAATACATGTAATATGCAATGCCACAGATTTAACTCGCCATTTTTTTTGCCAATTGTTAATTTTTAGCATGGATATGCTTCACAGATTAAAAAAATCAAAGTATTATAAGTATAACATGTCAATAATTTAATGTGAATCAAGATGAATTTCATTTACTCTTTAAAATAGTTTTTTTAAAGTAAGGTAATATTTTTATTTCTAAACAAGAGGACCAAGAGGGCCTGTGGACGCTCTACTGGCTCTAGATAAAGTTTATGTATAAGGGGCCATAACTCTTTAAAATATCGTTCAACCAGAACATGGTGATGACATACGCAACTAGGCTTGGTACTGATTGTCCCTGATAAGTTTCGTTGAAATCCAGCCAGAGGTTCAGGAGAACTAGTCTGTACAAAGTTAGTGTATTAAAACCTTTAAGGGGTCATAACTCTGCCAAAATTCATTCAACCACAACACGGCAATGACAGGTGCAACTAGTGTTGGTACTGATCATCCCCATCAAGATTCGTTGAAATCCAGCAAGGAATTCAAAAGAGACTAA
Source organism: Cyrtodaria siliqua (assembly GCA_037043455.1). NCBI lineage: Eukaryota > Metazoa > Mollusca > Bivalvia > Adapedonta > Hiatellidae > Cyrtodaria > Cyrtodaria siliqua. The sequence continues at coordinate 281,506 of JAWPHD010001326.1, forward strand.
TCTGGACAACGTTTGGCTATTAAAACCTTTAAAGGGCTTTAACTCTGCCAAAAATAATTCAACACGAATATGGCGATGATATGCACATCTAGACTTGATACTGATCATCCTTGTCAAGTTTCGTTAAAATCCAGTCATGGGTTCAAGAGAACTAGCCCGGAAAATGTTTGTGTATCGAAAAACTTTAAAGGGCCATAACTCCATCAAAAATCTGTTAACCAGAATGTCACGATGATATGCACAACTATGCTTGCTGCTGATCATCCCTGTAAAGTTTCGTTGAAATGTGGGGAGGCGTTTAGGAGAACTAGTCCAGACAAAGTTTGTGTATTAAAACCTTTAAAGGGCCATAACTCTGCCAAAAATCATTCAACCAAAATATGGCAATGATTTGCACAACTAGACCTGATACTGATCATCCTTGTCAAATTCCGTTAAAATCCAGCCAGAGGTTCAGGAGAACTAGTCCAGACAAAGTTGGTGTATTAAAACCTTTAAAGGGACTCCACCAAAATCATTCAACCGGAACTCGCTGACGATATGAACAACTAGGCTTGGTACTGATCATCCTTGAAAAGTTTCACTGAAATCTGGCCCAATAAAGGCCCTTTCTTCTTAATGAGGCCAAAATATAGCATATTTCAGAAAATCAAGGGCCATAACTCCGGTGTAAATGGTCCAATCTGGCTGTTTTGAAACTTGTTGGAGCTTTCATTGATAGTAACAATCTGGTAAAGTTTGGTAAAGATCGGATGAAAAATGAAGGCCCTATCGTAGTATTATCGAGACAAAATATGGCATATTTAACTAAATCAAGGGCCATAACTCCGCTGTTACTGGTCCGATCTGGTTGGTTTTCAAACTTGTACGAGCTTTCATTGATATTAACAATCTGGTAATGCTTGGTAAAGATCGGATGAAAAATGAAGACCCTATCGTCTTAACGAGGCAAAATATAGCCTTTTTAACTAAATCAAGGGCCATAACTCCACTGTTACTAGTCCGATCTGGCTGGTTTTTAACTTATCCGAGCTTTCATTGATATTAACAAGATGATAAAGTTTGGTAAAGATCAGATGAAAAATGAAGGCCCTATCGTCTTGAGGCAAAATATAGAATTATTAACTAAATCAAGGGCTATAACTCTGCTGTTGCTGGTCCGAACTGGCTGGTTTTCGAACTTGTCCAAGCTTTCATTGATAGTAACAATCTGGAACAGTTTGGTAAAGATCGGATGAAAAATAAAGGCCCAATCGTCTTAACAAGGCAAAATATAGGATTTTTAACTAAACCAAGGGCCGTAACTCCGCTGTTATTGGTCCGATCTGGCTGGTTTTTAAACTTGTCCGAGCTTTCATTGATATTAACAATCTGGTAAAGATCAGATGAAAAATGAAGGCCCTATCGTCTTAACAAGGCAACATATAGCATTTTTAACTAAGCCAAGGGCCATAACTCCGCTATTACTGGTTCGATCTGGCTGGTTTTCGAACTAGTCCGAGCTTTCATCGATATTAACAATCTGGTAAAGATCGGATATAAAATGAAGGACCTATCGTCTTAACAAGGCAACATATAGCATTTTTAACTAAGTCAAGGGCCACAACTCCGCTGTTACTGGTTCTATCTGGCTGGTTTTCGAACTTGTTCGAGCTTTTATTGATATTGACAACCTGTTAAAGTTTGGTAAAGATCGGATGAAAAATGAAGGCCACATCGTCTTAACGAGACAAAAGTTAACGACGGATGGACGGAAGACGGACAACTCGCCATCCCATAGGCTCTGCTGGCCCTTGGCCAGTAGAGCTAAAAATAATTAATAATAGGTAAAAATGTTTACCTCTCTTCCACAAGTAACCCTCCTTCACAGTGCCCTCGTCCTCTGAGGGGTTCATGTTAACCCCAAAGACACCTGGGGAAAGAAATGTGTCCTTTGAACATGTTGAACATGAATTTCAGATGTCCCCACTTGAATTACATAGTACATCAATATGAACTAGAAGGCATAGACCTACATGCCGAGCCCGTGTTGAAGCAGTCCAGATCGGATCAACACCAATGTCAATCACATCAGATATGCGTTTGTTGCGTGTCCTTAGTATTTAATTTAATTAATCCAAAGTAGGTTTAAATTGTGTACATGATGTTCGATGCATATAAGAAACATTCTGCAGTGCTCCTGATAAGACCGCATATCTGTGTAAGAATGCATATTTTTTCACCAAAAACGCCTTAAAAAAATGAAAATAATGAGTTCAAACAAGCAACGCCTTAAAAAATGAAAATAATGAGTTCAAACACGCACTACAATATCGTCAATAAATATTGAGAACCAATATCCCGCATACCCACTTAACAGCTTAGAAAAATATAGTGTGCCCAGTCATACTCAATACTGATTCAGAAGCGATTCTGGTGGAGTTTGTTAAAAATCCGGCATGATAGGAGCAAAATATGCATATCGTAGCAGAAAGCGGATGTTACTCAGAGCTCAAGATCAGGTGCATCAGTGCGTTTTTGACGCATCAAAAAGGCAGAATACGCAAGTGAATTTCAAGTTGTGCAGGGGCACAAATAAGCGATCACCCAGTCGCAATTGGCGAGTAAAAAATGGTCTGGGCGACCAAAATTTGACTTTCACGCGCCCATGTGGCGACCAAAAATATTCAATCAAAAAAACGGAAAAAGGGTACTCATTCAACACAAACATTTGAGTTCGAGGATTTTACACCGCAGATTTTGCTTTGGTCCCGTGAACTGCATACTTTTGGCCGAAATAGACAAACCCTTAACAAAATAATAACAAAACAAACGTTGTTTTTATTTTTCCACTGCGGAAACGAGACAATGTTCGCGATGTTGTGATGTTCGGTTTCCCACAAAACTGCCGGGTGTGACCGATATGACCAATTCCTGCATCGGATTAAATCACCTTATGGTCCAAAACTGACAGGAGGACTATATTTGTTTGAAGGTATAACTGCCATATTGGTATGACCAATTCGTTTTTTAGAGGCCTGGGGATTGACATACGATACGATCCTTTTCGTATGCTGGATGCTTGGGCAATTCAAGTTCGTTGTTGGATGTGGGTCTAATTTAAAGTATTCAAGACACCAGGTGGTTATACCGGACTCTTGGATTGGCACCAACCATCCAACACCAACCACTCCTCTAGTAACTTGAAACAATGAAAATGGCACGCATCCGCCCTCAGCCCCATGTTCCTCACTTGGTTCATTCAGACCCAATCCTAATATTATTTTGGAGAACACGTCTTGAAGTTAAAAGATCGGTCATGAGGAAGCAAAGAAATAGGTAGCCTGGCTAATTTAGCCAAATAACAAGCATTGACATGATACCATACACAGTTATGACAATCGGCTGTTAATGAAATGTGCACTTACTAAGATTCTATTAATTCAGTCTTCTTAGAGTAAAAATCGTTCAGTGACTTCCAATTTTTGAGTTCACGAGTCCTCATTTAGTTTACTTTACAGTTCTCGTTACATTTTTTTTTAATGATTGAGAATCTCGTCAGCTACGAGAATTTCTAGAATACCCATAGTTCACAAATGCCCGGATAAGGAAGTCGTCGCCTGCTAAATAATACTAAAGAAATACAATGTTGGAATGATTTCAAAGTTATTCATCGTTTCTGGCCATTGTGGACTATTAGTTGAAAAAGACTGTATCCTTGGTTTTAGTTGTTGATAACTACTGCTTGCAAGATAATAGCAGATTAGGATTGACGAATTACAGTCAACTCGGCCCCTAGTCAGCTCGGCCCCTGGTCACCTGGGCTCTATTTGTTAAAAAATAGTCAACTCGGCCCACTGGTTGAATAAATAGTGTACTCGGCCCCGTATATGTATATATGTAGTAGAAGATAATATCAAAAAACTGTTGTTAAATATATATGGCCACACCAAAAAATGGTCAATTCGGTCCCAGGGCTGTAAGTACATGGTCACTCAACTCGGTCCATAGATGATAGATGAGAAACATCTTGCCATTCATTTTGACGTTGAATAAAAAAAATTAGTAATTATGTTTTATTTTTAATTCAATATATATCATTTAGCCGTTTTTCAAAAATGTTGGTAATATCAGAAATCATAAGATGATTTAATTTCTTGAATCATTGCTCGATTGATAAATAAACAGGGCGGTGTTCATACTAATGGATTAAAAGGACCAATTAATAAACAATAAGTGTGTATACAATAATTCAGCGCGACAAATGATGGGTGCGGGAAACCTGCAACTTGGTAAAGACCAATAACAAATTAATCAGCATATACTTATCATTAATTAATTCCTAATGATTAATGATAAAGTAATTAATGATAAAGTAAAGATGGTGATTTTCATACTGATTGATTATTGTAAGCAATTAACAGATTAACAAACATTCAGTATTTATATACTAAGTGTGCACGGAAACACTTCTGTAGTAAGCTTGTTTCTTTACACATGCAGTCAGTCAGAATGCAAATTAAGTATAATGATAGCAGCGGGATACCTTAATGTAATAATAAAAACTCAAATAAAACAAACAATAATACATATTTTATTTATCTAAACATAAACAATACATAAAAGTGTGGGGGGCCGAGTTAGGGGGCTGAGATGACTATATAAACTTTTGAGTTGACCAAATGGGGGCTGAGATGACTGAGGGCCAAGTTACACACCATCGGGATTGACAATCAACAATGCGGTCTGTCAGCAGCAAGATATTCGGAATTTCGTGGGGTTAACGGGCCAAAATGGCCCAAGTTGCATTCGTCCCAGGTCAGAACGGCCCAATTTTATAATTGTATGCCAAATGATAGGTGTATGGTAATCGTTTCATTACTACCAAATTATATTTATAAATACTGGTGTAAATTAAGTTTTTCAAACATGTTTAAAAAAAGACAGTCTACGACGACAGACGATCGCCTGCAAGAGTACTAGAACCAATACATGGTAAATGAGATCGCATTGACATGATTCCTGCATCTTGGTGGTGCTCTACGTCGTGAAGGATTGAGAAGACAATCAATGAAACTCATCTAAGATGACAGACGAAAACATGCAGGAGTACTGTATACAGTTTCATGTAAAAATACTTAGACATGTGTTAGTTCTAAAACTTTACAGATTTCCAATATAATTGAATGTAATTTACAAAGACAAAACATGAACCTTAAGACTAGACTGAATTTGGTCATTGTATAATATTATTTATTATAATTAAATGTATTGTATTATTACACATTAGTGTCACAGTATATAATCAATAACAATTTGTTTTAATTACATGCAAACAGTTTTAAAGGAAAAATTAAACTGGATGAACATTTTAATTCTTGTTAAATACTTCAACATTGCCTTGTTTCCCTTTAAGGTATCCAAACATACTAAAACTGAAAAAGGCATTTGTATAACAATGTTACAATGTTTACACGGCTTTGCACTGTATCAGTACACTTATGCCAAATATATATAATAAAATATATACTAAATTAGTAATAAAATGGCAGTAAAGGCACACATGGTTACCATAACAAAACAATTTTGAGTGGCCGAATTTACTCGGGCTGATTTGGGATTGTGCCGATTTGGAACTGTGCCATTTTGGATTTGGACTGTTTTGAACCGGATTCCTATTAGGCTGCCAAAACTTCTTAACACAGAGTTCTGAGGTTTTTTAAATTTTAAAGTTCCTATTGCGCATCAACAGGCAAATTTAACAATAGATGTACACCGTTTTTAAACCTACTGATGAAGAGGTGTATATATACCTTACATATTTTGAGAATCCAAACTCTGAAACACAATATTATGAAAATAAATGGCTTTAACCAGCCAGATCAAACCCCAAAACTGGATCATCATTTTAAGAGACTTTACCAACTCATAATTCATTTTGCTCTTAAAGGGACACATGGCAATCTTGATTTTTTAAAAAAAACTAGCGGCGTCCCGTTAGTTTTTCTACATAAATTGCATTTGTTCAATCATTAATGTTAATTATAAGAATTGTATTAAGCCATTTGTGTTTGCATATTATTAATTTTGGATATTATTGCACCAATAATATTTTAAAACTTATAGTATAATACGACGAAATAGTGAATACTTAAAAATTGATTTATTTAAATGTAACCAGGGTAAAAGTAAAAATGATACTGGATATATAAATCGAGACACCCATTTCAAATACTTCAAGATTGCCCTATGTCCCTTTAAAAGCTGTGAATAAACCTGTACTTTAAATCGGCCCACATATATTTTTATATGACCTGAACAACTAATAAGAGTTTTGATAAAAGGTTTTGTAATGTAATTTTGCCGTATTATTGTCGGGTTTAATAATTTCTTTAAAATTTAAGGTTTTGTAAATCACATTGAATTATAATTAGGTAATTTGCAAAGTAATAGAACTAAAATGTTTATACACCAATCGAGGTAGAACGAACAAAAAATAGTGGAATATTTTCAGGATAACATATTTAAACAGTGTTGTTTTTTTCTATACATCGGGAACATAACCCATACCACACAGCTTGAAATGTTAGCGTTTTTTATAAATTGGGAAAAATACAGTAAAATAATTATTTTGTAATTGTTTTATCTTTACAATGATGGTATATATACTTAACTGTTGGAAAATATGTCTATGGAAGAGAATTATATTCTTAACACATAAATACAGTTAGATTTGACACTGACATCAGCTGTGATGCAATATTTTTAGACAAATTGAAGGCAGCAAAAACTTGCAGTGTACAACCACACTTTGTAAGTACGGTACTATTGAACCTGCATTAAGAATAAGAGATTACCCAAGGAGGAAATAAATGTATTTTAAGATGGGTGACCTTAGTAATATATCTTAGTTGCATGTGACAACAGTTACCTAACTACATGATGATGAGGATGTGACACTTGATAAAGATGATAGTGAAGTCTCCAGGGTGGAAAATGGCCTTGCACTGTCTGGGGGTCCTAAATTTGCTTATATGGATTTCACACAGGTCAAATATTTTACATACTTATTTGGTCCCACCCCAAAGGTCATATTAATTTTTCACATAGACTTATATCATGTATATAGGGACAAATTTGAAAAATATTTAAAAGATTGTATCTGTGAAACTACAAGAGCTTGAGTTGTCACATTTAGCATATAGTATCAGCTTATGGTCCTCTATGGTGATCCTGAAACAAACAAATACCTACACACTTTTCGAAACTGTACATTAAGTATGCCAATATTTTATAACATATATTCCAGTTCATTTCCCTATCCAGCTGGCTTGAGAAACGTCAGTGGTTCTACTAAAGGTGCCCGTCAGCGCAAGAAAATTGATCGGAGGGGCATCTGGGGTCTTCCTCCACCAATGGAAGCTGGAAAAGTCGTCATATGACCTTAGCTGTGCAACTATAAAGTTCAATTCAATCCCAATTCACTTCCTATAGTGTGAACAAAGTGACTTGTTCTTGAAACCTACATAGTTTTGTTGATTTTCATGCTTTTTTGACTTTAGTAACATGAGTCTTATTTTATTATTTAATTGGATGTGGCAGGACATATTTCACACCATGCCAGAGACAAAGTAAAGTCTAGGAAATAGTCTCTTTAAAGAAGCTTACCTACCAAAAAACAGCAAAGTTACATTACAAAATCATAAAATGAGTTATAAGTTGGTAATTCTTAATTCGACACTCCAGTTTTGGGGTTTGGCAAGGCTGGTTAAAGCCGTTTATATTGTGTCTTCATCGTTTGGATTCTCAAAATATGTAAGTTATATATACATATACCCCGTGGTCAGTAGCTTTAGAAAGCTTTAGAAAGCTTTAGTACACATGTTGTAAAAATTGGCTGTTGTTGGTGGGATCGCTACTTTAAAGGGACACATGGCAATCTTAAGTTTTATTCAAACACTAAAATTTGCTCCTCGATTTACTTATCCTGCGTCATTTTGACTTTAAAACTGCTTGCATATAATTAAATAAAAAATTTAGATTTCTATTTTCTTCACTATTTTACCAAATGTTTAAATATATTATTGGTGCAATATTATAAAAAGTTAGTAATATGTAAAAATAATTTGCTTTGAACTATTCTAACAATTAATATTAATGATTGAACAAATGCAAGTTAAGAGAAAAACTAACGGGACGCCGTCAGTTTTTAAAAAATCAAGATTGCCGTGTGTCCCTTTAAATGTCTAGTGCATTATACTTGCAGAACTACATTTCAATGATACCCATATGTGGTGTGGATCTCGACTGACAATTACACAAACACTGGTGAAACAGGTTTTTCTATTTACAGAGATCTGGTGGAATAAATTTCTTCAATATCCATCGCAATGGTGTATACTTTGTGGCATGTTCAACATCAGATATATCACCGATTCTGGTCATTGAATTACTCAGTAGGTAAGCTGTTTTAGAAAATTGTTTTTCACAGTTTTTAAGTAAATAATAAACGGTTTCATCAGCTTAATACTGAAATATATTTGTTATAAATTGCTAGAATGATACATTTTGCATAAATCACTCAATGGTATGGATGACAGCCTGCAAGTGTTGATGTGGGTTATTTTGGAAGAACTCTGATGAACGTTGGAAAAATTTCAAACTGAGGGCTTCATTGGCCTGAAGTAAGTATACATTGAACTGCACCTTTACATCATAATGCCTCTGTAAAGCATGAACACATGAGTTCCAAACTACTTTTTTATATTTCATTTATTTTCAGATGTATACAGAATTCACATCAATAAAAGGCACTAACTCGCCAAATAACGGCAAAATTACTCTACAAACATGTTCCTCCAAAACTCTTTCCAGGTGTTCAGGTCATATAATAATGTACATGTACTGATTAAAAGGATAGGTTTATTTACAGGTTCTTAAAATACCCGTGATTGAATATGCGTAAAATGAATTATGAGTTGGTAACTATTAATTCAATGCTCCAATTTGTGGGGTTTGACCTGGCTGGTTAAAGTCATTTATATTGTTTCTATAGAGTTTGGATTCTCAAAATATATTAAGTTATATATGTACCTCGTCATCAGTAGGTTTAGAAACGATGTATGTACTTTGTAAAATTTGGCTGTTTTTGGCGGGATAGCTACTTCGAGATTATAGAATTTGACATGATGAGCTTCTGTAGTGATCATGTTTATTTTGATAACGAATGTACTCCTTTTCAGGTTCTACCATGTTTGTAAGGACTTCTGTGGTGTGGTGACAGAGCAATCAGTACAGGCTAACATACTTCTTATTTATGAACTGTTAGATGAACTTCTGGTAAGCAACTGTTGAAGTCATTTAAGGTACTGGTGGCATGCGTCTGATGCCAAACTTAAAGGTACTGGTGGCAAATTTTGCGTGCCATACATATGATGATAAACTTAAAGGGACACTATCCGTAAGTAAGCAGATATTGAACATAACCAAATAACTGGCTGACTTTTATTCAGTGAAATGTATACATGAAAACATGAGGATAGACCCTAAGAAGTATGTAGGAATACATTCATGAGTTTGAGAAAAAAAAAGTTTTAATTATTATATGTAAATAAAGTGGGACCCACAATATTTACCTTTTCTGCGATCACGTGACTTCCATTAGCGTATCAGGTTTTCACCACAGTATATTTTGCGAAATATGTATAGCCCGCTTAGCTCAGTCGGGAGCGTTGTCGACCACTTTACGCTCACGCACACTATTATTATGGCGAGTGTAATTTTAGTTTGGGCTGCGAGTTCAAACGCACAAAGCGGATTTACTTTTTTTTGGTACCGCTATTGAATTCCATTAAACAATCTTGCTTTTAATTAGTAAATATTCAATAATGTTAAGTGTGTAATGTTTGCGAACATAATTTTTGTTTGTTTTATAAGCTAAAAGTTACGGACAGTGTCCCTTTAAAGGTACTATTATTGTTGGCAAACTTGGTATGGCATGCATTTGATGCCAGACTTATGGGTGGCCACTGCTGAGGTTTTGGATTTTTGCACTTCCGGAAATTTACATTTGTTATATTTCAAAAATTATAATAAAACTGGAAAAAATAATTATACTGTAACAAACTTATGCCCAATAGTGCAAAAAAAATAAAATTGTTTTGACCTCACATTTTGTGCCCAAAATTGACAATTTTTAACATAAGCCAAAATAGGGGGTAGGGGTACAAAAGATGGTATTTCTCAAAAACCGTTTAAGATATTCACTTAATTTAAACTTTATTACAAAGACATGTGTTAGCATATACAGAGACAGGAATAAAAAGTATTTTCCTATTATTTGTTACAGACCTATGCCGTTATATGTCAGAGCTCGTCGAAATCTAAAAAAGCACATTTTTTTCTCCGTTTTATTAGCTCTACTGATCAGAGATCAGTCTACTGATCAGAGATCAGCAGAGCTTATGCCGTGGTGCGTCGTCCATCTGTCCGTCTGTCTGTCCGTAAACTTTTATTTGTAGCGACAACTCCTCTGAAACTACTGGATGGATATTCATGAAACTTTACAGAAATGTTGCCCATAAAATTCATGTTGATGTGAAATCCAAGATGGCCGCCAAAGCTAAAAATAGAGTTTTAAAATACAAGTTTGTAGCGACTACTTCTTGAAAACTATAAGTGATATTGATATGGGACTTTTTCTAAAATGATCAGCATGACATGATGTTGATCCTTGTCAAAAATCGTTTTGATTCAAGGTTAAACATGGCTGCCATCGGCCATCTTTGTTTACATAGAGTTATATAGTAAAAACTTGTAGCGACTACTCCTCTGAAACTACTTGACAGATTGTCATGAAACTTTACAGGAATGTTGCTCTTGATGTCTAATTGATCCTAGCAAAAGTTCAGATCTGCCAGAAATTCAAGATGGCCGTCACAGCTAAAAATAGATTTTTAAAAAATAAGTTTGTAGCGACTACTTCTTGAAAACTATAAGTGATATTGATATGGGACTTTTTCTAAAATGATCAGCATGACATGATGTTGATCCTTGTGGAAAATTATTTTGATTCGACGTTAAACATGGCTGCCAGTGGCCATCTTTGTTTACATAGAGTTATATAGTAAAAACTTGTAGCGACTACTCCTCTGAAACTACTTGACGGATGTTCATGAAACTTCACAGGAATGTTGCTCTTGATGTCTAGTTGATCCTAGAAAAATTTCAGGTCGGCCGGAAATTCAAGATGGCCGCCACAGCTAAAAATTGATTTAAAATAAATAAGTTTGTAGCGACTACTTCTTCAAAACTATAAGAGATATTGATATGGGACTTTTTCTAAAATTATCAGTATGACATGATGTTGGTCCTTGTCGAAAATCGTTTTGATTTGACGTTAAACATGGCTACCAGCGGCCATCTTTGTTTACATAGAGTTATATAATGAAAACTTGTAGCGACTACTCCTCTGAAACAACTTATCTGATTTTCATGAAACTTCACAGGAATGTTGCTCTTAATGTCTGATTGATCCTAGCAAAATTTCAGGTAGGCCGGAAATTCAAGATGCCCACCACGGTTAAAAATAGATTTTCAAAAAACAAGTCTGTAGCGACTACTTCCTGAAATCAAAATCAATCAGTAGAGCTTCAAGGTCATTGACCTCTTGTTGAATATCTTTCTTATATGCACACCGACCCCCAATTTTTATTTTTTCATTCTAAAACTCAGGTCTTGTATATATTGTAGACAAAATATCTCAAAAAGTTTACAGTTCCTTTATCATGAAAAAATTATGGATCACAAATTTAAAAATGCAATTTATAGTAAACTGGGTGGGGTAATGACAAGAGATGTACTAATTTTTCAGATGGTGATAAAAATACCCCAACCCTTAATTTTTCGTCCTATAGTATGATCTATTACATTAAAAAAGACGGAAAATCGATACCTGTTCTGCAAACCACACTACACACATGTAAGTTGCCATACACAATTTGCAGCTGATTCAGAATTTAAAACCGCACTTTGAGAGTGTATTACTAAAGATTAATTTTGCGAAAAAGTTAAATCACCGACCCATCATTATTTTTCCAGAAACTAACTAGTAATATGTTAGTCTTCATAAAAAACAGGGAAATTAAAAATTCTTACTGTTCTGATATTCACCAGAGGGCACCCTTAAGGCACTTTAACACATATCTCGTGTGGCATGCATCTGATGCTAAACTTAAAGGTACTGCTATTGTTGGCAAACTTGGTATGGCATCCAATGGCATGCATTTGATGAGAGACTGAAGGTACTTGACTTGAGACATATTTTGTGCGGCATGCATCTGATGCTAAACTTAAAGGTACTGTTATTGTTGGCAAACTTGGTATGGCATCAAATGGCATGCATTTGATGAGAGACTTAAGGTACTTGACTTGAGACATATTTCGTGTCGCATGCATCTGATGCTAAACTTAAAGGTACTGTTATTGTTGGCAAACTTGGTATGGCATCCAATGGCATGCATTTGATGAGAGACTTAAGGTACTTGACTTGAGACATATCTCGTGTGGCATGCATCTGATGCTAAACTTAAAGGTACTGCTATTGTTGGCAAACTTGGTATGGCATCAAATGGCATGCATTTGATGAGAGACTGAAGGTACTTGACTTGAGACATATTTCGTGTGGCATGCATCTGATGCTAAACTTAAAGGTACTGTTATTGTTGGTGGTCTTGGTATGGCATCAAATGTATGACATCAAATGGCATTTGATGCCAGACTTAAGGTACTTGAGACATATTTCGTGTGGCATGCATCTGATGCTAAACTTAAAGGTACTGTTATTGTTGGCAGACTTGGCACAGCATGCGTTTAAGGCCAACTTAAAGGCCATAATAACATAATTATATTTGATTTTCATCCAAATTTTGTGCAAGTTAGAAGTGGTGACAAGCATATTGTTTATTAATCCTATGAAAATGAAACCCGCATTGAAATGCAAAAGATGCAGCAACAGATGTGATATTTAACTGCATACATGAAACCAACTGTATTTAGCATGCTTGTTTAGAAATTTCATGCATTCTGAATTGCTGAGCCATTAAATTTTACCATGTGTTAACTGCATTTACTGTTGCAAATTTAACAAGTTTGCCAGACAGGTCCATGTGTAAAAAAGACACTATTTTGTATAATTGTTTAAGGTAGTACAGTTGCCTACTGTTGAGGTAGAACAAAATTGTTCGCTATTCTCTAGGAACTGAATTAGTGACTGATCTGTACTAGAACTGAACAGCAAAGCCTGTCATTTATTTAATTCTAAATATTTCAGAACGAGGGATATGTACAACTTGCCACAACAGATAAACTGCGTCCCTACATACAGTCAGAACCTGTTGTGGTAGAGAAGGAACGATCTCCTGCAAATGAACTGTCCTCTAGAGTGGTAGGCTTATGTTTCAGCTAATATAAATCAACACATTGTTCAGGTTATTTCGAGCTGCCTCCGATGCTTAGGAATTTGAGAACCCTGCCTACTCTTACTATCGAATAGATTCCTGTGGTTTGACATGCACAGAGGATAGAGGAATGCCCGGTTTATGCCCCCATCTGACGGGTGAGACTAGGGGAAGTTTCTTGCTTAGGTCACACCTAAGTAATCTGGTAGTAATATAACAGGGAAGCATAAAAAATGAATATGAAAGAGAATCTTGCATTGCTGCTGAATTATTATTGAATTTATTAAAAAATGATATGATGCGACAGCTTGCCAAGCATACTGTACTAGCGAATAATATCGCATGTCAAACAATTTCGCTGTAACTCAGACCTTTTGAGTGAGGAAATTTTGCGACAATACCTTTTCAAGATATTCTGTGATATATGCACACAGTAAAAATTGATTGCATTTTGTGTTTAAAGGGACACACGGCAATCTTGAAGTGTTTGAAATGGGTGTCTCGATTTATATATCCAGTATCAGTTTGACTTTTACCCTGGTTACATTTAAATACATTTTTTGAATATTCACTGTTTCGTCTTATTATACTACAAGTTTTAATATATTTAATATTGGTGCAATAATATCAAAAATTAATGATATGCAAAAACAAATTGCTTAATACCATTTTTATAGTTAATATTAATGATTGAACAAATGCAAGTTATGCAGAAAAACTAGCGGGACGCCATGAGTTTTTAAAAAAATAAAGATTGCCGTGTGTCCCTTTAATCAGTTCAAGAATAAATTAGCACGAATGTGAGATACTCACTGTCACATTCTCATTAAATCACATGATGTCAGAAAGTGGGCTTTAGAGAAATTGTCATTTGCCAAAAGTTTAGAATTAAGTTATAACTTATAACCCCATCCAGGCAGTGTATTAGGCAGAAATTTAAGTCTTGGGTGTGCAAGTATGTAAACAGGGGGTGCACATTCTTTTGCTAAACTCAATCCAAGTCAAGTAGGGGTCTCTGGGGATTTTTCTTTTTTACAGTTAAAGGTGAAAAAGGTATATTTTAGATCATCTTTCTTCTATAAATGCATAAAAAGCATAACAGTTATGAGGAAGTAGTAGTTAGGAAGTGTTTTAAGCAAAAAAAAATACATTTTTCTTTTTACCCCACCCACCCTACCAAATATTGGCTGTGATTTTCCAAAAACGACCGTGCAAAAGACGGCTGCATGATTGGCTGGCTAATACACAGCTTTCAGGCCGTAAGTTATGGGATAATAAAAAATATGTACGTAATGTTGTAACTCTGTCATTCATTTATCTTATAATTGTATTCCGTATGAGCTTTAGACTGTTTCGATGAAAATGTCTCTTTTGCTGGAATCTTCATGATATTAAAATGAGAAGTTTAATTTTAAATTATTTTCATATTGTGTTGCGTCTTTGTTTCTGTCAAATAGTTTGGTATAGAGACGAAGGTTATTCCTGGGTCAGCAGCAAATAAACCGGTTGTTCAATCTTCCATCGAATCGGTATGTTGCTTTATTATTTTTTTTTGTCAGCTTACTGTATTTGATATGCAATATTATAATAGTCGTTTTGTTTTAGAATCTTTTAAATTTATTTTTCATTTTATTGGACACCGTATTTGTGCCACAAGAAAAAAGTACTTCCAATTATTCTGGCTGACTCTCTTGTTTTATAAATGTGCATGAAGCAAAAAGAGTTTATTTCATGATATTATTAAATTGAATTTAAAATTAGTTTGTGTACTTTCTCTGCAGGATGCCAAAAGAAATGAGCTGTTTGTTGATGTGGTGGAGAGGATGGTGGCAATCATCAACACTGATGTAAGTATATAATCTTAAAGAGTAAGTGTCTCCGTGGTTGAGGGGTTAACGACTGCGGGTTTGAATCCCACTTGAAGCTCAGCTTGTGAGAATGCGACGGAGGTGCTTACCAGTACTGTACACCTCCCATCATTAAGAATCGACACTTCCTCACAAGTCAAGCTTCCAGTGGGATGCGAACATGCAACGGTGAGAGGCGAGTTGGTTTACGATGCAACGTCGTTAACCACTCGGTCACAGAGACGCTCAGTTCTACCCAGGAATAAGGGGTGGTCTGCCTCCAACACAAAAAATCGGCCATCATGCATAGCCTAAAATGTGCTGAAAAATGACAATAAACAACCAACAGACAAAGAAACTTAAAGAGTAAGAAGAAAGAAAAAAATAGGAAGGTTTCCTGTTAACTGCAAAATACTCCACATAATGCATGAGGGGCCAACATTATTAACACTTGCCAAACTTAAAAAGGCTCTTGAACATTTTAATGCTAATGACTGAAAACTTGACTTTAAAACTTTCATTTTTTAACATTAAAATGTTAAAGAGCTTTTTCAAGTTGGTCAGATCATAGCTTGTAGTTCGCCTTACATCACCCGATGTCTCCACATGTTACTTTTAAAAGGCTAATTTTTATCCCACGCTTCCATGGCCAGGATGGAAAAGACGTTTGAAACCTCGCCTCTCACAGCTGTGAGTTTGAAAATCCCACTTGGAGCTTGACTTGTAAATGTAGAGTGTTGATTATTATGGATGACGGGAGGTATACAGTACTGGTTTTACCTGTTCCAAATTGAACCATCACGAAAAAATTGACCGTCATGTAGCCTAAAAAATGTGCTGAAAATGACGTAAAGCCCCATTCAACCAACCAACCATTTCTTTATATAAATAAATATATAGGTAATTGATAACGAGGTGTGAAAGCGTGAAGTCGTATTTTGGTGTGTCCAAAGGACAATGAGGTAAATTTTAAACATAATCTGTAGCAACTTTTGAAGAAAAAAACAGCATTGATGTAGAGTAAAGTGAACAGTTCGCTGCGCTATCGGAAGAGGAGAGTTGGGATGACCAGACCAATACACATGGTGATTTTGAAATGGTATACAAACAAAAGCGTCATATTACTAGTGGTAAATCATCGGTAAACATAGAAAATACAAATATTGATAGCAAATTGAGCTTCATTAACAGGAGGACACAGTCACTTGAATGGGTAGTCAAAATAGACTCACAAAGCCCTAGTAGAAGGTCGGTCGACCCAATTTACTATCAATCCCTGAAAAATAATATCCTTTTTTTAACAACATTGTTTGTTGTCACCTTATTATTTATAAACTATTTCAGAGTACCGTATCCCGCATGGAGGTAAATGGGTCAGTAAATATCAAAAACTTCCTAGCAGGCTGTCCTCAAATAAAGATGGCTCTTAATGAAGACTTGGTCATATCAGGAAGTGCACAGAAAGGTGAGACAGTTGTCGGCTAAATTTTTAAATAACTGATGCCCAGTAATTTGTCATTCAGTTGCCAGTTTCATCAACAATTCCTTTTATTGAAATACTTTAAAATTAACCTAGTCACTAAGTAAAACTCAGCTGAAATGTGTTTCAACAACATAAATTAGGTATCTCCTTAGCTGACTTTGAAATTTTAAGTTTTTATCAAACATTTTGCTTTAAGGACAAGGTACGATAAGAGGTATTTTTGGCCTCCATAAATTGATTAAATTCGATCTTCAATAGATGTTCTCTTTTGTTTTATTTATTTAGAAGATTTTTGGTAATTTTGTGTAGATTTTGAGCCTTTCTCGGCAAGTTTTTGATCCTAAAACTGTAGAGCGCACTCCCGAGCACACAGTTTTTTGGCTGAAGATGTGTCTCTATCAGTCACCTGTTATAACAAAACAATCAGCTGTGGTCGAGTGTGCTCTCTATAACTGAATGAAAACTGCTGAAACCGAACAAAAATGTCTGCCCTTAAACTAATTTAGAGCCTTCAAACTTACTTTTATACGAGTTTTAATAATATATATCATATTCTAACTTACTTGATTAAAATCCTGCAATCCGATTGGTTGACATTAAAACATGTGCGACTGCAAATCAGTCATGTGATGTTATAAACCTGGCATTATTTAGTGTTATATTTAATTGTGTTTTATAGTAAAAACGATGAAATCAATGATATGCATAAGGAATGGGTTAACCAGTTATGCATATTGACGTTCAGAGGTAGAAATTAACTTTGTTATGCACTAGCAAACTTTGGCCAGTGCAAACAATTTCAACTGGCCATATTGGAAATCTACTGGCCATTATTATGACATTATTTTGCCAGAGCTAATTTTTGCAAAATCAAACACTGTGTGTTTTTTCCGGCCATGCTAGAAGTTGACAAAAATTTGGTAGATGCTATCATTGACTACCATTATTTTGTTTGTAAAACAACAGCGCGCGAGAGCGATCAATTGCGACACAGTCTGTCTTGTGAGCGCTAAAATTAGAAGCTCGTTGATGTTGCCGAACAAATTCTAAAACAACCCAGAGTAGCATTTGTTTCACCAGTGTTAGTTATTATTTTATCCTTGAAATCACGTGAAGTCATACATTTAAGCGATTTTCTTAACTTGAAAGCAGCTTGCAAAATTTTGCGAGTTGCAATTTCAACTCGCATTTTCAAATCCAAAACTCACAAAATGCGAGTTGCAAGTGCTAAATTTGAGCCCTGGACTTTTGCAGCAGCATAGCGGTCGCAAATTAGGTAGAGTTAACTTTATATTTATCTTTCCTTACTGCAGGTTATGGAAATCAGGTACAGATAGACCGGTGTTCATTCCACAAGAGTGTTCAACATACTGACTTTACATCAACAAGAGTTTTGGTTCTTAATCCACCAGTTGGCGAGGTATGTAATACAAAAAGATATTCTTCTTGTTGTTGTCCTGAAAACTAGAACAATATTAGTTATTAGGATTTTTGACAGGGGACATGGGCTCACATTCCCTGCCTGGAAATTATATTCACCCGAGCCGTTAAGCGAGGGGGAATATATATTTCCAGGCAGGGAATGTGAGCCCATGTTCCCTGTCAAGAATCCTAATAACGAATTTGTCATACTTTAAAGTTGTAACCCTTTATTTAAGAAAGAAAACAGCCGAAGGCACGATTTCATTTTTATTGCGCCAATTTCCCCGTAACGAGCCTCTAACTAGACGTTGTTTACTTTCGTGATGTCATCGCTCTAACGTCGTTAAATCTGGCGTATTTTTTAATAAATTAAACGTATTTTATCACTATGTTAATGTTTTATTATCTGTAAAATTGCCAAAAAAATACACTTACGATTATTTCAGACTTTTACACACAATGGAAAGCGCAGAAAAATGATAGGAAGGTAAACAATCGGCGGTTTCCAAAACGAATCGGCAACGTTATCGTCACTATTTTGTTTTTGTGTATTGGAGTAATGGGGTATCTACGGGGAATTTGTCCTATGTTCACGTCTCGAGACGTAGACATGGGCTCATGTCTACGGCGCATTGACCAATGAAATCCTGAGAATTTTCTTTGCAGTATGACAAGTATATGCATCAATATTTCTGGTGGTTATTACATTAATTATTTGTAGACTTTGGGGAAAACCCGTTACCAGTACTCTCTTATCATTCTATTCAATTACATATTTTTATTCGCCGTTCTAAAATAAACGGCATGTATTGTTTCATGCAGTGGTGGTGGGGCGGCAGCTGCATGCATGTGGATTGATCTCCGCTCATTTAAAACAGATGCATGCATTATGTTCATATTTCCTTTGTAGTGAATAGGTCAAAGTTTAAGGTCACTGTGACCTTTTTCTTGAAATTGTGAATTGGCAGTAGATTTTTATATTACACATTTTTAGCTCTACTGATCAAAGATCAACAGAGTTTATGCCGTTGTGCGTTGTCCGTCGTCTGTCCCTCCGTCTGTCCGTAAACTTTTTTGTAGCAACTACTCCTCTGTAACTACTGGATGGATGTTCATGAACAGAAAGTTAAAAATTGCCCATGATCTCTAGTTGATCCTAGCAAAAATTCTCATTGATGTGAAATTCAAGATGGCCGCCAAAGCTAACAATAGATTTTTAAAAAACAAGTTTGTTTTGACTACTTCTTGAAAACTATATGACGTTTCTCAAGCCAGCTGGATAGGGAAATGAACTGGAATATATGTTTCAAAATCATCAGCATGACATGATGTTGGTCCTCGTCGAAAATCATTTTGAATCGACATTAAACATGGCTGCCAGCAGCCATCTTTGTTTACATATAGTTATATAGTAAAAACTTGTAGCAACTACTCCTCTGAAACTACATGACGGATTTTCATGAAACTTCACAGGAATGTTGCTCTTGATGTCTAGTTGATCCTAGCAGAATTTCAGGCCGGCAAGAAATTCAAGATGGCCACCACGGTTAAAAATAGATATTTAAAAAACAAATTTGTAGCGACTACTCCTTGAAAACTATAAGTGATATTGATATGGGACTTTTTCTAAAATGATCAGCAGGACATGATGTTGGTCCTTGTTGAAACTTGTTTTGATTCGACATTGTTTACATAGTTATATAGTAAAAACTTGTAGCGACTACTAGTTAGGAGCCAGTTTCCGTCCAAGCCCGCCCCGTGTGGTTCCGGGGCAAAGCATAGGACCACTGCAGATTTTGTCAGGACGGGTAGGCAGAGAGGTGGAACTCCCCCAAATTCATGTTCATTTTATCATTTTTTGTTCATGCTCATTAAAGGTCTTCATCATGACCCCTGCATTGTTTCAGGTGCCATCTCGCTCAAATCACTAGAGCAGTGGCAGAAAAACAATAAACGTGGCTCCAGCATAAATAGAGTGTCTACAATAGAATTTGCAGCAACTCTGCAGTTCTGCAGGTGAGAAGGTTCTAGGCCCATTCTCCATATTTTATCTCGATGTACATGGAGGATGAGCCTGGCATGTTCATTCCTGTTAGGCGCCATATAACCTTTAATGTGTTGGTGCGCCTAAAAAAAACCTGTTCAATCAACTGTCCAAGCCCAGTTTCCGTCATTCTCATTTAAAAACTGTTTTTACACTGCAGATTACTTACGCGATGTTACTTATTGACAGACGTTTAACACTAAAGATTGAAACAGAAGAAACAACAAAAAAGTAAATAAGCAGTGCAAAAATGAAAGGGTTTTCTCCGAAAATTATGTTTACTTCCTTATATGGCAATGGGGATAAGCGCAAACTTTCGCATAATAAATTATAAAATTATAAAAAAGAATAACACTGTCATGACGTCGTATTTTTTATCACACTTCAACGGACACAGTTAAAATATACCGTGATAATATATTTTAACCAAAGAGAGCATGGAGAGGCAACTCGTACAACCTGTATCTGTTTGATTTACACAGAGTTACCCATTGTTATAATGTAAATTGACATCGTGGATTCATATTAGATTGACGTTACCAGCATTGTTATAACGATCGAGGTTAATGATGGAACAATGCAAACATAAGTTTTTTACAATGAAATTGTTGAATGGACTTATTAACATGTTTTTAATTCATAATAGTATAGTGTATCATGACCTAGTTGATTACACTTGATAATAAACATGCCGGAAACTGGTCTTGTAAACAAAATGATTTGTCAGTTTTAGTCTATTTATAAAAATGTCATAAAAAGGTCACGTGCCACTTCGATAATATATATAAAACAAAATTCTTTGTTGTCAAATTTCCAGAAACAGGTAACCTAATAGAAAGTACAGTAAAAATTGTCAGGATACATAGATTTGTCTGAAAAATTAGTTTGTGTTTACATAAGTGATGGAAAGTGGCTCCCGACCAGTACTCCTCTGAAACTACTTGACAGATTTTCATGAAACTTCACAGGAATGCTGATCTAGCTATCAAAATCTATCAGTAGAGCTTCAAGGTCATTGACCTCTTGTTTTTCATCCAGACGTATATGACAGGTTTATATTGTATATATCTTGTTTATCTTTTCTAACAATATCACATTTATAAACAGTAAATATTGGAATCTTGAACATTTGATATGAAATGTATGCTTATAAATAATCTTCAGTTTTCTGCCATGTCATACACTGTGAGTGGGGAGATGTCGTTGAACCAGCCATTCAGACTGATGACCTTTATAGGAGATGCAGATGGGAGCAGGTACAACCTTCACGTAACAGTCAAAATACAGCCCCGTGTGGTTCCCGGGGGCCCCGTTTTGTCACAGGGCAAAGAATAGGTCCACTGCAGATCCCTTTGGAGGGGTAGGCAGAGGGGTAGAATCCCCCCAAATTCATGTTCATTTTGTCATTTTTTGTTCATGTTCATTAAAGGTCTTCATCATGATCCCTGCATTGTTTCAGGTGCCATCTCGCTCGCATCAAAAGAGCAGTGGCAGAAAAACAATAAACTTGACTCCAGCGTAAATGGAGTTTCTACGATAGAATTTGCAGCAACTCTGCAGTTCAGGGTGAGAAGGTTCTAGGCCCATTTTCCTTATTTTATCTCGATGTACATGAAGGATGAGCCTGGCATGTTTGCGCATGTTAGGCGCCATATAACCTTTCATGTGTTGGTGCGCCTTAAAACCCAATTCAATTCAATTCAAAATCCAGCTGCACCCCACGCTGTCACTGTCTGTGTCTGGATTATGTTACATTGTTTTTCTTATTCCGTAGTAAACTCCACACTGTGCGGGTGGCTTAGTGGTAGAGCATTTCCCTCGTGTGCGAGATGTTTTCACTTAAATCCCTGGCCAAAGACAACCGGTACTAGTGGCTTCCTTGTTCGACATTCAGAAATTAAAGGGTAGTGCTGGAACTGGTTGACCGGTGTCAGTAGAATGTGACTGGGAGGGGTATCATGTCGTGTCTATTGGTGAGGTATTCCACGGTGGCAGCACTATAAAGTTCAGCTTTAATTTCACTGCTTCAAGTAGACACCGTCGTGATAAGATTGAAAGATTGTTAATTGCAATGATAAACCTATAAATACATACATGTAGAAAAGTCCAGACAGTAAAGTATTGATTAGTGACCGAAGTTTATTATACAGAAAGAAGAAACTAACATTGACAGTGTTTGCATAGCCGTCACCTTTAAAAGGACACACTGACATCGTGACATCAATGACATCGTGAAGTATTTATCAAGCATCGATTTTAATGCCGCCATTTATAATTCCAGTATCATATTTACTTCAAGTAAATTTGAATGTAATTGAAAGGATTTTTTTTTTTTATATATAAATTTCAAGATGGCTGTGTGCCCCTTTCAGTCACCTGCTATGCACTTCAAAATGACAGTTCACATGCTGTTATTGTTATGGTATTCCTCAGCTAGCTATGTAAGTTCATAAAAAAACTACTGAAACAGTTGTGTAGGAGCGTTTCAGAAACTGGTGGGGGCCAAGAACAAAAATTCATGTAGTCGGGCTATAGGAAAATATACGGGTTTTTATTGAGTATTTAAGAACTCTGGCTAGTGACACAAACATTTCAGTTCAAAGACTGAATGAACATATTCGAATGAATAGGAAATTATTTATAATAAAGGATATAACCATGCTAAGTTTTTCAGTTGTTTGTTGTTTGACAGTCTAAGAATTTTATTTTATGGCGACATGGTAGTGAAACCATAAAATGTAATTTCAGACTGTAAAACCAACCAAATACCATCCCAGATTGAAAATCTTGACATAGTTATCTCATTTTTGTTGACAATCAGTTTAAATACTGTAACTATAGGTAAACATCATACCTATTCTCTGTCAATTCATGGGCGCTGCCATTTAGTTGACAATATCCAGTGACCTCGTTTGTTGTGATATGTGACAATCACAATGTTTCAGGATGGTAAATCAGATAATTTACGGTCGCAACTTTGAGACGTCTGGAATAATGCGTTACGTTCTAGTTGCATTAGAATTCTGTGTTTATTACTACAGAGACATGTTGGTAACTCTCAGACTTCACAGTGATATTCCTGCCAAGACAGAAGCAGTCAATGTCCGGCTCAGACTTCCCGTACCAGATGCTGTTTCAAGGTATTTATTCTAGTTTACAGGACACTGTCCATAAGTAAAGCATATTGTGAGCATAAGCAAATAACTGTCTGATTGTTATTCAGTGAAATTTATAAATGGAAACTATACATGGAAACATGAGCATAGACCCTTATAAGTATAAGTAGTACATTCGTTAGTTTGAAATTTATTTATGGTTTGTAAACATCGCTGGGACCGCAATATTAACATTTCTTTGCTCACGTGATATTCATTAGCGCATTAGGTTTTGATTATAATATGTCTCATCACATAACTGTTCCATGTAGCTCTATCGGAAAGTTTCTTCTTACCCGCTAGTGTAATTTTTTTTTCCTGAAGCTTCCATAACATATTCATACAGAACATATATATATAAATGTTCACATATTATTATTTACCGATATCATGCAAAATGTTTATATTCATTTTTGATAAACATGTAACTCACTACATTCTTATTGTGTCAAGTATCTTATTTTAAATATACATATAACAATAATAATATGATGTTACTCTGCAAACAGATTACTGGAGATGGGAAATGTCAAATCATGTATTCATGCATTTTATGTAAAGATATGCATTTGTATATTTTCAGCTATGCATATATACTGAAAAAAAATATATAAATAATAAGTTCAGCAAGCTTTAATGTACAGTTAGCTTAAAAATATTAAATGCTATTTTATAATGTGAAATATTATAAAACATTTGCATGACATAGGGTGATCTTCTCTTTCACTGATTTGTTGTGATCTGAGTTACCTCCCATTTACTTAAAAAAGAGTATTTCATATTTCAATATGATATAATGTGTTAAAGAACATGGTAAAACGTCACTAAATAACAGTTCTAGGTTTCAAGTTATAAAAACACACAAAATCAATGGATACTAAACCTTGTCATTATATATGCACCAAAGTTTTTAAAAAAAATATGAAATTACCTCCCTTTACATTGAAATAAAGACTAAATTTTAATATCTGTGAATCAGGTAGATTAAAACATGTTATTTTTTTCAACTCATATCGTTTCAAACACAATGCCTGTATATATCTGCTCCTTATGTTAATTATATTGTTAATGACTGCCACGCATGGCCTAGACTATGTGCAGATGAATTTGCCATGCAATTTAATTGCTAAACTTCTCTTTTTTTTTCTCTCAGCACACTTATATTATATGGTTCGTATAATTTTTTTCAGCACACTTATACTATATGGTTCGTATAATGTAATTCTGTATACTATCGAGTATGCACATTAGGTATTTTATGTATAAATATGCACCAATATCAAATATGCACCATATATGTATTTTATATATACCTGCAGCAATATATTATCAAATATGCATTATTGTATATTTCACTTATATACATGTATCAGCTTCATTTCAAGTATGCGCCATTTTGTATTTCCTATATATATACACACATGTTCAGTATTTTCTCCAATATATACCCAATTTTGCAGATACACACTATATACCAGACTCACCCGGGTGCATACACATATTATTTACACATATATACACATATGATTTTCCTAGGGTATTGTAGGCATTTAGTATGTCTATTAGCTGTATGGATATGTATGGATTACTTTCTTTTTTTTTGGAAAAAAGAAGACTTTTTTTTTTAATACAAAACAATTTCTAGAACTTAAATATATACATCAAAAAAAGGAGAAAATTGTAAAGACAAAAGGTTGAGAAGTAGACAGTAGTGTTTTACTATGTCGATTGGTGTGGTGCCCCTGCATTTTGGAGTATTTCATTGAGGTTTAGTAAAATCAAGTAATTCTGTATCTATAGGCCTATTTAACCTATGTTTATATATCGACTCCACATGGCTTCAAATCGTGCAACTTTTAAATTTGTATATGCTTTCCACTTTTCCACTTTGTATAAAGATATAATATGTTTTTTAAAAATATTTAACAATGGGATTTGTAATTGCATTTTTTGTAGATAAATGAAACATTTGGCCTGCAGGAGTATTTTGCTCAAAATGATATCAAATTTATTATTTCGCTAGTGTAATTTTAGTGTGACCTTGGAGTTCAGTTCCACATTTTCAGTTCCACAAAGTGGAACTTCTTTTTGTACCGATACTGAATTCCATCAAAACATCTTGTTTCTGTCGGTAAACATTCAGTAATGGTAGTTGTGTTTACCTATGTAATTATTTTGTGTTTTGTAAGCTAAAAAATACGACAAATGCAGGTTTAAGCCTTTTGCAAGAAATTTAATTTTATTATAATTTGATTTTCTTTCTGTTTTAACAAGCGTTTCAACAAAGCTGGGATCAGACCTGCAGTCTGCTAATTTTATAGAGGATGAGAAACATATTGTTTGGCTAATCAAGAAACTGCCCGGAAAGACTGAAGTGATGGCACAGTTTAGGGTATATTAATTCATTATCTATTTTAATACCTGTGGGTATGTTTCAACTTATCATTAAAAAGTTTTTATCTTGCTTTGGAAAAAGAAGGGAAAACATAACACATTTTGTCGAGTGAAAAGGTCAAATTTGTTTTCAGCTCTACTGGCTGAGGACCAGACAAGCTTATGCGATTGCACATTGTCCATCGCTGTTGTCCATTTACTTTTTGTTGTTAGCAGTCTATGACCTTCATTATGCCATTGATCAAACCAATGAAAGCTTTGAAAAGTTTGAAAACTGCCAATATCTGATATTAAACAACATAGTTTTGTTATTGTTTTAAAGGAAATTGCTATACTCTGCCTTGTTAACAATGTGGCGCATCATATCTTTACCAAACTTAGTCAAAATATTTATATGAACTCAATTTAACAAGTTCAAAATATCTATATTCAGCAATAAATAATGGAGTTAAAACCCTTGATTTATTGCAGAAAACAAACAAACTTGTCAACACTCGAGCACTTTCAAACACTGTTGACAAATTAGATAAAGCTCTTTATAATTATAAAAGGCGTGGACAAGAGTTTGAAAACAACAACAACAGCTATACATGATTAGAATAAACATAGCCATAGCCCTTAAAATGTATTATTTTGTCTTGTGAATACTTTGGGGTCTTCATCTTTCATACGGTCTTTACTTAAAGTTCCCCGGCCATGTTTTGTTTCATGAACATGTTTATTTTTATTTAAATCAAAATCTTTAAACAACAATAGATATTTACAATTCACACATTGCAATATCTGTGAAAAGCGGGAATAAGATTTTATTTGATGACTTAGAAAACTTTGAACAGGTAAATTAATCCACAGGTAAATGTATTTATCAATTATCTGGCAATTGTTGCGCAGCTATACAATTCAGATTTACCTCATTTCTCCGTGCAGTCACACAGTGGTAAAAGTAGTATCTGCGCCATGCAAATAATACTTTTACATACAACTTAGTACAACTTAAATATATGTTTCTCTCCGGGACTATCAAGAAATGTTCATATGATATTTAAAGAGTTAAATTTGTTAATTGATAATACTACAAAAAGGGTGGCCATTCATCTTTAACTTGCTCAAAATGTTTATAGAGTTATTGACCTTGAATTATTACAAAAATAAGGGATACATGAAAAATGTTTTGTTTTATTTTCACTAACTGGTTTTTAATTTTCACTAAAGTTTTACATTTGAAGGTTTGTTTCAAATTAGGTCAAGTGTTAAATCCAAGATTTCTGCCATTACCAGTAGAAATAGTCAGAACCTTAAAAGATTTTCTCATGAATGATTCTACATGTTTTACATAGACTTATATAGGGAAAAACTTCTTCCATCAGAGACAGAGGGGTAGGACCCCACCCCACTTCATGTTCATTGTGTCATTTGTTTTATCAAGCTCATTCAAGGTTTTCTTCATGACACCGATTATGCAAATGTGGAAACGTGGCTCCATCGTAAATGGAGTGTCTACAATAGAATTTGCAGCAACTCTGCAGTTCTGCAGGTTAGAAGGTTCTAGGCCCATACTCCATATTTTATCTAGATGTAAATGAAGGATGAGCCTGGCATGTTCATCCCTGTTTGGCGCCATATAAACTTTCTTGTGTTGGTGCGCCGTAAAACCCCAATTCAATTGTATTACCCAGTAGAGCATTCACAGGCTCTAATGATTTGTTTGATGTTCGGTTTTCAGGGTCGTTTAATAGAATAAATAATGTCATCATAGAATTTTTACAGAGAGATTAAAGAAACTGTAAACTAGCTGCTTGTGTCTTAGTTTGTTTCTTATATGTTTTGCAGTTGATAAACCAAGGCAGCGGCAATATCAACAGACACGAGATTGGACCAATAGCTATAGAGTTTGAAATATCTGGATATACAAGTTCTGGGCTCGTCATACGTCACCTTAATATACATGGTGTAGACAAAAATGAGCCACGCCATCAGTGGATTAGACATATAACTGTTAGCGATTCATACATCTTTAGAACTTGACAGCAAATGGAAAAAGAATGAGGACAAAAACTGTATTAAGTCATGTTTAAATTTTCCTTTTAATAATCAAATACAGTATGTGGATAAAAGGATAGGTTGTTTTTTTCGCTGAATTCTGATCAGTTACCTTAATTCCACTTAACAGATGTATTGATGTTTTGAGTTTGTCTGACACCCATGTAGATATGCGGGTTTCAAATGGTTTTCCAGCCTCTTACCCCATCAAGGTCACATGTAGACAGTGTATTTTGACCGACCTCATGTTGGAATCTGATCTTCAACCATGAGTGATATCTACTTACCAGATATGTATGATTACGTGTAGTGTAAATGCTACGTTTAAGGAAGAAGTCCTTAGGTTTAAGTGTTTGCACCTTATCGATCTTAATTGTTCATACATGTAACTGCGTGTGTTCCCGATCTGCCCATCGATTCCCAGTCTGCCCATCCCCAGTCTGCCCATCGATTCCCGGAAGCGGTAGCCATAGGCAGCCATCGGTAACCATCGGGTGCAGTTGTTAGTTGTCGGTTTGCCTATGGGTAAGATATGTGTAATCAAGCTTGCTGCGACTCTAGAACTAGGGTCGCATCGGTGGCCTTGTTATGACATTAGTACAAAATGGCGATGAACATCGTCATCGAAAAATACCAACGAATAATAAGACGTACAATGTCTACAAACTCAAATGTCAAAAGCTAGACATAGGGATCATTTTTCCGACGAAGGCGACAGCAAAGGCTGCGGCGGTCCGTCAACATTTGTTAACGTTTTTGGGTAAAGTTTTTTGCAACGCATATATCTCCAATACCATCAAAGGTATTGCTTTGAAACTTTGTATGAACATTCACTGGGATATGCCCTTACCCTTTCACTAAGCCCCTCCCCACCAATGACCTTGACTTTAAAGACAAAATAACTATGAACATTAACATTTACCTTATTTTTTTCATGTTTCATATTCACAAATATATTTATTTTATAGTGCAACTAATGTTTCTACTATACAAATACAGCTACTGTCTACTAACCAAATATTTTCTGCCCAACCGCTGTATTATGCTAGTGGCTACACGCGCTATTCGATGACTTAAAAAGTCAGCAATCAGCAATTTAAACTATAAATTTACACAATATGTTTTAGGCTTATCAATTTAGAAATGTAATACATTATCAAAAGAAAGTATTTTGCTTATATTATCCATATAAACATACCGGTACTTTAAACGCCGAAAACGCTTTTTTCCAAAGTTACTTCCCCTGACAAACTATCCCCCATTTGTATTTTCACGGCAGCAGACATAAACTGTACATTTCCATTGTTTTTCAGGTAAATTATGTTATTTAAAACAGTTGCATGATAAAACAATTACATGGTTAGTAACTCAGAATTTCAGTTGTATTTAGGCCCGGGACGAAAAGTGATAAATACTCGCTTGAGGCTTGCATTTATCACTTTTCTTACACTCACCAAAATACAGCTGAAATTCTAAGTTACTAACCATGTAATTCTTATATATATTTTACTTTAGGACTAAAATGTTAAAAGGGATGTCCTCTACTCTTCAGATCAAACCCTACCCCCTCTACTAACCTTGATCTTAACTTTACACCCAAATGGACAACCAATAGTTCCCCCAGTTTTCTGTAAACGATTCGTCTTATCTGAACATAATTATTAAAAAATCAGGTTATTGTCTTATGATGCCTAATACATGTATGAAGTTTCAATCCATTCTGTAAAGTAGTTTCAGAGATCCAAGCTTACATACAAACTTTAATCAACCAGCTTACATACAAACTTTAATCCACCAGCTTACATACAAACTTTAATTAAATATTCTAAGTATAAAAGTGCACATAATTTTGTTTGTAATTTTGTTTGTAAAAATAAAAGCAAGAGCTAGTTATATAACCTGGGCCCATATTCATAAAGCTTCTTGGCTCACCTTTTTCTTAATATTGGTAATAAGGTTATGGATAAGTAAAAGCTACAGCTAAATGTTTATCTTAAAATAGATGGTTTTCAGTCTCTCTCAGAGGTTAATAAGAAAAATTAAACATATGTAAAAATCTTAAATTTTGACTTAAGTAATATTTTCCGCTTAAGTTGCTTTATGAATACGGGCCCTGGCTGTATGTTGAATACATTTACGAAGTTTCAATCCATTATGTCAAGTAGTTCTGGAGATGCACGCTTAGATACAAACTTTAACCAACCAGCTTACATACACACTTTAACCAAATTGTCTAAGTATGAATAAAAGCATGAGTTGTAGAACCTGGCTCTTTGATGTTGTCTAATGATCTTGAATACATGTGTGAAGTTTCAATCCATTATGTATGTATAAAGTAGTCTCGGGGATACCTGTGAAAATACGTACACAACATTGTATTAACGTTATATGTGTGTCACCATGAAATGGCACATTATATAATATAATGATTAAGAAAACATTTGTAATAGGAACTATTTGCTCGGAGTTTCGACGGTTTTAAAAATTCATCATTTTTGTCTGCTACAGTCTTAAAACATTATTTTAGGTTTGAAGCCCACGAACATTATACGATGCTGCACTAATTCAATCCCTGGTGGATTATCCATATCGCACTGGTATAAAATAGCGGTTGTGTAGTGCGTTTTTTTCTAGAACCAGTTACATGTAACATAAAACAACATCCGCTAAACAATCACCTCTTCCGCTAAAGGTAACAACTTTTTATGTCAACACTAAAGGTAACAATATATTTTCAACATCTAGGTATGAAAACACTAATTATTTTCCCCATAGACACCAATGTTAAAGTGGCACATATTAATGATTTGCTGCAAATTCAACTCAAGTATGGATAATGCAGCAGTGTAATGTTCATATAGAAAGCTATTTTTCCACTTGAAAAATCACCAGAAAATATGGGGTCACAAGACATGTAAGAAAGTTATTGTTTGTTTACTAAACAGGTCAAGGGTACAGCTGTTTTTTTTGATCGACTGTTTTCATTGCTTACGAAGTGTAAGCATAGAGTCGAAATTTCGAAAATGTTCATCAGTGATCCAGTAAAACCTATTAATACGCTTCTTATACATATAACCATAAAAAAGAATAGAAATGGGCAGTTTTCCCTTACTTATAATGCCCATTTCCAGCGAAAAAGGAGGGATTACTTTTTATTATAGGAACTACATTCGACTACACCTCGGAGGTTTTACACCTCGGAGGTTTACATGTAATTGGTGGTGGTAGACCTCTACAGTTTCGATGAAAAAATGAGTCGACATCTTGTTTGTTATTGACGCGCTTGATTCGCTTCCAACCGTCATACGCGCCATTAAGAGTGATTTGTATAAGGTATTAAGCGTTTGCTTTTCTTTGAAGGTGATATATTTACTTATTATATAGGTTTTAACAAAAATGCGGTTATATTCTTATCTTCTGGCGTAAGGGGTACGGAATAATATAGCAAACACAATCTAAAAACAGAAAAAAGAAAAAAAAGATCGTGTATGAGGAGAAAAAAAGTTATAAGTTATCGTACATACTTGACTCAGTACTATCTCATCTTAGAAATAGTTTATTGACATGTTTACCGATATGAAAGGGAAGACACGTCACTTTTACAGGGGAAAACTTTCAGCATACCAAACACGAAACTTGGCATGCGTCTTTACACAAACCATATCAATGGTTTAAAGAATATACGAATGGCATTGATGGAATTTTGAAGCTGCATTTAAATATGTAAATACAGTTAATGGGTTTGGAGTGTGGTAAACATTTGGAATTTAGATTTGTTCTTCGTTGCAGTACAGATATTTTAATTCATTAATTATGCATTGATCACAGCATTTAGGAATATTGCCAAACCTGTTTATTTTTAACTCTGTGAGAAAAACACGTTTGGATTCTATAACCGGATCTGGTTTATTTTACAATCATCCAACCTAAATGTAGGGCCTACACCTTAATTTATTTAAGTACTTATTTATACTATGACATACATATATTTTCATTGGGTTTCACAAAAAGTAATATCTTATAGGCCACGCAAGATGTTTTTCAATGATGTAGAAAACAAAGTGTATTCCTCCGTATGATAAAATCAAAAATTTGCATTTAAATACAATAGCTTTGCCACAGCTATTGCGCTATAATTCATTTATTCTACATTCTTTTTTCGGTCACTAATTGCTTTTACATGGAATACCTAGATCCATGCTGAATGGATAACTTAAGCCCACAACTTAAATTGATTGACTAACCGTAATTTCTTAAACTGGCAACGTGGCAGAATATATGCATGGGTCCCATATAAATGCAGCAGAGATGTATATGCCCACATTTCTTAGGACTTAAGGTTCGTTCTGGATTGATTTAAACTGCGGTCATTTTCTAGTTCATCGATTAACCGTAAGTACATACTTAGTCATCTGACATGCCAGTCAACAACTGGGGTAACTTTGTGGTAGGGCGTCCGTCTCTCCGTCTGCGGGAGGCCATGAGCTCGATTACCGACCGTGTCACACCAAATACTTATGTAGAGGCTTAAAAAACATCCCCACACCCCGCTCCCACCACCCCGACATTTTTTATAAATAAATGAATAAAATAAACGCACACGCCCGCCCCCATCAAATATGAGTAGGTGCGTGCATACAGCACAGCTATGCCAGTTTGTGTTTAGGCGTTCTCCGGTTGAAGTGGTACACCATTCGATTTAACGACTAAAATATTCTGAAAATGCATCAGAATTCGTTAAATGCCATATAGGAGACAAAATATCTCGGGAGGCATGCCGCCGGTCCCTCTACGCAACATGTTAAGTCCTCATTTCGCCTTCGACATTCCTGTTTGCCGAATGTTGCCGCAATTTTTTTCTATTTTTTTTTTGGCGATTACGGTAATGCGGGAAGGGGAACCATTTTCGTTGTCAACGGATTAGTGTTATGCCCTGCCGGACACAAGCACAACTTAAATTGGCAACATAATTATGTGGTGGAGAGGGGGAGAGCGGAGCAAAGCATATTCTAGCATGTCCGATTACTGGGGTGTGCATGCAGCCCACCCGGTTCCTAGGGCTATGCATTAATGTATACCATGGATATACAGGTACCCTGGCTGGATTTGAAACTACCTATATACGGGTGTGTGTTCACCCCACCCCACTATCCCCCCATCACCCGGTTCCTACGGCTATGCATTAATGTATACCATGGATATACAGGTATCCTGACTGGATTTGAAATTGCCTATACGTGGGGTATTCCCCCACCCCACGCCCCCAACCCACTTTTGGTACGCAGTATTCATTGCAAGTTTTAGTACCCACACAGCCCGGGTACCAGCAAATTACATTATTTAGTATGCAGTACGCATAAAAAATAGGTGCATGCCTTCAAACTATGTTTTCTGTGTAAAAAAAACCTTGAACTCCACAAAAATCGTAGGACATCATATTTAGATTTCATGATTGACCCCAAAACAGCAAAACGGTGAGATGGGTGACTGTCGTCCTTGAATGCTACTTTTCCTGTTCGATTTTTATATCTATATTTAAAGGGACACATGGCAGTCTTGAGTTTTATATCATGCATTACAATTAGTACAGCGATTTATTAATCCTGTATCATTTTGACATTAAGACTGCTTGCATATAATTAAATAAACTGAGAATTCTATTTACTTGATTGTTCTACACATTTTTTTAAATATATTATTGGTGCAATGTTGTCAAAAGTCAATAATATGTAAAACAATTTGCTTTGAACTATTCTAACAATTAATATTAATGATTGAACGAATGCAAGTTACGAGAAAAACTAACGGGACGCCGTGAGTTTTTAAAAAATCAAGATTGCCATGTGTCCCTTTAAGACTATGTTTATGGGTTGTGTAGGTTGCGTATAATCTCAGTGATGTCGGTGAAGTATATGAAGAATGTACGCAAATGAATTTGGATTTGATTGCTTAAAACATTATATAAATTTATTCATTATTAAACAAGAAATAGACAACTGAACATTTACCAAAACTGATATTAACATATGGAAGTAAATGCTTTATAAAAAACATTTAAGAATTAAAATTGTTTGATGCTCTATCCATTAACTTTCTCATACAAAATTAAGACTTATTATAGAAGATGGAGAAAAACCTACTAACTTTTTCTGTCATTTGGAAAGACACAATTTTAGTAGTAAAATTATCCCAAAAATCGAAAAACGAGATGGCAGAATAATTACAGGTCAGAAAGAACAAAATACTTCTTCGAAAATCTATATTCAAGTAGAGATCATGAGCTAAAAGATATCGATTTAGACAAAGAATTTTCAGGAATTGATATTCCAAAATTAACAATTGAAGAATCTAATTCACTAGAAGGTATTTTAACATATAAACAAGCTTCCTTGTGTATGCAATGAAAAACAACCGATGGATTTGGGGCAGATTTTTTTAAAGTACATGTATTCTGGAAACACTTATGGCATTTTGTAGTGAGGGCAATCAACTATGGTTACATTAATGGGGAACTTTCAATTACTCAGAAAGAAGGAATCATTACACTTATACATAAGGATAAAAAGCCTAGACGGTTTCTAAAAAATTACAGACCAATATCACTACTAAATTGTGTTTATAAAATTGCCTCAGCTGCTATAGCAAATAGATTTAAAAATGTTCTTCACAAGATTATAAATGAAAGCCAAACAGGGTTTATTTCTGGACGATATATGGGGGAAAACACAAGACTGATATTTGATGTTATGCAATTTGCAGAGGAAAATAATTTACCCGGCCTCATATTACTTGTAGATTTCGAAAAAGCCTTTGATTCACTTTCATGGGCGTATATCTATAGAGTTGTAACATTCTTTAAATTTGGTGATTCAATTATATCATGGGTAAAGTTATTTTATAATAATGCCAAGCTATCTGTTAACCAGGGTGGTAATTTATCAACATTTTTTAACCACTCGAAGGGGTTGTCGTCAAGGCGATCCATTATCACCATACATTTTTATTTTATGTGCTGAAATTTTAGCAATAAAGATAATTGCATTGAATTGGGTTTTAAGGAGCACCAACACATGAAAAGGTTATATGGCGCGTAACAGGCTTGAACATGCCAGGCTCATCTTCCATGTACGTCGAGAAAAAATATGGAAAATGGGCCTAGAACCTTCTCACCCTGAACTGCAATGTAGCTGCAAATTCTATCGTAGAAACTAGATTTACGCTGGAGCCACGTTTATTGTTTTTCTGCCACTGCTCTTTAATGCAAGCGAGATAGCACCTGAAACAATGCAGGGATCATGATGAAGACCTTTAATGAACATGAACAAAAAATGAACATGAATTTGGGTGGGGGGGGGGGGATTCTACCTCTCTGCCTACCCCTCCAAAGGGATCTGCAGTGGTCCTATTCTTTGCCCCGTGACAAAACGGGGGCCCCTGGGAACCACACAGCTTGCAATAAAGATAAGAAATAATAGTAAGATAAAGGGTATACATATTAACAATTACGAATTTAAACTATCACAGTTCGCGGATGACACTTGAGTCATTCTAGACGGTTCAGAGACCTCTCTCAATGGAACTCTTAATGAATTATCTTTCTGCAAGTACATCTGGTTTAAGGATTAATTTCGATAAAACGCAGGTTGTCTGGATTGGAACCAAAAATACAGTACAGACTCAATTAAAACAAGATGGAAGCTGGCTTGGGGAACCAATCAATTTAAATTATTAGGTATTACTTTTAATGTAAATCTAGACAGGATATTAGATATTAACTATACCGATAAGATCTTGAAGATTCAGAATTTAATTAAGCTTTGGAAACGTAGATATTTAACTCCGTTAGGTAAAATAACAGTAATAAAAACTTTATTATTACCAGTTCTTAACCATTTATTCATCTCTCTTCCAAAACCTAGCGATTACATTATTAACAAAAATCAGTGACATGTTCTACGAATTTCTATGGGAGGGACCAGCGAAAATAAAAAGTAGACAAGTGTTTTGATTAAACAGTATAGTGAGGGAGGGTTGAAAATAATCAATCTGAAAGCATTTATATATGGGTTAAAATCAACATGGATAAGAAGGCTCACTCTTAAAAATGGACAATGGCAAAATACCATAAACCATATACTAAACCTAAAAGACATTATAAATCTAGGTAAGCTTTATGCAGAATCCCTAATGAATAAAATAAGCAACTATTTCTGGAAAGATGTACTTAAAGCTTATGTTACTGTCTCGGATTATAAATGTCCTACAGACCACACTTTTTTATGCAACCCGCTGTTTTATAATTATAATATTTTAGTTGGTGGTGAAGGAATATTTTACAAACAATGGTATGACAAAGGATTTTTTTCCATAAATGATCTAATAAAGGTTAGCGATTCATTTTATTCCATTGAAGAATTTAATGATCTTTATAATGTAAAAACTTCATGCAATACAGTGGACTCATTGCATCTATAAAGGCATTTGCAAATAAATTCAACATTAAACAATATCCTAAAAGAATAGCATACCCGATTATTCCCAGCAATATCCAACCTTTTTTGAAAAATAAGAAAGGATCCCATGACATGTATCTAATCCTAAACAAAAACTTGGATCAACCAACTTCAAAAGCCAAATGGGAAGAGATGTATCATATTGAAGATGAAACCTGGAAAGAAATTTATATAGCTCCCTTCAAATGTACACAGAGCACAACAGTACAATGGTTCCAAATACGAATTAACCACAGAATACTCCCTACTAGAAGATTTTTACATAATATAAACATACTTGATAGTCCATTATGTAAATATTGCCAACAACAGGAGACTTTAACTCATATGCTTTGGACATGTCCAAGAACACAATCTCTACTCACCAAACTTAAACTTTGGCTTTTAACATGTAACATTGACTTATCATTAGTAGAAGGATCATTTATATTTAATATTGGAAATAAATTTTCCTCTGCAGAGCTATACATACTTCTAGAAACCAAATATTATATTTTCTCTGCCAAGCGTTTGCAAAGCCCATTATGCATTAAGGCTCTTAAAAATAGAATTAAAAAATCTTATAAGTGTCTTCAATCCATTGCAACACTAAATAATAAGCTTGCTGTGTTTGACAATATATGGAATGAACTAAAACTCATAATGAATTAGTTTTTTTTTTTGTTCATGTCAGCCAGACAACTTGCATCTCAGAAATTCTTGTGTTTTCCAAGGCATATGCATAGTAACAAAATTAATACAATTTGTTTTTAGTTATTGTAATTTTAATGATGACAGTGTATATCTAAGTGGTTTGGAACTTATGGAGATGGATGGAGTGATAAAAAACACTGTTTGTGTTTTTCTTTTTTTTATATTTAAATATCCTTTGTAGGCATCTTTTTTTACTGTTTTGAATTTGTAAAACATTCCCCAAGATAACATGGTAAATTAAAAACATACAGTCCTAGAAAATGATATATATTCTTTCGATTTTTCATATCATTATTTTATACATATATCGTACATAATAATTTCTGAACATTGTATGTTTACTGTACTTTATACCATTGTTGCTGTTATATTTATATTTTTGTACGGTGCAGCAGGGGATGGTCCTCCCCGACCCCTGCTCCACCTATTACGGGGAGAATAAATGGGCCACTGAAAAGTGACTGAAAAATAAAAAATATAGAATAAAAAATTAAAACATATTTGTGCTTGTAAGATAGAATGATGATAGCAATAACCTCAAACATTCTGAACATATTTGGGGATAGTAACCGCATTCGGTATATATCGGATTGCAAGTATGGTGCAATTAAATCTTAACTTAATAGTATAGAGTTGCATTACAGATATCACCTGATGCAATAATACTGGCGCCTTATGAAATGTCAAACCTTCTGAAATATTTGGGAATTTGCCCTACAACCTTTTCCCACCTGCATGTTACTGTATTACGCTATTTTTCTCAACAATAAACACGAAAGATATTTTTGACCTACAATAGTGTGTGTGACGGAAGAAACACAATACAATATGAAATAAAATTTGAGTATGTGTCAGTCAGAAAATGGGACGACAGATGATTCTTGACCGAGTTTTTTTTTTGCTTATGTTTCACTAGAGGATACAGGGGGAGTGGGGTGTGCGCGCGCGCGACCCCCTAGATATTCCGGATCATAGATGTATGTCCATGTTACTGTAGATAAAATATCAAACAATATCGATGCACGCCCTCTGTATAATAAAATTCTCGCTCGCTCGACGCAGAATTGCTAATGAGTGGTTTAATTAACACAATGTTAAATTCTTTTACTTGAAAACGGATTTTTTACCGTATCAATGCACTACCGCAACCGTTTTATGAGGCTAGAAACGGACCCGAAAATTGACCAAAAGCTTACGACCTCCATCAAACAATTTCGATGCACGCCCTCAGTATAAAAAAAATTCTCGCTCGCTCGACGCATAATGGCTAATGAATAGTTTAATTAACACATTGTTAAATCCTTTTATTTGAAAACGGACTTTTTTACCCTATCAATGCACTACCGCAACCGTTTTATGAGGCTAGAAACGGATCCCCGCCCCGCCCCACCCCATCACCACCACTAAGCTGAAATTCTGGATCCGCCCCTATGTTTGGTATTTAAATCTTCGCATGTACTTACAAAAACATATTGTTTAAAACAATAGTCTAAGTATGAAAAAGACAATTTAACAACACTGCTTAAAATCAAAATAATCTGTACCCTAAGAGGCCTAAGAGTCGTTGTTACCAGGGCTTTATATGACCATTTAATTATCAGCCCAGTTAACGTGTACGATTGGGGCAAGTTTTAGTCGCTTGCGAACATATACTGGCAAATGTTAAAGCAAACAAATATTACCAATGACAGATAAATTATATGTGGACACCAAGCTGTATTAATGCGACACGACAACTTTGGACATTTTTTCTTCAGATGGCGGGAGGTATACAGTACCCAGGAAAAAATGGGGTGATCTGTCTTTATCACAAAACGATCGATTGTCATGTATTGCCTAACGTGCGCTAAAATTGACGTAAAACACCATTCAAACAGAAACAAAACCAATTAAAAACATATATATCATATAAAACATATATATCCGGACGGACGGACAGACAGACAGACAGACGGACGGACGGCTAGAGACATGGACCTATAAATGTTCTCTGTCAACGGACCTATAAATGTTCTCTGTCATTGTATGAAGTTTCATTGCAGTTCCATTAGCAGTTTTTGAATTATGCTCCGCACAAGAATTATAAGTATAACATTACAAAGGGCAATAACTATAGTTTGAATGAGATATGGTATTTGTGCTCTGCACTTCCTCTCATTGCCCCCTATCGTTGCATTGCAGTCCCATTAGTTATTTTTGAGTTATGCTCCGGACAACAATAGCTCTAATTTGAATGAAGATAGAGTTATGGTTCTTGTGCTACTTCTCGAAGTTTAATTGCAGTCCCGTAAGTAGTTTTTGTGTTATGATCCGGACAAGATATCCGATCCGAACGGACAGATGGACAAGGCGGCAACTATATGCCTTCCCTTCGGAGAACATAAAAAGGAGCAATTTATGTGGCTCATGTTCTTGACATGACCAGGACACACTGGAATTATTCTACCCTATGTCATGATGTTATCACAATTTGAACTATTTACCAATATTCTCTGCTATCGACCGCCAGCACTATAGCGGGGCATCAGTGTCCCATGAACACATGTTCTAAGTTACTAAGCTTTATTATTAAACAAATAACTGTTGATATATCACCACTATGTTCAATGCACTTTCAATACAAATAACGTCGACAACGTTATATTCATCACGTGATGTCGACAGAGACGTCTTTTTCGAAGCTATGTGAAGTTGGCTCACGACATTCGACATACGAGATACAAATACCCTTCAAAGTGAATATCGTTTCACGCAAGATTCGACATACGACATTCGACATATATGACATTAAAAACATCCTTCAAACTGTTTGTCGTTTCACATGACATACAACATTGGACATACGACATTGGACATACAACACTGGCCACACGACATTCGACATACGCAATTCAAAACATCCTTCAAAGTGAATGTCGTTTCACGTGATATACAACATTCGACATACGACATTCGATATATACATTGGACATACGACATATGACATTCGACATATAGCATTCAAAAAATCCTTCAAAGTGAATGTCGCTTCACGCGACATACAACAGTCACCATTCGACATATGACATTCTACATACGACATTCGACATACGACATTCAAAAACATTCTTCAAAGTGAATGTCGTTTCACGTTACATACAACATCCGACACCACATTCAAAAACAATGTCTTTCTCGTAATGGAAATACGTAAATGATCAACCTACGTACTTACTTTGTTATATACTAACTTATTTAATGACTTATTTGCCTCCCTCCCTCCCTCCCACCTACTACCTACCTACCTATATTTACTGACTTATTAGTTATTCCTACCTACCTAATCACCCACCAACCTACTGAACATAATAACGGAAAAAAAAACTAAATGTTATCGTTATTACGAGAAATTTTCTCGTTATTACGAGAAATTATTCTTGTTAATACGAGGATTTTCTCGTTATTACGAGATTTTTTTCTTCAGTTCGATTTTGGTCCCATCCGGCTTTCGTAATGCACAAACAATGATGAAATGGAATTACATTATAATCATTTCTCAAGATTTTTATCGAATGTAGAACGGAGAAATGAAGTCGAATGTAGAACTGAGAACTAGGTTCGAGTGTAGAACTAGAGTGGAATGTAAAACGGAGAACTGAGGTCGAATGTAAAACGGAGAACTAGGATCGAATGAAGAACGGAGAACTGAAGTCGAATGTAGAACGGAGAACTAGGTTAAAATGTAGAAGGGAGAACTGAAGACGAATGTAGAACGGATAACTAGGTTAAAATGTAGAACGGAGAACTCAGTTCGAATTTAGAACGGAGAACTGAAGTCGAATGTAGAACGGAGAACTGAAGTCAAATGTGGAATGGAGAACTAGGTTCGAATGTAGAACGTAGAATTAGAGTAAAATGTAGAACGGAGAACTAGGTTTGAATGTAGAACGGAGAACTAAGTCGAATGTAGAACGGAGAACTAGTGTCGAATGTAGAACGGAGAACTAGATTCGAATGTAGAACGGATAACTAGAGTCGAATGTAGAACGGATAACTCGGTTTGAATGTAGAACGGAGAACTGAAGACGAATGTAGAACGTAGAATAGGATCCAATGTAGAACCGAGAACTAAGGTCGAATATAGAATGGAGAACTAGATTCGAATGTAGAATGGAAAATTGAAGTCTAATGTAGAACGGAGAACTAGGTTCGAATGTGGAACGGAGAACCGAGGTTCGAATGTAGAACGGAGAACTAGGTTCGAATGTAAAATGTAGAACTAGAGTCGAATGTAGAACGGATAACTGAGGTCGAATGTAGAACGGAGAATTATGTTCGAATTTAGAACGGAGAACTGAAGACAAATGTAGAACGGAGAACTGGAGTCAAAGGTAAAACGGAGAACTGAAGTCGAATGTAGAACGAAGAACTAGGATCGATTGTAGAACGGATAATTGAAGTCGAATGTAGAACGGAACAGAGAACTGGGTTCGAATGTAGAACGGAAACCTGAAGTCGAATATAGAACGGAGAATTGAGGTTCGAATGTAGCACGTATAACTAGAGTCGAATGTAGAACGGATAACTGAGGTCTTATGTAGAACGGAGAACTAGGATCGA
The DNA here is from genome assembly GCA_037043455.1 of Cyrtodaria siliqua. Taxonomy (NCBI): domain Eukaryota; kingdom Metazoa; phylum Mollusca; class Bivalvia; order Adapedonta; family Hiatellidae; genus Cyrtodaria; species Cyrtodaria siliqua. Next base: position 323,132 of record JAWPHD010001326.1, read on the forward strand.
ATGTAGAACGAAGAACTGAAGTCGAATGTAGAACGGAGAACTGAAGTCGAATGTAGAACGGAAAACTAGGTTCGAATGTATTACGGAGAACTGGAGTCGAATGTAGAACGGAGAACTGAAGTCCAATGCAGAACGGAGAACTAGATTTGAATGTAGAAAGTAGAACTAGAGTCATATGTAGAACGCAGAACTAGAGTCAAGTGTAGAACGGAGAACTGAGGTCGAATGAAGAACGGAGAACTAGGTTTGAATGTAGAACGGAGAACGGAAGACGAATATAGAACGGAGAACTGGAGTCGAATGTAGAATGGAGAACTGAAGTCGAATGTAGAACGGAGAACTGAGATAGAATATAGAACGGAGAACTAGATTCGAATGTAGAATGGGGAACTGAAGACAAATGTAGAACATAGAACTAGGATCCAATGTAGAACCGAGAACTGAGGACGAATGTAGAACGGAGAACTAGGTTCGAATGTAGAACGGAGACCTAAAGTCGAATGTAGAATGGAGAACTAGGTTCGAATATAGAACGTAGGACTAGTGTCGAAACGGATAACCGAGGTAGAATGTAGAACGGAAAACTAGATTGGAATGTAGAACGGAGATCTGAAGTCGAATGAAGAACGGAGAACTAGGTTCGAATGTAGAACGTAGAACTAGATTCGAATGTAGAACGGAGAATTGAGGTCGAATTTAGAACGGAGAATTGAGGTTGAATTTAGAACGGAGAACAAGGTTGTAATGTAGAATCTTCTTCTCTGAAACTACAAGAGCTAAAATTTAATATTTTGTATTTTATTATCAGCTAATAATTTCCTCTAAAAAGTTAGTTCAAATGGTGACCCTGGGGTGTAATTTGGCACCGTCCCACTGGTCACAGTTTTACATATATATTTACTTTTTACTTATACATAAGGAAAAACTTTAAAAATCTTCTTCTCTGAAACCACAGGAGTCTTTAATATTGTATTTACACTCAGCTTATGATCCTCTACCAAGTTTGTTTGCATGGTGACCCTGGGATCAAAATTGGGTTTTGATGGAGTTATGGCCCTTTAAAGGTTTTGCTACAAAATGCTTTGCCCGTACTAGTTCTCCTGAACCCCTGCCCAGATTTCAGCAGATTTCAGCGAAACATTGCAGGGATGATCAGTACCAAGCCTAGTTGTGCATATCATCACCGTGTTCCGGTTAAAGGAGTTTTGATAGAGTTATGGCCCTTTAAATATTTTACTACACAAACATTGTCCTGACTAGTTCTCCTGAACCCATTACCAGATCTTAGAGAAACGTTGCAGGGATGCTCAGTACCAAGCCTAGTTGTGCATATCATCACCATGTTTCGGTTGAAAGATTTTTGTCTGGACTAGTTCTGCTGAACCCCTGGCCGGACGAAACTTGGCAAGGATGATCCTGTATCAAGCTTAGTTGTGCATATCGTCACCGTATTCCTGTTGAACGCTTTTTGGTGGAGTTGTGGCCCTTTAAAGGTTTTAATGCCCAAGCTTTGTCCCGACTACTCCTGATCCCCCGATAAGAGCTGTTTTAGCCAGTAGAGCGTCCACATGCCCTCTTGGGCCTCTTGTTAAATTATGCTCCGGACAAGAACTATAAGTTTAAAATTATAAAGGGCAACAACTCTAATTTGAATGACGACGGAGTTGCGGTTCTTGCTTTCTGCACTTTCTCTCCTTATTGTGTGAAGTTCCATTGTATTCTCAGCCGCATTTTTGAAGTTATGCTCCGGACAAACATATTGAGTGCGGGGACACATCCATGGTCTTTATATTAAGTCTATAATTTGCGGGCTAGAGACGTGACAGAAGAAAAAAACCAGGACCGACAACTCGATGCCAATACTAATGGAAGATTGTAATACGTATGTATATATATATATTATAAATAATGCATAAAACCTATATATTTCTTATATCTTTATTCAAAATATTCCTGCATGAATAAAATTTGGCGTTCTCAAGTTAATCAGCGGAAACAAGACTTGTTTACCATTTTTGTCTAGCCAACGATACAATATCCCTGCGCGGAGGTTGGTGTACTCTGGCTAGAGATTGCAAATATAACACTGTCTCGCGAAGGTGGTGTGACGTCATGTCGTGTTTCCCCTTGATGAGAAAACACTGTCGTGTTTCCCCTTGATGAGAAAACACATTGCAAAAACTCACTTGTAAATAAAATCGCCCAAAACTCATACATAATGAGATTTTCGTAGAGTTTCTAGCATAGATCAGCATTCACGTACGACTTGAAGCCTCGATTTATGAGAAAACATACATATAGGTTATCCGCCAGATGGCGATGAGGAGACGCCAAAAGCAATGACTATGAATGCAAGTTTAAAGTAGATAATTATGTCCCGTTACTGCTTGCGTTATGAGATGCAATACAATTAAATTATGTTATAGTGAAAAGATATTGATAATTATTTGATTGCTGATACTCAAGAAAACGTGTTTACTGAAGTTGTTTATTCCCGATGTAAATGAAGGGTTGTGTGGCGTGGAAGTGGGGTGGGTGTATAGGGCCTACACAATTCAATTTGTCCGATCGTCAGTCTGTTCGTAGACACTGCCTTCTTTGTTCAATAACTTATTTACGCCTTATTTTCAACAGCATCAGGTGATTGTATCATATAAATGCCCTTGACTGATAGAACAAGACTTCGGTCTGAGGGTGTCTCGCCCACCGCGGCAAACGGCATATGAAATATTCTATTAAATGTGTGCTTAAACGATGTCCACCAAAGACAACACTTCATATGACCTAGTATCAAACAAATAAAAGCGAGGTAATCATAAGAAGTTAAGTTAATAAGGTTAAGTGGTTAAGTGGTTTAACCAGGGTGTAGCTTTGGGAAAATAACGCAAAATATGACACCGACCTTGGTATTTTTTGTCGTTCAGCGGAGTCCACCAATGCCAACAATACATATGACCAAGTATCAAAGACATAAAATGAGACAATCACATAAAGTTAACTGAGGTTAGGTTACCTAACCAAGGTTAAGTTTGGGGAAAATAACGCAAAATATGATTGAAATATGAGACATAGTTGATTTAAAATGCGCCGCCGGAAAAGTGACTGCTATGTCTCTCTACCCACTATCAAGTCCTACAAACATGTCTACGAGGGAGCATCCACTGGATGCTCGGCTTATCAGCTACAGTAATCATTAGTAACTGTAAATGAGATGTTAAATGACCATAAATCTCACTACCTGCTGGGCTGACCAACGTCTTGAGAAACCCTATCTAATTTCCTAATGCTCACCATATGTTTGCAGTTTGCTTTTCAATCTATTGGTGTTTTGTCTTATGAATATTCAAAAGTTGATTTGTTCATTAGCAAAATAATAATTCGGAAAGATGTGAATAAATTATAATTACAAGTACATTTTCTATTTAATTTATAAGTATCTTAATTTAAACTCAGAAAATCTATCTTAGCTTCAACTGTAATTATAATTGTATAATTTATATTTACATGTTAGTTGTTGCCACATGATTCTTACATAATGTTCATATGATACAAGAATCACAAAACAACACACACACACACACACACACACACACACACACACAAAGAAAAAAAGAAGAAAAAAGAGAAAAAAAAGAGAAACATCTGGTGGCGTTAAAGCCGGGTTTTCCAAAATGTGAAAGACGACTGCCTGTGTCCTTGGTGAACTATTAAATAGAGCTTTTCTATATAGATTATTTTTTGGGAGTGAGAGGATGCTGTAATGTTGAAACCCTAGTTTTCATTTTCAGCGCATGAAGTTTGGTACATGTCAGCAACTTACTGTCCAAGTTTTATAATAATTGCCCATGACAATGCTAAGATATAAAAATAATTGGACCTGGCGAATGCTGAGGTAAAAAAATATGTTGATGCCCTTATAACAAAGTCAAAAAGGTTAACATAACATATATTTTGGAGAAATAGGTTACAGTGACCTAGTTTTCAGGATATTGTCAGTGCTTGACGAGAAGAAGGTGCTGTTAAAATTTGATGAAAATATGACATGGTAATGCTGAGATATAAGAATAAGTTAATTCCCCTCCCCCACCCCCACCCCCTCACACACACGCCCAAACATAAACAAAAGGGTTAGCGTAAGGCATATTTTGGAGATAGTAGGTCATAGTGACCTATTTTTCAGGGTATGATCAGTGCTTGATCAGAGGAATGTGCTGTTAAAGTTTGATGAAGATCGGCTTAATTCCCCACCTCGCCCAAACTTAATCAAAAAGGTTAACGTAATGCATATTTTGGAGAAACTAGGTTACAGTGATCTAGTTTTGAGGGTATGGTCAGTGCTTGATGAGAGGAAGATGCTGTTACAGTTTGATGAAGTTCGGACGTGGTAATGCTGATATATAACAAAAAGTGAATCACCCCCACCCCAAGCCCAAAATAAAATAAAAAGGTTAACGTAACACATATTTTGGAGAAAGTAGGTCATAGTGACCTAGTTTTCGGGTTTTGTGTATTTACGGACTGTTGATAGAAGCTTTTAGAACTTCACATTGCCAAGAGTGCGCCAAAAAAAAATAACAGCCTTATTCGAGTGACCAGTGCACTTGAATGTCATGCTTATTCTTTGACGTTGAAAATATAGTTTGTGGTGAATATTGACTTTATTCCCCACACGTTTTAATTAGTGTCATATATTTACACTTGAGCCAGTGACATCATAGTGAAAGTATAAAGTCTGCATTGCAAACAGAGAAGAACGATAAAACAAATATCGGATATATACTTACTTCTATATTCTGACACATCCCCGCCACCGAAGACGACCCTCGGGCATTTTTTTTTTATTTGATATGCAACATGATACTATTTGAAAAAAAAGAATTTTGAACCTGCCTACCTCGCCAAGTCCAACCACCAGGGCATGACCCAGGATTCAAGCATAAAAACATATATATGTATTGACCATTGAGCCAACGATAATACAAAGACAATTGCATACTTCTGCAGTTAAAGGGACACACGGCAATCTTGATTCTTTAAAAACTCGCGGCATCCTGTTAGTTTTTCTACATAACTTGCATTTGTTCAATTATTAATATTAATTATAGAAAATGTATAAACCAAATTATTGTTTCATACTGCTAAACTGTTAAGAATATTGCACCAATAATATACTCGCCGTCATAAGAAAGTATCCACTTCTAAATATTGATATACAAATACCATGATAAAAACTTCAAGATTGCCATGTGTCCCTTTAAGCATGTAGGAGTCATTGTACTTTTAATGTAAAACAACGTCCACTCCCATCACACATACCCTTCCATGTCCCCTGGATAGGTAAGAAAACGTTAACAAACCCTTGCGCAACTACACATATATTCCTATCATATATACCAAAGTTTCAAGATCGTACCTCAAACAATGTAGAGGAGATATGTGTCAAATACACTCGGACGGATGAACATGATTTTTTTTTTAAAAATCGGGTTATTCAGTTGAGTGTTATCAAAGTTATAATTATTGCTCTGCACAGCATTTTACTGAGATACCTATATAAGACAAATTGCAGGCATCTTTCTTTATATAGACAATGTATTGAAATACCTTCTGATGTACTAATTTGATAAAATATAACTATTTAATTTTAATTAAAAAGTACAACACAAATTCTTACAATAATGATTTGTAAAAACATACAACTCTCAGTTCTAAATGAATTGCGAAATAGGAAGCTAGAGAATATCTCAGAAAAAACATCTGACAACTGACCAGTACTGGTAACCCGATCTGTCCATTTATTATACTTGTGGTGAAAAAGGAGAATTTTGGGAAACTTAGACATGTTTGTAGGACTGTATTGTAGGCACTAATTGTAGCCATTACTGTTACAGAAAAGACGTGATCCAAAATGGCCACATCACTGACCGTTGTGACGTCATGACGTCATCTAATTTTATTCATAACATGTGTCAAGCTCCAGATTATCTGAGATTTCATTCATAACATGTGTCAAGCTCCAGATTTTCAGTATTCATTCATAAAAAGTGTCACGCTCCAGATTATCTGAGTTTTCATTCATAATGACAAGTTGCATTTTGTTTGATATTCATTTTTATTTGTATGCATATTTTAAAAAAATGTTTTTATGTCCATTTTCAAAAATATATTATGGAGTCTATTCATTTTCTCAGTAATGTTTGGTGAATTCGGGCACTGTATTAAAACGATTTAATGTTTAGTTTATAAAATTGTTTCGAAATCGACTAAATCATGAAGCTTCACATGGCTGTGGCATTTTAACCTACTTCGTCCAGCTAGGTTCTGTTCTGTTCCGTTTCTTGATTTTGTGTTTTTTTTATCAAAGTTATGGCCACTTTCATCCTTGTATTTGCTTATAGTCAATTTCAATTCTTTCTTCCACCTATGAATTTGTATTTGTATTTTTTAGTAAATACTACTGTGAAGTTTATTTTCAGTGTGTGGGACAGACATAGAGAAGTTGAATCAACGGGTAGTGCCTCTTGTTAAAGGGACACATGGCAATCTTGAGTTTTATTCAAACATTAACATGATGATGATTTCTAAGGTTTAAAGTCCCTCTACCATATGAGCCCCCGGGAAGAATCCCCCGTTGGCTCGGCATTATGTCTGGACTATTGCGTGACTGATTGTGTGTAGTGCTATGTATCTATCTACAGTCTACTTGAAGCAGATATAGTGCTGCCACACCGGAATACCACGCCGTAGTACGTGATACCCCACCCAGACACATTATTCTGACACCGGGTTGACCAGACGGTTTTTGACCAGACGTAGTACTACCCATTATTTGCTTGTCAGGCATGGGTTACAAGTAACTACTCCATTTTTAAAGTCTTTGGTATGACGCGGTCAGGGGACTCGAACCCACGACCTCCCGAATGCAAGGCAGACACTATAACCACTACACCACAATGCTTCGGTAAAAATTACATTTGCTCCTCGGCTTAGTTATCCTGCGTCATTTTGACTTTGAAACTGCTTGCATATAATTAAATAAAAAATTGAGATTTCAACTTTCTTCACTATTTTACCAATTTTTTTAAATATATTACTGGTGCAATATTATAAAAAGTTAGTAATATGCAAAAATAATTTGCTTTGAAATATTCTAACAATTAGTATTAATGATTGAACAAATGCAAGTTAAGAGGAAAACTAACGGGACGCCGTGAGTTTTTAAACAATCAAGATTGCCATGTGTCCCTTGAAGTTATTTGTCCCTGCAGCAGAAGGCGTTTTCTAGGTTACGTCACTGACCTTGGACAAGTTCAAAACTAGTTGCATCATACTAGACACATCAGAGTTATCTAGCCTTTGATTTAAAAAAAAAAAGTTTTCCATTAGGCTTTAGACTATTCAAGCAAGTATAGTGATACAAGCTTCTAGTGCATCTTGTTCCCGGAAGACTACTTAATAATTTTAGACATGGAGGTCATCTTGAGTGACAGCTTGGCCAGACAACACAAAACTGTCTATCCATCAGCAATTTCATAAAATAATATTCTAGTCTAGATTTTGAACAGTTTAATGACAAATGATCACAATATTATATATTTGGAATGGATCGACCCTCTAAAGTTTTTGTAGGTCGCCCAAGTTCGCCAGTTTGGCAAAAACTATGTCAAATTTATGGAAATTTTAAATGTCCAGCAATCGTGCAAATATTCATACAGTCTTTAAGTTTCCTATCAAACCTTGCATTCTCAGTACTTTCTGTACTTTGATTACCTCTACTAATCAAAAAAAGTATGATAATGGACCTTTGGAAACGGCCGAGCACGACACATACGAAATATTGCAGTTTCCGTTTGATTGAGACTGTTCATGAGCGATTAGCTCTACTAATCAAAGATCTATGCCGTGGTGCGCGTCCGTCTGTCTGTCGTTCTCTCTGTCCGTCCGTCTGTCCGTAAACTTTTTTTGAAGCGACTACTCCTCTGAAACTGCTGGATTGATTTTTATGAATCTTTACAGCAATGGGCCTAGCAAAAATTCACGTTGATGCGAAATCCAAGATGGCGCTAAAATAGATTTTTAAAACACAAGTTTGCATCGACTACTTCTTGAAAACTATAAGTGATATTGATATGGGACTTTTTCTAAAATGATCAGCATGATATGATGTTGGTCCCTGTTGAACATTGTTTCGATTCGACGTTAAACATGGCTGCCAGCGGCCATCTTTGTTTGCTTAGAGTTATATAGTAAAAACTTGTAACGACTACTTCTCTGAAACTACCTGACATATGTTCATGAAACTTCGCAGGAATGTTGCTCTTGATGGCTTATTGATCCTAGCAAAATTTCAGGTCGGTCGGAAATTCAAGATGGCCGTCACAGCTGAAAGAACAAGTTTGTTGCGATTACTTCTTGAACACTGTAAGTTTATCATCTTTGTTTACATAGAGTTATGTAGTAATAATTTGTAGTGACTACTCCTCTGAAACTAATTGACGGATGTTCATGTTCTTTCTCAAAATGTTCAAAATATCCTTGTCATGTATGCCATTCCATTTAATTTCTAAGAGACGTTGTTTGATACCATTGTGATGGTGGCACATAGTCACTGGTAGTTTAAGTATTTTAATTCACTGCAAATAGCTCTGGTTGTGTCTTTTTCATTAATTTATATACGTCAAATAGATACTTGATAGTACAACATTACAAGAGAGCACTCCCATATGTAATTCTGGATGACATAGAGGGAATACGAGGACGAATTAGCTTGTGAAGTGTGCTCACTGTCAGCCCTAATTAGTCTATCAAGATCGAAAAAGTAAGCCCAAACCTTGATCTGCCTTTATTGCACATTTTACAGGCCATCACAATTTGGGTTCTATGGAAGCCCAGAATATATAGGATATACGTAAATAACCTTCTAGATTATATGCTAGATGATATTTTAAGGAAATCCATGTCCAAATTTAAATGAGCTAGGACAACCTAGTAAACCTATAAACACAGCTTACCTTGTGAAAGTGGACATTTCATATTTAAGGACTATCATAATTTGGGTTCCATGAGTGCCGAGGGGTAACAGGAACTAAAATTAATTATGCAATCCTGAGGATAATAATATAATGAAGCTCATGGCGAACTTTTCTTAAGCAAGGACATGACATGTAACAGATGTAGACTTGTAAACACAGCTTACACGCAAAACTTGATGTGTAGCCCAGTGCCGACGCACCCAGAAATCTTAGTAGTTTGATCCGGAATTACAATATTTCTTCATGATTATTTTAGATCAGCTGTATTACAGAATTTATCTTTTAAATCAAAATATACCGTTTAAAGTCTTTCTGAAATCGGTATAATGTGTTATGTGGGACCAGCTATCAATCTCGTATTCCGGAGTAACATTTTGCAGCTATCAATCTCGTATTCTGGAGTAACATTTTGCAGAAACACCATGGCTGATATGTTTGCCTCTTCTGAAAATTATTTGTTGAACATAAAAAAGAAAGTTATACGTTCGAACTAGTTATTTTTCTTAATTTTTGTTAATGGAAATCGACTCGTCCTTATTCAAATATATTGTTTTTTTATTTCTTTTTAACCACAAATGAAAATAAGATGTGTATTAACATATTTTTTGCATGTAGATACAAAATAATGTAGTATTTTATTATGTTTTGTACATCAAACATACAGATATTTAATACTTTCCATCTTGAATTTCTCACTTCGCACCATGATTCAAAATGTCTACCCTCGATTTTTTTTATCCTTAGAGGGTCCTCTACAGGATTCCACAAAGACATTTAGGAGACATATAAATGCACACAGGACTGCTATCAGCTGTTGTATTACTCTGATAACTGCATGTTTCTATAATTGCTTCCATCTGGATATGCATACATGTGAAAGCTGGCCTTTAGCTCTTACCCTGCTGATCAGGGTTTACATTGTCTGCTGCTTATCAGCCACTTAACTAAAACATCCCTTTGTAACATAAATGGAATGGTCCAAATTCAAAGAAAGGACAGTCCATTATACATTCATAGCGGGCTAAGGGTTAAACCTTTTTCATATAAGTAAATAAAAGGTATTACAATTTAAAGTTTTCTCTCTGCTAGCATACGTTTAAATGTATATGTTGGTGCAATATAATCAACATTGTAGCATTCATAGTGGCTTTCCTTTGTTTCTGCTTATGATATACGTTTCATAAACTCATGCAATAACTGCCAGTATATTTAAGACATATTATAACTGACCTATTGGGCAGGATTAGTACAGTGTGCAAAGCGACATTTTGTAAAACA